>JXTB01000208.1:177304-334506 GCA_002914805.1 Parasponia andersonii | reverse complement strand
AACAATTAATTTATAAATCTATTATAAATTGAGTACTCAAACTGTTCAAGTCCTAAATCAATACACAAGGGAATCATCTTTCTAGCTTCCTAATGAAAGGAATGGATTTCATATCTGTAAGCTACATTCTCAACTACTCATTTCATCATGCTCCCAAGATACAAGTATTTCGATCTGTTTAAAAACAAACCTTTGACAAGTATGTCAAAGAATATAATGTTATAAATAGGAGTCTATAACTACTCAGGATTAAGATTGATATACATATGATCATCTAGTGACATTATTTGAACTCTCAACAGTTAACAGAATTTATGTGAGATTCAAATCATGTCTGCTCCAGTCCTATATAATCATATTATATAAAGTACCTCCATTGTGATGTCAACACATCAATAGTGCGGATAAGACTATTACATTCTCAATGTTAATGGATTGTACTAATAGTATTTAATTAAAGATCCCAAACTTTAATTAATTATTACGGACTATATTTAGTTTATTATCCATAAATTTAATCTTCATGTATATAACACTTATATGCTAAATTTATGGTCACATAAATAAAATAAGAATTTTCTGATATTTAACGACATACCAATTATGCACAAATTCAAATAGAAAAATATCATTTTATTAATTCAACAAATATTCAAAATATACGTACTTTGAGGGCATAACCCTGACGAGTTTTTCATTCATTCAAGTCCCAACCCATGCATGTCGAGGGGCACGTGAGGCGTTGAATAATGAGCTTAAATTGTTGCCGTGACATTGTCCCTCGATAAGGTGTGAAGCCATAAATTAGGAGGAGACCAAAGGCTATTCAATTCGTGACAGCAGCCAGTACACATCAACCAAATTAAGGTGTGCTGTATTTTATCCCTACAAACACACCTTTCCAATAATTATACTCGTTTCGAAATTGCAAATCCAATGTCTCTCCCCTAAACCCTATTGGATTCATCCACATTTAGTATCAATTTTGAGGTCCCGAGCCATGATTTAATACTCTAGGAGTTTTGAGGATCTTAAGGTTGACACGTAGACTATGTCCCTTCCCTATATATATATATATATTGTGTAAATAATACGTTAATATCGCAATGGTCGTTATTGCTATTATTTGTGCACTATAAATGTTATGATAAATTTTTGTATATATCTTTCACTTCACCACTATACATCTTGATTAATTATATTGAAAAAAAAAGAAAAAAAAACTTGATTAATGCGTCATCATGCTCTCAATAATCAACTATCACTTAAGAAATCATCGATTTTGAATATAGACTTTTTTTAATTGTTTTTTTTTTTTTGAGTAGGGATTATGGTCCTATGTATGTTCTGAAGATAAGCACAAAGGATTAGCTCTAGTTTCTAATTTATTTTTTTTGCTTAATATAAAGAGCTCTAGCTCTATTTATACCATAAAAGTCAACGACTTTCGTGTTAGAATGTGTTAGTATTCAGATTAGAAGTGTTAATATTTATCTTCTTACCTATTAATTAGAAAAGAAAAATGGTTTCTTATTATTCTATATGGACATGTTTGCCATTATGCTTGGTTGAACCGAACGATATTTTTAAATTGTAAATCTTAGATTAATGATATTATACATCTATAATACCTTAACTCCCCTCAAAAGTAGTTGGCAAAGAGAAATCATAAATCAATCTTCGCTCTCAATGATGTGTCACATCGTCCAAAATCAGGCTTTGTGTCGTTCAATCGAATTAAAAAAATAATAATATATAGACGTGTGTATGAATCATTTATAAAAGAAAAAAAAAAAGCATAAATGCACAGCATAATAGTTAAAGAGGAGTACCGTTGATGTTAACCACACTAAAGAATGATGTAAATTCTTGAGGAAATTAATAATCTAACACACTAGCTACCATAGCTAACTTCACACTATTATAATTCTTAATATATTTTCATCATGTCGTTTTTACATTTTTGTGCCCTATATGAAAAGTTATATGATATTATCAAGTAAACTCAGAGCCTGATTAGACATAGATAGATACAACGTATTATTTATTCATTGGTTATAAAACTTTCATAAAGTTTTTTACATATGAAATATATATATATATATATATATATATATACGTGCCTTAACAAGTTAACATTCATGACAATAGTGCAATTAAAAGATCAGTTTATATGTGTGTTTTTCACTCGTTTTTTTTTTCTTTTCTTTTTTAATTTTGTCTCAGGGGAACATGTTTAGCATTAGACTCGTGTAAACAAAATTAGGTTAATTAGAACGTTTAATAAATATTATAATATTACCTGTCTATAAATTAATTGAAGAAATAAAACTTGCATCAATCTTCTAAGTGTGGTGTCACATCACATTAGTAGAGAAAAAAAAAAAAAAAGCTATGTCCTGTTTAATTATCACTAATATATTATTAAACATTTCACAGAAACATCCCAAAAGTATGTATGGCAAAATGAAGTCACATGGCTTTTGTAGTCAACCAAACTAAATTTCTTTATCCCAAAAGCAGTAATAATAGAACTAAAACTATAATCTACAATATGTGAAAATCAACGAAGAGAAGAAGCTAAAGGGAATAAAGATCCCTTCAAAATACCAAAAAAGAAAAAAAATAAAGGGGAAAATAAATTAAAGAAAAGAAATAAAGACATACATGAACATAGAATGTTCCCTTAAAAAAAAATTAGAATAATATAGATTTGGCTTTTGTATTAGGGTGACCCATCATAATCATGTACTAATGAGTGATTTGTCAGATAACGGGGACAAGTGTCAACTTTCTTTCCAAATAAACACTGCCTTAAGTGGGCCCATCCTATTTAGGGTTTGTGTTTGGCCTTGTCTCATAGAGACCAGGCTTCCACGATTGGCAGGCTGATACCCTGGGACGCGTTCTGCGGTCACTTAATCTGGAGCCCATTAAATTAATTAATAATTTAATCCTTTTCCTTTATTAAAACAATTAATAAATATATTAAGACCCTATATAACACACATCTCTGAAAAATATCCACTTGTTCTTGATCTTTGAGCTGTCTTTTATCGTGTTTTAATCTTTTTGTCTACCATGTTCTTCTTGTCTTTTCATTTATTGCCCAAAAACATTTGTCTCTTTTCATAAATGCCCCTGAGAGTGTTTTTAATTCTGGAATAAGTAATTAAAAACTTGTTTCTCCAAGTCTCCAACTGTATGCAAAACTGAAAAAACAAAAGAAAACCGAGACACGAGAGTTTGGTAGAAAAAGTTCATAGCCTTGTTTTCAAGGCGCAACATTGTTTGCTGTTGAGATTGAAAAAACTCTTCATTTTTGGATACTAGATGATACATTTAAGCTAAGGCTAGTTAAGCCTATTTTATTTTTGAACATAATTTTGTGTAAACACAGAGATTGATAAGCCTTTTTCATAGAAACCAACGTAATTTTATTTACTTGTAGAATTTTGAAAAAGTTTTTTTGTATCGCGATTCGACATTTAAATGAAAGAATATTTAGAATGAATCATGAACCTATCATATTGCTCATAATAATGGTAAATTCACAACAATAAAACTTTGACACATAATCATGTTATCAATTCCACCGTGTTCTTTTGGTCAAAAATATAAATGAAAAAATGTAGTTCTTCTCGACCATGGCTAGTCCTAGTCGTTATCTATGGATGGAGGGTTGAATATGCAGTGACTCCGAAAGAATTGGAACATACATAGAATAGTACAAAACATCAAGGGCAGAGTTGCAAAATCAGATGAGTCAAAGCCTGTTGTATTTAAAAAGTAAAAAGAAAAAAAAAAAAAGGAAAAACAAGGACTAAAATTAGAGTTTGGAAGTAATTGGGATTAGGACTTTGGAGAGATCATTATTAACAAGACACTAAAAATGGCAAAGACATAAGACATGGGATTGGGATTGGGTTTGTACATATCCACTCCTACTACCATTACCATTAGTACCATTGCCACCACCATTTCTGTCTTCATTTCCTTCCAACTGTTTGGTCTGCTAGCGCTTTAAGGAGCCAAATCCGGAATCAAAGAACATTGTGTTGAATCTTTTGTTTCAAACCTAACCAAACATTAAAAAAATACACCCAAAAAAACTGAAAAAAGAAGGAAAAAAAAAAAAAGGGAAAAAAATTGTGTCCTTGTTACCAATCAGCACTTCTCTCCTTTCCCCATCAATCCACCAGTTTCACACACTTTCTTTTTTCTTCCAAAATCTGTAATACCCATTTCACAAAACTTAGAAACAAACAAAAAAAAAAAAAAGCACACAAAAAAACAAAACTCAGATTTTTCGTTTGATTACTTCACTCACCATCTCCAGGTTCCTGGGTTTGTTTCAGAAATGGGTTTTGGTTCTTTTCTGGTTCTGGTGAAGATTCTGCATTATTTTCTTCCCTGAGAAAGAGAGAGAAAATAACTGAGAAACATAGAAAAAAGGAGACATTTTGTGATCTGGGTTTTCATGGAGGGAGGTGAATAGTGAACAGAGAGGAATGAATGTTGAGAAAGAGAATGAGCAAAGAGCAGTTTGGCATTGTGAAGGGGTGGGAATCAAAAGTGCGTAAGTCACAACAAGGGGTGGTAGCAAAGAAAAGAGCAAACAATTTGTTCACAACAATGTCTGTAGCTCCAGCCGATGATGATCCAGGTGAAGTCGTTCATGCCGAGAAGGTCCTCTCCAATGGTGACTTCTATACAGGTCAGTGGGCTAATAACTTCCCTCATGGCCATGGAAAGTACTTATGGACAGACGGGTGTATGTATGTTGGTGAATGGCTTAGGGGAAAAACTACTGGCAAAGGGAAGTTTAGTTGGCCTTCTGGGGCCACCTATGAAGGTGAATTCAAGAATGGTTTCATGGACGGTAAAGGGACTTATACAGGTTCCTTAGGTGACACCTATAGAGGTTATTGGGTTAGGAATTTCAAGCATGGACAAGGGACTAAGAGCTATTCCAATGGAGATTACTATGAGGGTGAGTGGAGAAGAGGGTTACAAGACGGTTATGGGAGATATCAATGGAAGAATGGGACCCACTATGTGGGACAATGGAGGAATGGTTTGATTCATGGGAATGGTACAATGGTTTGGACTAATGGGGATAGGTATGATGGTTCATGGGATGAGAATTTGCCTAAAGGCAATGGGACTTTTAAATGGGCAGATGGGAGTTTCTATGTTGGTGTTTGGAGTAAGGAGCCAGAAGAACAGAGTGGGACTTATTATTACCAATCTGGGTCTTCAGGTGGGGAATTAGATTTTGATCCCAGAGATGTTTTTTTGGACTATTTGAGCGATTGTAAGGTATGTTCTTGTGAAAAGATCCCACTTTTCCCTTCACAAAAGATGATTCATTGGTCTACAAATGAAGATGAGTTCTTGCAAAAACAGCCAATTTATAGGAGAGCAAATGAATCCAGTGTGAGGCCTAGGAGGACCTCAGTTGATGGAAGAGTTGGTAACTATTGTAGAGAATCCATTGTTGATTGCTCTGATGGAGTTGAAGGGTATGGAAATCTTGAGTTGCAGAATTTCAGAGGGAATAGGCATAAGCCATTCACCACACAGCCTGCTAAGAGACAAGGGTTGACTATATCTAAAGGGCATAAGAATTATGAACTCATGCTCAATCTTCAGTTGGGGATCAGGTATTAAGGACTTTTTCTGCTTGTTTTTTTTCCCCCTTTTACCTGCCAAATTCTGACTTGCTTTGATTTATATATATATATATGTATATATATATATATATATGTACACACACATATGTATATATATATACTTTTATGTGTGAGTGTATCACTCTATAGGTGTCGAAATATTTTGCGTAGCTCCCATGTTTATATTGAAATCTTTTGTCTTCTAAAATTGGAGTTTCGAATAAGATGAGATCCTTGTTCAATGTGGTGCCTTATGTTTCTACCTTCTGTCTTCGTATGGTTACAGAAGGATAGGATGAGATTGGATTCTGAAACATCCATGATATGCTTTTGAGTTGCTTGGATCCCTTGCTCGGAACACTCTAAACATATGGACAGAAATGGAAGCTACCTAATATTTGAATATGTCTGAAACATGGAAGTATCACGAGCCAGTAATTTCTTTTAGGCAACTGTTAAAATCTCTTGGCTTACATTCAAGTTTTAAGAGATCAGTAATATGAGAAAAGATTCAAAGAGTAGATTGTTTCTGGACTTTCACCCATTTGTTAACTGGGGAAAATGGGAAATGGCTATTGAAATAGATCTCTGAACACTTTTAGCTGTAAAAATAGTTATATTTAGTATGTACCTACCAAAGCACTCATTTTCCTTTCTAGAAGCAAATCGGTTTTCTTTAAGAATGTGGTTCAGATTTTCTTTGTGAGGGATATAAAAGTGTAGGAGTGTGTATCAGCAAACTCTTCTACACATGTAATTGATTTTGGTGCCATAGTACAGGCATTCAGTTGGAAGGCCTGCTCCAACAACATCCCTTGATCTGAAGTCTTCGGCATTTGATCCTAAGGAAAAAGTATGGACGAAATTTCCACCAGAAGGATCCAAATATACTCCACCACACCAATCTTGTGACTTCAGATGGAAGGACTACTGCCCAGTGGTTTTCAGGTCAGCTAACAAATTCCATGCAACAATGAATTTGTCCTCTATGAACTGAACTTCTTACTTTTGATTATTCACTTCAATGAGGCTGTAATTCCTGAATTGTTATGTTTGAGCACAAAGAGTTCAATAATCTGCTCACTGCATATATGTTTTTGGCTGTAAAAGAATCAGACTGGCAGAGCATATTTGCTTGTCTCATTATAAGAGTTGTTTTGGTAATACATCATATTACATATATAGAAATGAATCTTGGCTGTTGTTTGTCCCAAATGAAAAATTATATATGTAAATGGTGAATTAAATGTCTCCAGGGCTCTCAGGAAACTGTTTAAGGTGGATCCGGCCGATTACATGATTTCAATATGTGGAAATGATGCCCTCCGAGAGCTCTCATCTCCTGGAAAAAGTGGAAGCTTCTTTTATTTAACTAACGACGATCGCTACATGATTAAGACTATGAAGAAAGCAGAAGTAAAAGTCAGTTTCTTTTCTTTCCTCTTTCAGCTAAAGAGTATACCTGATTTTTAAAATTCTTTTAAAGCAAATTCTATTTGTATTTTGGCTCAGCACTTCAGCAGTTTTTGAATTCAGAAAGCTTCCTGAGTCCTATCTGAACTAAATTACACAGGCAGTCTGTTTGTGTCAGCAATTTAATCATCAATGCTTAATGAATTATCCAATTTACTATGCATATTCAGATTTGTGCATACGCAACTCATTTTCACTGTGGCTGCTGAATAATATTTCTGTTGCTAAACTTTAGTTTTGGTTTTTCTTATCTGTGCTAATTAAACTTTGAATATGAATTTGCCCAAATTCGCACAGGTTCTGTTAAGGATGCTTCCTGCCTACTATAAACATGTCCGTGCCTTTGAGAATACTCTGGTCACCAAATTTTATGGCCTTCATTGTGTAAAATTAACTGGGGCCACCCAGAAGAAGGTAAACTTTGAGGGGCATGGAAACTATACTTTGGGCTATTGTAAAATCCACCTAATTCATGAACTTACTGAAATTCCAGGTTCGATTTGTTATAATGGGGAATCTCTTTTGCTCTGAGTACCACATTCATAGGCGCTTTGATCTGAAAGGTTCTTCCCATGGTCGCTTAACTGATAAACCGGAGGCTGAAATTGATGCAACAACTACTCTTAAAGATCTTGATCTCAATTATATATTCCGGTTGCACAATGTTTGGTTTCAAGACTTCTGTAGGTGAGATTCTCTTTTATTGTTCCTTTGACTCTTCTTCAGCGTTATGTTCCTATTGATGCAATTAGTCCAGATATCAGTTTCACAATGAGTTCCTCTTTTCATAAATGTTTCCTCTAGCTTCCTAAATTATTATTGTACATCTGAAGTTCTCAAATAACTGTTTCTTGTGTCCTGTGGTTTAGTTTTTGAAGTTGCTGTAGTCTAGTAGTTTGTAAGTTAGTATCCCTTCATGCAGGCAAGTGGACCGAGATTGTGACTTTCTTGAGCAGGAAAGGATTATGGACTACAGCTTACTGGTCGGTCTTCATTTCCAAGAAACTTCATATCGGGAGCCTCTAACGCCTGAAGTGCATGCTTCTGGAGTTGCCACTCCTCCAGGTTAATTCTTGTCATCTAGAATACTTCCCTTCCAGTTTTTCTTTATTTTAGCGGGAAACTTTTCTCAATAGATGAATTGTGTTTGGAACTTGCCTTGCAGCATATGGAGACTTTGACAATCAAGCACACTTTCGCCTTTCCAGAGCAGATATGGATCAGATTATTTCAGACCCTGCTCGGTATAATTCGCGATTTTAATTATCATTTCTTTCTTCCCTGATGTTCTAGGTTACTTCCATTTCTGTAATAGAACTTAAATTTTTTTTAAAAAAAAAATACCACAATTCACTTTGGCTACAAACTGTGAAGAGACTCGGCACATAAACACAAGATATCTAGTACATTGAAATGTTTTTAACGCTTCTCACAAACTCGAACACGTAAAAATGCTTTTTATGTCACATATTGTCATTCTTAATTGCTTGGATATCTCACCTTCTTTTTCCTGATTTCATTCTTCAGGTTGGCTTCCATTAGTTTAGGTATTAGCATGCCAGCACGAGCTGAAAGGACATCAAGAAGAAGCGATTACGAGACTCAACTGGTTGGAGAACCAACGGGAGAATTATACGATATCATCCTGTTTTTCGGTATAATAGACATACTACAGGACTATGATATAAGCAAAAAGCTTGAGCATGCATACAAGTCCTTCCAATACGATCCAACTTCAATCTCCGCCGTTGATCCAAAACAATACTCGAAACGCTTTCGTGATTTCATCTTCAGAATTTTTGTAGAAGACACATGAAGGTATCATCATATCTTGATCTTGACACCCCCCCAAAAAAAAACTATTAACATATATAGCAGCTGCTGGCCATCCATGTATAGTCAGTCAATCAGCAGAAGCTCATCATTTTGGCTATTTAACATGTCCGCTGCAACTAAGAGTACATGCCTTCACAGTTTCGGATTGCATTTTTTCTTTTCCCTCTCTCAAAATCATATTTCTTAATTTACAGTTTACAGTTGTATTATAAATACGTACATGACCTGTTCTAGTGGAAGTATAGATCAAAAGTCAATAGCCAGAGGCCACTCAAAAGGCTGTTTTGTCAAAAATCAGACTTGTAAATGAGTTTTACCAGAAGGAATGAAACTCTCTCAGATGCTATTCTTTTTGTATTTACTTTTTAAGTTTTCCTTTCCTTTTTTTTTTTTTTCCCCCCTTCTTTTTTAACCCCTAGAAGTTTGAGATCTTTCTGGGTTTTCCTATTTCCAAGGTTGAATAAGAAGAAATGAAATGTACAGTCCACAGCAGATGGAATTTGACAAAACTTTCTGAGAGAATTTAATAAAAAACATTTATGTAGAGGGGTCTTCAAGAAACAAATCTCTTGTGTTTGTGATTCTTGGTATCTTCTCTATCAAATGGATAATAATATATTTCCGATGTGTCTTTCTAAACGACGTGCTGGCAATAAATAGTCCACTAAGTTTGCAGCTGGTGGGCTAATAATAGCTTTTTGCAACAAATATGTATAAATGCATGTCTACAATTTATGACACATTGTTGATAGTTCAGCAACAAGGCTGGAAAATATCATATGAAAAGAAACCAAATAATTAAGAAGAGGGTTAATTTATAATATTAATGATTATTTTGATTTTCTTCTTTATTCCTTTTTCTACCCACTCCCCTCATTTTATGATTGATTATTGTAAACACTACACTATACACCATGGTTTTATGTAAAAATTTATGGTGACACTCAATGGGGACACCACAAAAAACAAAAATCGAAGATTTTATACCGTAGATATATTATTCTTTTAATTTGAACAATAAGTGTTGTTTTAATTAAAAAAAAAACTTCCCTTTCAAAAATAAAAAATAAAAAACTTATACTAGTAGAAAGTGGAATAAAATTTAACTAAAGGACGAGGTGTTTGTATAATTATTTTGAATTTTCGGAGCTGCAATTAGAAACATTTTTGGTTAAGAGGATCTCAGTGTACTTTTGACATGAAAAATAGAAATAAGTCAATCTTTTTATATATTGACAATCACATGGTAGACGGTATACTCTTAACTTAGGTGAAAACAAAAAAAAAAAAAAAAAAGAAATCTGCTATTAAATGCAAACAACGGGAGATATATTAATATAATTAATCCTAAACGAAAATAACGTCTCTCTTTCTCAGAATATTATTAGGGGCAGTAAATAGTAATTGCAAATAAAACGACACCGTTATTGCAAATTTAATGAGATGCAAATTACAATTAAAATTACATAAGCAAAAATCCTCAATCCTCAATCCTTCCTTCTTCCGCTTTCTAGTTTCTACATAAGATGTCAAACGACACCGTGTTGTGTTGCAAAGTAGTAAATTCCACTTAGTTGCCTGTAAAAGTAAAGAAATGAAATGAAAGGAGTAAACAGAACACAGGGAAAAAAAAAAAAGAAAAGAAAAGAAAAGACCACAGAAAAACCTAATCGACTGCGTGCGTTTCAAAGAAATTGGGCAAAATGTCATTATAAAAAAATTTAATGTACAAAATAACTTTTCAAAAAATTTAATTAGCAAAATAACTTTCTCCCTTTTAAAAAAATAAAAAATTAGTTTAATAAAAATCAGTTAAGATTAGCGTTAGATTAATAATTAGATTAGTGTTGTTGACTTAGAATTAAAAGAAATTAAAAACTAATTTGGAAAAGAAGAATTCTCTTCTCTTTGAAATTCTCTCACTCTCTTCTCTTGAAGCTCAAAAAAAGTGAGATTCATCCCCTTCAATCACTATTGACTCTATTTTCTCTTTTCTCTTCTCTTGAACCTCAAAAAAAAAAGTGTGATTCATCCTCTTCAATCATTATTGACTATATTTTCTTGGACAATAACTCATCTACCCAAAGATCTCACAAAAATTGAGGAATGTCTCAAATATCATATTTTACTACAATAGATTGAAGGAGAGAAAAAAAGTGAAAACGTTAGTTAGTTATTATAACTTTTAGTTATTGTTTATATGTTTATTTGATAATATATATTTATTTTTCACTTAAAAGTATAATTTGGTAAAAAATAAATGAGTTTAGAGGTTGAAAAAAAATTAGAATAGTCAAATAATAGAGGTTGAGGACAATCTGTAATTTAGCGACTATATGTAGTTAAATACGATTGAATAAACGCTCAAGCATAAAAACAATCGATAGTTTATACTTGAGCAACCGTTAAGACTAAAAGTTACTCAAACACAAAACAAGTTGCTCAGGTTGAATGACGTATCATTCATCTTCAAGATTACTTTATTATTTATATGGTCGCTCAAGTGTAAAAATGGTCTCATTTATCTTCAAAGTTGCTCCAGTATAAAGATGGGTTACCTAATGCTACTTCGCCAATATGGAAAATTTTAATAATATCGTTTATTCTAATTATATTTATAATTTAAGTTTTTAAATATTTGATTATTTAATAATTTTTCTTCACTTTGTCATAGGTATAGATCCCATCTACATTTCAGTAGCATGTAATGGTGAATGGAATAAGATAGAGATATATGGGCAAACAAGGCACAATGTAAAGAAATGTCCTTACAGACGCGATCTATCTGATATTAGAAGTACGACCTAGTAGTCATAGATATTTTATATATATATATATATATATTTTTTTTTGTTGTATAAAATATGTATAATCCATCTTACTAGTTTTTAATATTCTTATTTGAGCAACTAAATTAATATAATTGTAGAATAGAGATACTTATTTAGTTCTCAATTACTTAGCCATAGATCTATAATCCTTAAAAGTACTCAAAGAGACCAATACTTATATTGTGTGATCGTAAAATTACACTGAGTGACCTTAACAGTCACCTACTATAATTAGAGGAGATTATAATGGTCACCATAGTGGCTATAATGGTCACTCTATGTTAATTGTGTGTAATAACTTAGTCGCATATTCACCTATTATGTTAATTATCTGTAGACATAATAAAAATATGATTTTTTAATAATTTAAGTAAATTAAATTTACTTTTATTTATGGTACTAATTATTGATAATATATGTTACTAATTTTTAATAATCTTACTTGTGCAACTAAATTAATATAATTTTTTTTCTCTACCATTTAAATCAATATAATTATATATTAGAGATACTTTTTTAGTTCTCTATTACTTAGCTATGAATTCGTAATTCCTAAAAAAGCTTAAAGAGACTAAATTTATATTGTGCGACCTTAAAATTACATATTGAATGACCATAGTTGTCGTCGACTATAGTTGGAGGCAACTATAATGGTCGCCAAAAAGAGACCAGAATAGTCACTCTATGTTAATTGTGCATATTAATATAGTTACATATTCACCTATATATAAATTATTTTAATTTAAATTAATTAAACAAAAGTGAGACTATGTTATAGTATAATTATTTGTCATATAGTTATCTACTATGTTAATTGTGCATAGGTATATTAAAAAAATGTGATTTTTTGCTAATTTAAGCAAATTATAGTTATTTTAATACAAACTAAGTTATAGTGTAATTATATATCACATAGTAACCTACTATGTTAATTATACATAAATATATGTAAAATATATGTATATATATATATGATTTCTTGCTAATTTAAGTAAAGTTTATTTATTTTAAGTAATTAACACAAATGAGACTAAGTTATAATGTAATTATATATCATATAGTCACCTATTATGTTAATTATACATAGGCATATTAAAAAAAATGTGATTTCTTACTAATTTAAGTAAATTATATTTATTTTAAGTAATTAATACAAGTGATACTAAGTTATATTGTGATTATATATCACATAGTCACCTATTATGTTAATTCTGTATAAACATATTTTTTTTCAAAAATATAATTTTTCACTAATTTGAGTAAAGTATATTTATTTTAAGTAATTAATATAAGTGATACTAAGTTATAGTATAATTATATATCACATAGTCACCTACTATGTTAATTATGCATTGACATATTTAAAAACAAAATGTGATTTCTCACTAATTTAAGTAAATTATATTTACTTTATGTAATTAACACAAGTTATAGTATAATTATATATCACACTATCGCCTATTATGTTAATTGTGCATAGGCATACTAAAAAAAAATGTGATTTCTTGCAAATTTAAGCTAATTATATTTATTTTAAGTAATTAACACAAGTTAGAATAAGCTATAGCATAATTATATGTCGCATAGTCATCTACTATATTAATGATGTATGGACATACTTTTAAAAAAAAGTATGATTTCTCACTAATCTAAGTAAATTATATTTATTTTAAGTAATTAACACAAGTGATACTAAGTTATAATATAATTATATGTCACTTATTCACCTACTATGTTAATTGTGCATAGACATATTTAAAAAAAAATATGATTTCTCACTAATTTAAGTAAAATATATCTATTTTAAATAATTAACACAAATTATACTAAATTATAGCGTAATTATATGTCACATAATCACCTAATATGTTAATTGTACATAGACATATTTAAAAAAAATAGTGATTTCTCACTAATTTAAATAAATTATATTTATTTTAAGTAATTAACACAAGTGATACTAAGTTATAGTATAATAATCACTTTATGTTAATTGTGCATAGTAACATAGTCACATATTCGCCTATTATGTTAATTGTCTATAGGCATATTAAAAATATGATTTATTACTAATTTAATTAAATTAAATTTATTTTTATTTATAGTACTATTTTTGTATGATATATCTTACTAGTTTTTAATGATCTTATTTGTACAACTAAATTAATATAATTATTTTTTTGGCTCTGCTATCTAAATTAATATAATTGTGTACAAGAAATACTTTTTTATTTTTCAATTACTTAGCCAAAAATCTATAATCCTTGAAAAAGCTCAAAGCGAACAAAATTTACATTGTGTGACCTTAAAATTACTTTGAGTGACTATAAAATTTGTCCATTATAATTGGAGGTGACTGTAATGCTCACTAAAGCGACCATAGTAGTCGCTCTATGTTAATTGTGCTTATTAACATAGTCATATTCTCACCTATTATTAAATTATTTTTATTTAAGTTAATTAGACAAAAGCGAGAAAATATTATAGTGTAATTATTTATTATATAGTCACATGCTATATCAATTGTACATAGACATATTTAGAAAAAAATTTGGTTTCTCACTAATTTAAGTAAAATATATTTATTTTAAGTAATTAACACAAGTAATACTAAGTTATAGTGTTACATTGTGTAACCTTAAGATTACAATGAACGATCCTAACAGTCGCTCACTATAATTGGAAGTGACTATAATGATCGCCATAGTGACCTTATGATCACTCTATCTTAAGTGTGTATAGTAACAAAATCACATATTCACCTATTATGTTAATTGTCTATAGGGATATTAAAAATATGATTTATCACTAATTTAAATAAATTCAATTTATTTTTATTTATAGTACTAATTATGTATGATATATCTTACTAAATTTTAATAATCTTATTTGTGCAACTAAATTAATATAATTTTTTTTCTCTGCCATCTAAATTAATATAATTATGTACTAGTGATATTCTTTTAGTCATCTACTATGTTAATTGTGTATAGACATATTAATAAATTATTTTTTAAAATTAATTAAACAAAAGTGTGACTATATTATAGCTTAATGGTTGCTCAATGAAAGTATATGGTTGCTTTATAAAAGTTTATGGCCGCTTAATAAAATTTTATCGTCACTTGGTATTAAATTATAGTTGCTCAGAGCATATTGTAGGTCGCTTAATGTGAAGTTATAAGACGCTCAATGAAAGTTTATACTCATCTAGTATTAAATTATGGTCGCTCAGGGCATACTATGGGTCGCTCAATATAAAGTTATAGCTGCTCAATGTGGATTTTTGTTTGCATAATTAAAAGACTTACGAGATAATAATTCACATACACTCCAATGTAGATAATCGAGATATATAGCTAGAAAGTATAAATTTTGTTTACAATTATGGCTTTGCACTATCGACATAAATTTATATTGTATACTACTCTCATATGATGTCTATATTTTTTCCATTCAGTTGATTCCACGTATTCTTATAGTAAATAAAGGTATTAAAAATGGACCGGGCCAAACAAGCCAACCCACGGCCTGTTATTATGGCTCTTTGGCTGATTTGGTTTGATATGCATTATAATGGACCCGAGCTCAGCCCGACACTAGGATAAGGTTGGGTTGGGTTATACGTCTAGGCCGGCTGGCCCACCAATTTAGTCCACCCATTAAAAATAATTTTTTTTAAATTAAATTTAGATACAAACTTTTTTCAATACTTATAAATATATATTGTCTCACTCTTTTTTTTTTCATACTTTCAATTTTCAATCTAATTTTAAATAATTTTCCAATAATTAAACTTTTTTATCAACTATTCTACTTGTATACTTTTAACTTATTTAATTATTTTTAAATTTTTATCAAAAGGAAAAAATATAACAAATTATTTTTTTTTTCATAAATTTTATTTTAATATTTTTAACTAATTATGTAAATAATAATCTCATTTTTTTAGATTTATTTTAAAATTTTTAAAATTAGTTCAAGAATCAGCCGACATGGACTAAGCCAGCTAGGTGTACCTAAGAGCCCAACAGGCCTACGAGCCAGGTTGAACTACATGTTAAAATTCTAGGTTGGGCCTCGAAGCCCGCTTTAGGCGGCGGGCTGAGCTGGGCTAACCCACTCATTTTAACACTTTTAATTGTAAAGACCAATCATATACATCTCTAAAATCTTCAACATAGATACTCCACAATCTCATCTATTAAAAATAATTAAATAAATTAACATTAAGTAAGAAACATGTATATTAAAAGTTCAAATTATAATGAATCTTATATTCGAATATTCTGTGGGACATAAAAGGTGTGAGGCTGCTAAATAAAAAAAGTGATATCAATGTCAGAGCCTGTTTTTTCACTCGTAATGGTTGACCATCAAGGATTACTTACTCAACCTCATGACCAGATTCCACACTAACAACTCCTTCGTAAAAAATTGTGAGAAGTATCTCATAGGTATATAAATCTGGATATGATAGATGATCTTGAATTTCTGCCCCTTATTTACCATTTTCTCATCTAGAGCATCTTCTCTCTCTGTATTGTGAGCGTTAAAATGGGATGAGAAATATAGTAGACTAGATGGCAACCTTTGGTCCTCTTGATTTAACATCTCTCCATTTTCTCTCTCAACATGGCGTTTGTCATTATGTAAAATGATACCACCTGATAAGAACTCTACAAGGTGATCAATAATGTCATCTGTATTATCCTCACAGCTACCCAAGTCTATGAGCATAGAAAACTTATACTTTCTCATCTAATAAAGGGAACAATATGGGTCCTACAAAAAACTGAAAAGTAGAATTATTGGTGACCAATAAATATGTTATTACAATAAAAAATATTAAAATTATTAAATAAAACTATTGTATATATAACGATAAATACCTCAGCACCTGTTATAACTTCCGATATCTTACTAATTAAAGTATTTTTATGAGACTCATTGATCTTCCAACCTAATCATCGCAGGATATGATTTCCTTGAATTCCTCCAATGATACTTATCAAACAATGAAAGCTCGTCAACAAGTTAAAACCAAAATGGATCGATCATTGCACTAGAGTTAGACACTAGCAACAAAGTACCAAGTAAATAAACAAAGCATAGCTTCGCTCTGTCCATATTCTTTTTCTTATGCTTATACAAATGACTCAAGATATTAAAAATGTACTAGTTTAGAAGCTTTCCAACTAAAGTATTTTTTCATCAATTCTTACTTCTTGGTAGCTTTTACATTCACTTCATCTATTGGACCGTAACTCATGTACAATGTAGATATTAATGCAATCTCATTAAGGGAGAATCTAAGTGGTTTTCCTTCTATCAAGAACCAAATTTAATTTTTTTCGGCAATTTATTTTCTTCGATATTATTTGATGTGACAAAGTACTAACAAATTGCCTTTTACTAGGCAAGTCTAATAAACGACCTAACTAAGAATATGTCCTAAATACTTTTCATTGTTTTTTGTCTTCCAACTTATGCTTTTATTAATAACACGTAAAGCCAACCTTACATTAACTTTTGCTTGAACAGTTACACTCATTACAGGTTGTGAATATTTGGGAGCTTGGTTGTTGAGATTTTCTTACTATCCTAAAATATATTGTAAAGAACATATTAATGTCTCGTTAATATTATAAATAAAATGAAGAAATATAAACTATAATACCTCCAACACAAAATAACAAATAATCTAATAGAATTTATTGAAGTGTGTACATATTATGTTTGTTTCTTATTAATAATTACTATAATATAAACAAGTATAAATTGTTTTAACAACATTAGTTTAGAAATTTATAATTGGTTACTCTGTATAATGATAACAAAATTATGGTCACTCAATATATTGTCTCATTGACAATCAGTAAAGCGACTTTAATATTGATAGAATAACTTAAAAGTCGCTCAATTATAAAAAGTCACTCAATATAATTATAATGACAATTACGATCGTTTAATCTATTGTGACATTGATGTCCAATAATCTCCAAAATCCTTATAATCGTACTTCAAAATGAAGCGACAAAAAGTGTAGTTCTTTAGGAATAGAGCAAGCATAAAAATTAAAATAAAAAATAAAATTTGATCTTTTTATGAAAACTAATCAGTATGTTTAAATTCATATCAAATTCTATATTTGAATCCGTTATTATGCTTTGAGTATTAAACAAGTTATGCAAACTGAATTTCAAATAAATTTGTAATTTAAAAGTAAAAAATTAAATTTTTTACAGACTGCTGGGATTCATTAGATGGATGCGACAATAGAGGCTTGTATGGCAACGAGGGTGAAAGCTGTTCACTACGTTCCATTTTCTCTATACTCCCAAAAATGCTGGGTTCCAGTTTATAGGAAGTTGAAAAGAGAATACGGAGGAAATATTGCTACAGACCTGTACTTGCAGATAGAGGAAAGCGAAGAAAAGTGTTGAAAGAAGGAAGTGAGAGAATGTATTCTTTTCCTTTTCTCTTTTGCAGTGTTACTGTTTTTATTTTTGTTTTTGTTTGTTTTTTTTTTTTTTTTTAAGATCTTGTTGCTGTTTCTTTTAAGCCGTATAGTTTATGTTGTTAGTGATCTTTAATAGTTAATTATCTATTAATTAGTGCTAATTAGATTTATTGAAATAAAAAAATAAAAAATAAATAAGAAAGTCATTTGTCAAAGGACTCCTTCGACAACAACAACAACTATGAGTATGAAGACGAAGACTATCATTAATTGTTATGGTAATCTTCCTTGTCTCTTTCGCCAATTCTTCACACTCCATTTTCTTCGTCCTTATGCTGCTGCTTCTTCTTCTACTAATGATAATAATAATAATAATAATAAGAATGAGGAGTGTTACTATTATGATGATGATGATGATGATGATGATGATGATGACCTTGGAGTCAATGAGGCTTTGGGTTTATTCGATCCCCTTATGGGGAAGCGCCCAATGCCCTCCATTCGGGCTTTTAATCATTTGCTTGGGGCTCTCTCCAAGAAGGACCGCTGCTCTACTGTTGTCTTCTCTATGTATAAACAAATGATGGGTTGCCTTCACTTTCGGCCTAATGTCCGTACCATGAATACTGTGATTAAATGTCTTTGTCTTCTAAAGAAGGTGGACTTGAGCTTCCCTGTTTTGGCAACTATCTATAAGCATGGCCTTCAACCTGATGCTCGTACGCTGAATACTCTGCTTCACGGTCTCTTCATGCAAGGCTCCATGGTTGCAGCATTGGAGTAGTTCTGGGAGATTCTACACAAGAAACACCCATGGAGTGATGTTAACTTTGCCACTATCATTAATGGGTTGTGCAAGGTTGGGAAAACCAGCGACGCACTTGAGCTGCTTAACAAAATACACGACAGTAAATGGATTAAACCTTATGTGTACTGCTTTAGCCCAATTGTGGACAGCCTTTGTAAACAAGGACGAATTGATGAGAGCTTGAGCTTGATTCATGATATGATCAACTACGGTGTTGCACCAGATGTTGTTACTCACACATCCTTGGTTCATGGATTATGCGAATCTGGTCGTTGGAAAGAAGCCAAGAACTTCCTAATTGGCATGCTTCATTCTGGAATTTCACCTAATATATGCACCTATAGTGCTCCAATTGATACTCTTTGCAAGGAGCGGAGAATTCAAGAGGCAGAATCACTACTTGGAATGATGACCAAGAAAGGCTTACAACCTAATGTTGTCACATTCAATTCCATGTTTTCTGTTTTTTGCAAGCTAGGTCGATGGGAAGAAGCCACACAATTATTAAAACACATGATTCATTGCAAACTTTCAGCTAATATTTTTTACTTATAGTACTATGTTGGATGCTCTCTTAAAGGAAGGAAGAACCAAAGAGGCACTTGATCTCATAGAAGCAATGACTGGCAGAGGTGTGACGCCTAATATTATTACCTACAACTCTTTAAGATATGGTTTGTGTCATTCAGGCCAATGAAAGAGATGTCACTAAGATATTAAATAAAATGCAAGACGAGGCAATCCCACCAAATGTGGTAACATTTAGTATTTTAGTGGATGCTCTTGTCAAAGAAAGAAGAATGAAGGAAGCGCTCCTGTTTTGTTTGGTCAGATAGACATGTAAGACCTAACATTGTCACCTACGACTCGTTACTCAATGGATTATGTGATTTGGGTCAACTTGAAGAGGTCGAAAAGATATTTGACATGATGGTAAAATAGGAAATTTGTCCTAACACTATATCTTCAATTTCACTTTCGGGTTCTCATTTTATAAACAGATTGATGGAGAAGGCCCAAAATCTGTTTGATCCAACGGTTCAACACGAGAAAGTGCCTGATATTATATCTAACAACACTTTGATTAAGGGATATTGCCTTCTAGGTGAAATAGGTAAGGCCAAAAAGATCTTTGACCAAATGGAAGCAAAGGGTGTTCTACCCAATTTTATTACTTACTACGCCATTGTCAAAGGTTACATAAAGGTTAAAAGAAATGATGTTGCTCTTGAGCTTCTCAAGGACATGATTCAGAAAGGTTTGGTACCTGAACATGTAAGCCAAAACATTTTGGAAAGCATTCTCGATAAATCAGCTGCTAGCGTCCACTAAAAAATGACTTAAAGCAATCAGTGCCAATCTTCACTTGGGGCGTCTGTGTTCTAGTATGAATTTATAATGCTATAGTAATTGCTCGTGCTTGTCTCAAATTTCAGCCAGAAACATTGTTAGCCCTGCAAACGTGTTCTTGTTCTATTGCTTTGCATTCCTTGTAAATCCTATTGAAGGCACAACCCATCTTTTGATAAATGATGGAGTCAGTTTAGTCATTTGGCCTCTTTTGGATGTTTAAAACATTACAAACTTGTTTTGTGATTGTCTCTACTGATTAGCTTTGCATGTTTTTTTCCCTTCTTTTCCTTTCCTGTTTCATCGTCAAATGAGTTTAATTTTAATTTACTTGAACAAACAGTGAATTTTTCTTGATTATCTGCCATCTCCAGGAAACTGCGCTGTAAATATCACAAAAGCACGTTTCGTGAACCTGGAAAAAGTATAAATTCAAGTCTCAAAGAAAAGTCTCAAAATCATTGCATCAAATACTGCTAATTACTATTCTTTCATAGTTGATCGATTTGAAGATGGCTTTGCGAGTTTACATTGCAACGATATAATGTTTACTCTAGATAATCAATAGCATCTTGTGATGTTCGTAAATGAAAGGTATGTTGGACAATGGAGGAATGGTACAATGGTTTAGGGTAATGGGGATAGGTATGATGGGGTTAAGGGAATGGGACTTTTAAATGGGCAGATGGGAGTTTCAATGTTGTTGTTTGGAGTAAGGAGCCAGAAGAACGAAGTGGGACTTATTACTACCAATCTGGGTCTTCTGGTGGGGACTCGGATTTTTATCCTGGAGAGATTTTTTTTTTTTTGTGGAATATTTGAGCAAATTTAAGGTATGTCCTTGTGAAGGGAAAAGTGGAATATTTGAGCCATTGTAAGGTATGTCTAGGAGGACCTCAGTTGATGGAAGAGTTAGTAACTATTGTAGAGAATCCATTGTTGATTGCTCTGATGGAGTTGAAGGGTATGGAAATATTGAGTTGCAGAATTTCAGAGGGAATAGGCATAAGCCATTCACCACACAGCCTTCTAGGAGACAAGGGTTGACTATATCTAAATGGCATAAGAATTATGAACTCATGCTCAATCTTCAGTTGGGGATCAGGTATTAAGGACTATTTTTTTCCCTTCCATTTTACCTGCCATCTTCTGGCTTGCTTGATTTCTATTTTATATCTTTTTATGTGCG
This sequence comes from Parasponia andersonii, assembly GCA_002914805.1. Lineage (NCBI taxonomy): Eukaryota > Viridiplantae > Streptophyta > Magnoliopsida > Rosales > Cannabaceae > Trema > Trema andersonii. Next base: position 312,881 of record JXTB01000208.1, on the reverse strand, counting down.
AGTGCATGACTCTGTAGATATCTTAATATATCGCTAAGCTCCCATGTTTATATTCAAATCTTTTGCCTTCTAAAATATGAATTTTAGATAACATGAGTTCCTTGTTCAATATGGTCCCTTCTGTTTTGTACCTTCTGTCTTCATATGGTTAGAGAAAGTTAGGATGAGATTGCGTTCTAAAACTTTCATGACATGCTTTTTGTTGCTTGGATCCCATGCTCAGAACACTTTAGTCGTATCGAGAAAAATTGGAAGCTACTTAATCATTTGAATACGTCTGAAACATGGAAGTATGACGAGCTATTAATTTAATTTACCTTTGTTGTCAAAAATTTCTTGGCTTATATTCATGTGACTTCAGATGGAAAGATTACTGTCCAGTGGTTTTCAGTCACAGCTAAAAAATTTCCTGCAACAATGTATTCATCTTCTATGAACTGAACATCTTACTTTTGATTATTCACTTCAATGAGGCTGTAATTCATGAACAGGTATAAAGAGTTCAACTTCTCACTACACATATGCTTTTTTGGCTGTAAAAGAAGTCTAAAAGAATCAGACTGGAAGAACATATTTGCTTGTCTCATTAAAAAGAGTTGTTTTTGTGGTACATCATATCACATACAACGAAACTTGGCTGTTTGTTTCTCCAAATGAAATATTATAGATTTAAATGGGTGCGTTATGTCTTCTTCAGAGCTCTCAGGAAACTGTTTGAGTTGGATCTGGCCGATTACATGATTTTCAATATGTGGAAATAATGCCCTCCGAGAGCTTTCGTCTACTGGAAAAAGTACATGATAAAGATCTTGATCTCAATTATATATTCTTGGTTGCACAATGTTTGGTTTCAAGACTTCTGTAGGTGAGATTCTCCTTTAGTGTTTCTTTTACTCCAATTCTTCTTCAGCATTATGTTCTTATTGATGTAATTAGTCCAGATATCAGTTTCTCAATTAGTTTTCTCTTTGCATGCATATTAATGTTGCCACTAGCTTCCTAAATTGTTCTAGTACATCTCAACTTCTCAGATAACTGTTTCTTGTGTTCTATAGTTGTAAGTTAGTATCCCTTGGACCGAGATTGTGACTTTCTTGAGCAGGAAACGATTATGGACTGGCAGCTTACTGGTGGGTCTTCACTTCCAAGAAACTTTGTATCGGGATGTTGCCACTCCTCCAGGTTAATTCTGGCTATCTAGAATATTTCCTTCCAGTTTTTCTTAATTTTAGCAGGAAACGTTTCTCACTAGATGAGATGAGTTGTGTTTGGAACTTAGCCTTGCAGGATATGGAGACCTTGATAATCAACCACACTTTCGCCTTTCCAGAGCAGATATGGATCACCTTCTCTCAGACCCTGCTCGGTATAATTCATGAAACTAACATTCATTGAAGTTCTAAGTTACTTCAATTTATGTATAAGGATTTAAAATAAAAATAGATTAATTTAACAATTCACTTTGGCTGCAAACTCTGAAGAGAGACTTGGGAAACAAGCACAAAATGTATAGCACAATGAAATGTTTTAATGCTTCTCATTAATAAAGGGAAGAAAAGCACATGATTCTTTTTTTTTCAAAATTGCCCCCCCTTAGATTTTGGAAAAAAAAAAAATGTTCACAATATAGCTAAAGCTTTCCTTGACAGACTGTTGGTGACCTTGCATATGGGTAAGCCTCTCAATTCTTTGCTCATCAGTGAAGCATGACAAGGAAGAGAGAGACAAAAAGAGGAAGAAGAGGAGAAAGATCATCTCTAATGCAAAATGTTAAAAATAGGGAGAGCTAATGTTATATTTGAAATTACTAGCTATATTTAGCACACTTTTTTTAAAATTTGCTCCAATAGGTACATGTTAAAAAAAATGTTATTTTTTATTTGAACACTTTTAATTTGCAACAACTTTTTTCTACTAGTAACGTAAGTGCTATTATTATAGCATTTAATTACTAATGATAAAAACTCTATTTACTTTATCGATCAATACAATAACTCATATTATTTTTTTTTTAGTATATTTAATTTTTAATGAATAAACACTCATCTTCTATTTAAATGAGCAAAGTTTAATGTAGTATTATGAATAAAATTTAAATAAAAAAGGACACAAATGTATTAAATTGGCCACATTGCAAAGTTTATAATGTTTTCAATTTTAATACAATAACTATATTGTAAAAATTTACACATGCTAAAATTAAATTGGGCATGTTTTAGATAATGACCATATTAGACCATCTCCAAAATTCATATTTTCTACTATGAAATCTTTTTATTTTGCTATCCATTTGTTAATCATAAAAACTCTATTACACTCATAGTGTTTCAATAATATTCTTTATTTTATAAAATATACAAGTAGCAAGATAGTGAATAAAGGTTCTAACTTAACGAAATTTAGTAAAAATAAAATTGTAGATAAAATTTAGATAAAAGGAAAAAAAAGTTTCAACGTTTTAACTCTGCTTACACTGTGAATTCAAATAATGGTAATACTGTAAAATTTTAATCATTCTATAATTCCAATATGTATCAGTGGTAAGATTATAAATTTAAACACATTCTACGGCAGTAATATTATAAATTTACAAGTAATATTATAAATTTACACGTACTAAAATGCTATTCTTAGTATTACATTTAACTCAACTTTTAACACATATTAAAAATTATCTCAAATATAACATACTATGGGAGATGCATTTTTTAGACAATACTAAAAAATATAATAAATATAACATTAACATGAATTATATCACCCCATTGGAGATGCTCAAGGAAGGAGATGATAGAGAAAATAATAATAATAATAATAAAGTATTTTTGGTTATTTTTTAAAATAAGTTAATAAAGAAAGTATTATAAAATAATTCCCATGTCATCATGGCTATTTTTTCACCAAAAGTAACAAAATGACAAATTTTCAAGAATCTTACTATATAGGAGGAATTTTTACAATAAAAATTAATTAGGGAGCAAAACTCCACAACACTAATTATTCGAAGGAAAAAAAAAATATAATGTGCCTTGTAATAATAGAAATATCAAATAGCATCAGCAAAGCGTTCCTGTTACTTTACCATAAATACATAAATACATTTTTATTTAAGAGAGATCTATTTAGTCCATGTCGCACAGTAAAACAGTTTTTAATATACATACATATATATATATATATAATATATTATCCGCAGTAGAAATTAATTAACGGAAACCACCTTGAGTCAAACATGTCACTATCCCTGCAATGGGAAAATTATGATTCTTGTCAGTATTAAACAAAGTGGCATGATTGATCCTTGATTAATGCAAAAGAGAATAAGGTTAAAAAAGAAAAATACCCTAGTGGAAAACTATCACACGCAATAAAATTCAATTCAGAATTCCGACCAGGTTTTATTTTAACATAGTTTTTATTGGGGAAAAAAAAAAACTTGATCCAAAAAACTTAAAGCTGGTAGAAAGGAATGCATGATAATTTTCGTTTTTAATTTTTAGCATAAATGACACACTTCATCATAGCATTTCTTCACGTGTGTTATCGATTTTTTAGAATGAATATCTAAATTAGTCTTTTCTGGCATTTTCTTTCCTTAATTCCTACTTGACTAAATTTGTTTAAGATAATGCTTGGATCTCACCTGTTGTCCAACCTTTTTAATGCCACATCAATACCACATGATGTAGCATGTAATTTTTCATGATTCAACTGGTAAATAAAAGCATACCACTAATAAATTTAATAATACTCACAAATTAAATTGACATATCACTTGCCATATAATGTGGTACTAAAAAAATGGAATAATAAATACGACAACCATTATATGTTTATGTTACAGCTAAATAAGTCTTACTTTTACACCTTTTTATCATATAATAAAGAATAGATGACTTTATTATTTCCTGAACTATTAGAAAGAATTGTCAATTTATTTTTTAAATTATTAAAAGTGTTTCATCTTAGTCCTCGTACACTTTTCCCATTAACCACATGTTAAATCCAAGACCGAAATTGTAATTTAAACATAACAATTTTATGGCTTAATGACCAAGTGAGAAATTCTAAAGTTCAGGAACCAAATGAGGCTCAGGGGAAATAGCCTAGGGACCAATAGGGTCATTGATCTTATAATAAAGCTTAACTGTCAGTTTATGCTGGCATTCTTTTTTTCTCTGTACTCACTTGAGATACAAACAATTCCAACAACCAACTGCTAAAATCCATTTCAGCAGGAAATGGTAACTTAATAATTCTAGGTAGTAGAAATCAAATGATAAGAAAGAAACTTTACTTTCTAATACAAGAATGAAAATGCCACCTTCATGTCAAGAAACTAGCTAGGCTAATACTTATCTCATCATTAGTTTGTCCCTGATTTTGGTACATTCACAACATTCTACTAACGCAGAACACGAGGGTGAGAGTAGTGACAGGTTTCACAAAGTTAATCAATAAAAACAGCATTTATTATATATATCAACTAATGATACAGATCATTGTTGTGTTTTCAAGCATCAAGCAGAGACTCCACTTGTTTCCAGAGAATGCAATAAGTGGAATAGAATAATGTGATTTAACGATAGTGATCATATGTCTCTGATGCACAGGTCTCATAATAAGTCCTATTCTTCTACCCTTTCCCCAGAGCGGATGACTATTCATAAATAAAAGTCAAGTTCAAACACTAACATGTCAGAACAGCGAGTACAAACGGGGTGTAATTTCTGTTAAGAAAAGTTTTGCTTTCCTTTCTAAGATTTAGTCGTTTACTTATTACTTCTATCTATTTTAGCTAAGAATGTATAGAACTTATGTGTATACAGACACCATGTTTTAGAAATGCCAGAGATATGAGAGATTGGGTTTGGTAAGATGAAAGAAACAAGGTATCAAGGCTTTCAAAGGTCGGTAATGTAATGTGATAGGATCCTAGCACAATTGTAAGAACAAGAGAGAAGAAACAGGTAGAGAAGAATAGGATTTTGTTGCAAAGAATGGTATATAAACCTGTATGGACTTTTGAGACATCCACTCTCTCCCAGCTATGAGCTCAGTACTCAATTACAACATACAAGACTGAACTCCCTCTAAACAAGCCCCCAAACACTATTTTTAACCCCTCTTACGCTACTAGATAACCAAGATTACAACTAACTGACCATTACTCAATAGCAACCAGCCCTAACAAACTAAGTAACAAACTACAACTGACTACCCAATTTTAACAACCAGCCATTGAACCAATACAGAAGAGGAGACTTGTCATAATCATTTACTGTCTCACGGTAAAAAGGTGAGTTATCCTCATTTGACTCTTCATATGCTTTTTTCTAAACTTCTTTACAATCATAAAATGCATTAACCAAAGGAATACCAGGCCCTTTCCTTATCCACTTCGTGTTGTTCTCTCTAACTTAGCAAAAGCAAAACAAGAACAAAAACAAGAAAGAAAATTCGATTCATAAGAGGTGTTGTGCCCATTTTGAGAAAATTATTTTTGACAATCGGACAGAAGATGCAGACATGGGCCCAAAAATATATTCCTCTTCAGTTAAGAGAAGCTAGATAGATGGTTGTCCTTGAGGGCATATTAATGTACATAACCCTGTATTTGTTTCCTTCAGACAAGTCATAAGGAGACAAAGAATAAGAACATTCTTTAAATTGATCTGAACTAGTAAAATTCCTTTCCCTGTTGCATTTTCATTGACACCATATAACGAAAAGTGATATGGTGACCAAGTTATAAGTTTGAAGGAGGAAAATCAAGCTCCCTTTTAACAGTATACAACTGACAATCAAATAAGTGTCACAATTCTTGGATGGCAAGCCCAAAAACAATAGATAAGTTCATAAGTTTCAACAAGTTAAAAACAAAACATGGCATATCAACTAGCTAGAAGCATGAAAAAAATTTAAGCTCTGCAATTTACCATTTGAGCAGTGATTCATATATTAGCTGGTAGAGGTAGGATTGGGTGTGGACAGAAACACAATAGGTGTAGAAGAGTAGTCTCCATTATTCTCAACGACTCCTTGATCATACAAAAAGCCCTTGAAGACATGGCCAGAGATTCTCACAGTAACCTGATACGCAATCTCAACTTTGCCATCACCAATGGCTGTCACTCTATGACACCTGAAAATCGCGGGAGCACGAACTTTATTCGGCAAAGACTGCTTAAAAATTGCATCTGTTAATTTAAATAATGAAGAGAAAAAATCAGACGAGAAATTTCAATCAGAAACACAAAGTGGGAAGTTCTCTAGATTTCCACTGACCATTCTCATTCTCCTTCAAACCAACCTTTTCCCCTAAAAATTTTCAAAACCTAATTTATTTTTCAAGTATAAATGGACACTTCTAGTATAGATAGAGAAAAGAGAGAGATTAGCAATGCTTTAATGGATATGCAAAATCAAAGCTAAAAAAATAAATAGTCTCAAGTCATGTTCAAACGTCTTCGTAATAAGACATTGATTTTCTATCAAAATCAATATAGATTTTCATCCAGCATTTTCATTCTCCATTAAATCAAGCTTTTCAATTAAAAAGTTTCAAACGGACACTTCGTAATATAGATAGAGAAAAAGACAGATAAATCATATTATGGTAGAAATGTAAAATCAAGCACCCAAGTTAGGTTTAAACTTCTTTATAATCAGACATTGATATTTCTATCAGAATGTCCAAGAGCGTAAGTTCAGATTTTCACCGATCATTCTCATATTCCATTAAATCAATCTTTTCCTTTATAAATTTTCGAAACCCATTTTCATTTTTCTAATTAAAAATAGAAACTTCAGTGACGAGAGAGAATCACCCGCATACTAATACTCCATTAAATCAAGCTTTTTCACCAAAAATTCCCCAAACCCAGTTCATGCCTCTCCGGAAAAAAAAAAAAATGGACAATTTTGGAGAGGGAGAGAATATGACCTTGGTGAATGGAAGTAGCATGGAAGCCTTTGGGAGTAGTGATGGCATTATTTGAATTAGATGTATGGGAGTGAGAAGCATCAGTCTGACATTCATGGAGTCTCGGCCTTTTGGAAGCTGAAGACGACCCAGAAGAGCCATTGCCGCCGGCGCCGTCCAGCGTTGCCGGGAGACGGAGACGGCGGCGAGAGGGGGGGACCCACGTGCTCCTCACGTGAGTAGAGCAGGGGAAGGCACGTGCTTTGCAACAAGTCCTGCACCTGCTAAAGCCACAGTCCCTCTTGGCCCTGTTCCCGCAGTCAGTGCAGGCCCTCGTGCCACCGCGTACGACGACGTCGCTTTGGTCCCGCTGCCACTTCCCGAGGCTAGTCGTCAAGTATGTGAAAACGTTGTCGTTTGATGGAGGAGGAGGAGGAGGAGGAGGAGGAGGAGGTTGAGGTTGTTGTTGGGTCATGTGGTGCTTCCTTCCGCCCCGGCTTTGCCCTTATTTTTTAGCTAAAAGTGTATCAATGATGCTCTCCTATTATTCTTTTCTTTACTTTACTTTACTTTACTTTTTTTTTTTTTTAAAAAAAAATAAAAATCATTAGACGGGTTTTTATGACTATTATAATTATTTTAGGTAAAGTTTGTTTATAATAAGGCTGTGCTACATCATCCGTGAATGACAGATTCTATCTTACTGATTGGTTGATCCTAGTGAGATATGATTTAGAGCAATATTAGGTGGATCCCACAGCTCAGATATATTAAGACTTGGGTTGGTCCAGCTCAGAAAAATTGAAATAAAATCCAGTTCGGGCATGTTGGTTCGTCGGATATTTTAGGGGCTCAATACTGAACTGGGTCGACCCGGATACGAAGCGGGCCAGACCGAGCCCGAAACGGACCTACCCGTTCTTGGTCTTTTTATTTTTTTTGCTATTATATGATTATTTTTTATAACTTTTTTTAATATGTTAAGTTTAAACTTTTAAATTGAATTTTTGTTAAGAAAATTATTTTGAATCATAATAAAAATATTAAAAAAAATAAGAAAACAAATAAATTTGAAATATTGAAATTTGATTTTATCGATGATTATTTATTATAATTCAAATTTATTACTTGAAAAAACTACTATATCATTAATTATGAGTTTATGACTTATCATCATTGTTCATGTACATGTTATTAAAATTTTTGGCCAATTCTTCGTTACAAATACGAATAGTTTCTTGATTTTGCTTTGCCGCTTGTTCCCAATCTTTAACACATGCTAACACCTCAATCATTTCAGGAGCCAACAAAATCCTCCGCTCATCTACTATCATCTTAGTCGTGCTAAAAGCAAAGTCTGAAGAAATTATGGACATCGGAATTGTTAAAATGTCACGGGCTAATTGTGAAAGCATTGGAAATCTTGATTGATGCTTTTGTCACCAGTTCAAAACTTTGAAGTTCTCATTTATCAGGGTTGATCTCAGAATCTGGTTCAATATATTGGTTAAGCTCAGAGGATTGTTATGGATTCATTGGTGGTATTAGTTGACTTGAACTTGATGATGTTGATGATGAGTCACGACTATGCCATTGAGAGCGAGAACCTATCATGATCTAAAAAGATTTATTCTTTGATTATTCTTCAGTTTGTTGTGGGGTGTGTTGTTGTTGACTACATGTTTTGCCAAACTTAGCCTCATATGTACTATACACTTCAAGAAACTTGTCCCGAGCATTTGTATATTCAGAATTATAATTTGTCTCAAAACATATAGCAATGTAGCTAATTAAATTAGAAAGATTATTTAATTTTCTTCTAGGATCTAAAATAAAAGCAAATGAATAAAATAAATGAATTGGAAACTAACATTTCAAAAATACTTCTTGTATACGTGTTATAATTGGTTCAAATATATAGTCACATATTTCCTTACAAAATATTTCAGTAATAAAAAAGATATGACGATAAATAATTGGAGAAGTAGATAATAAATACCAAATAATGTAATAGTAACTTCATAAAAAACATCTAAAAAGTGTACAAATTTTCAGCAAATAAACCAATTTTCATCTTTCAATACTAATGAACCTATTTTTGAATTATAAAATGCAGTAATTAGGATTTTATATGATAATGCATTTTTCAACATTAAATAAATGGAATTCTACCTTACAAGTATGTCAATTTGGAATTTTCTTGGTTTTAATCTTTAAACTGTGCAATATCTTTTAAATTTGGTAATGCGTGGATTAGAAGCATGAATATAAGCAATAACAAATCGAATATTTTCAATATTTACACTTATAACATCTATATCTAATTTGACGATAAGGTTGATGATGTGATATGCACAACGTTGATGCAGTAAGAATCCTCCGGTATATGAATTTACTAAATTGCTAATTAATTTTATGGCATTTGTGTTCGCGGTAGCATTATCTAAAGTGATAGAGATAATGCGGTTCGCTATGGTATATTCTTTAACAACATTTAAAATTCTATCTCTAATAATTTCAGCAGTAAGTTTATTATCAACCACTCGAAAACTAATTTTTTTTTTTTTTTTTGCATTATCTATCTTGAATCTAAATAATGTGTAACTATACTTAAATAATCTTGTTTGGAATTAGTACCCAAATATCAAATATCAATGCAATACAAAAGTTTAATAAAGTTAATTCAGATATTAATTCTTTATGCATATTTTCATAAACTTTAATCAAATCACTCCTAGTGGTATTTCTAGAAATTCTTTTAAAATTTGGATAATAAGATCTTCTAATATGATCTTCATAGCTATTACAATCACCAAATCCTAATGGTAAACCTTTATAGTAATTAAACATGCTAGAGACTCCCTAACTACTAAAGGATCATAGTTCCAAGAACTTACCGAACTATGCTTGTTGAATTTAAGTGTTGATTGAGTGAGCTTCTTGTCTCTTTTGTATTTTTTGACACATGTATCAATATGTCTATTCAAATGAGTGGTCCTACTAGATTATTTAGTAGTTAATAATTTCTTCTAATATTTACATCTTGTTGAATTGAAATAGAATAAATAAAGGATTTCAAATCCTTAATTTAATTCAACTTTTAATCCCTTTAAAATTGAAGAGATTTTAGTACGAAGATACTTACTCAAGTGGTAGAGTGGTTAATCTAATTAAATTCTTTCGTTTCCTTTTCACATCTCCCTCTTATCAAACAACAGATAGGATTTTGCTCTTCTCTCATTCCTTTTATACTAAACACAATAAAAAAAAAGTGTTCTATTTCTTCTCACTTCGCTTCCCTAGGTAATATTGATCTTATTTCTTCCTCTCATCCCCTCGCCCCTCCCCCCTACCAAATAGCCTAAAACAAACATCTGAGTTAATCTTTAGCCAACCCTCAAGAGGAGTCAACCAATTGGTTCCATCACACTCGTTAACCATTAGTAGCTAACCAATGAATTCTCATAAGGTTAAACGGGTTCGATTTAAAAATAAGTTCATTCCTTGCCCTCCAAACTTGATCCATCACATAGGAAGCAAATCTTAGTAAATTATAGTCTGCTCTATCTGCCAGTGTGTGCTAGATAAACTAAAGTAAATTATGATAATAGACAACCAACACTGCCAGCTTTGTATAAAACTAACGACTTCCACCTAGCTATCTTTAGTTGAACTTTATCAATAATATACTGCCAATCTCTTTTTCTATTCCTTCCAAAGAAACCAAGGTAGGTCAATGTTTCTTTATTCTCTTTGACCCCTCTAGAAGCCGGAGATAGAATTTATAGTAATAGCTTTTGAGTGAGGAGTGTTCTTACTGAAATAGATAGTGTTTGGATATTTGTCCTACAGATAGATTTCCGATATTACCTTTTTTTATAACTTTATTTTATATGTATTTTATGATAATTACTAAATTAAACTATCTTAATAGAATAATTTATTTATCTGAAAAAAAAAACTCCATGATTTTATTTTAGAGTATTAAAAAAATAAATATGATTAAGTGTATTAATTATGAGAAGATTGATTGTTTTATTTTAGTCTAAATGAATTTGCTCAGAGCTTGTAAATAAATATGGGATACTTCATTTATTATAGATTGTAATATTTATTTATCTTAATGGGAATGATGTGTCTCGAATTATTGAAGTGTTCTGACTTCTGATAGAAACACTAATACAACATAAATAAATTATGTATATTACAGTGGACTAAGTAATATAAGAATTCGAGTTTAAGTACCGTAATTCAATTCTTTATATTATTTCTTACTAGTTCTTAGCATATAAATCTTAATCCTTAGTATTTGATTAGACTTGCCTTCATGAGTTGTAATATTTTAACTTATTAAAAGACTAATTTTTATTCTAAATGATACGAACTCTGGCATCTTAGAGGTTATGATTTATGAATTTGATGTGAACAATAAATAATTAAGGACACTATATTTTAATGTCACTTTAGGGTCTTTCAAGATTCTTTGATTAATAAAATCTAAGATCCTAGTACTCACTTTGTGAATGGTTGGAAATTTTATTTAATAGTCAGTATGAGCAAAATTATTAACAATATTATTTCTTGATTGAAAAATAATAACTTGAAGGTAAATAGGTGTTAGAAAGGTATTATAGTAATTTTATCTATTTAATTAGGAATGGATTTCACATGTGGTATAGAATATGCAAGATGGATTATTTATTTAAAACTAGTTGATTAAATCTCTATAAGAATAATGATATTTAATCTAAGAGTGCAGTATTAGGCCTTTAGCAGAGTGACCTCCTTTACTAATAGTATTTAGATAAATGGCATAATAAGAGTTATTATGATATTTTGTCACACTATCGAAACGTAGGCTATTTAGATTCATTAGTTCCCTTATCTAGTTCAACAAAGCTCATTAATTGGTTGGTAATATTCGTGAAATTAATTTCACGAGACCGTAAAAAAAGATTCTACATAGAAGTTGTTATTTTTTAAAAATGTAATAATAATTGTGTCATCTTATAAAAATACACATAAAACCTAAATCAGAGAATAAACCAATCCTAATTCAAATAGGGTTAGCAAATTTAGGCCTCATAGATGTATATATAGATAAATTTGAGGGAAAAAAGAAATTATACAGTCATTACATACTTCACGTTTATCATAGAGAAAAAGAGAGTGAATTTCGGCCACTACTAACCGATTGAGAAAGAAAGAGTTTTCGACAATCACACATTCCAATCTCAAGTCTCAGTATTTCAAAAAATCAAGAATGTGTTTTTTATTATTCTCTAAAGGTGAATTTCAACTTGATGCTTCACCTTATCAGCTAAAGAGTAAGAAGATTTAAGATTAGAAGTTTGATCACTATCAACTAACAAACAAATTAAATAGAAACATACATCAAGAAGGTAAACACAAGATACTTATTCTCTAGTATTTTGTATCTAGATTTGATTTATCGTGCAGGATAGATCGTGTTGATATTTGTTTGTTCATTGGATGTGAGAAGTACATTTTCACCGTAAAAGTTCTATAATTGTTTCCGTTAATTTTTCCGGTGCATATGTAATGAGACATATTTCTTGCAGTAGTTTCCATCAGATAGAAGAGTTTTGAGGGTTGATTTTTTGGCCCAACCATTGGCAATATTTCTAAAGAAATCTATCTAAGGATCTTTGCAACTTTCTTTGTGGTCCGTCCAAAAAGGATGACATCATCGGCAAATAGTACATGGGGATATCTTCGGCCCGGATCTACTGACTTTGATTCCTTTAAGATCATCGTTAAGATTGGCGTGTAGGAGAATCTGAAATAGTGCTTCAGCGCAAAGGATGAATATAAGTAGAGAGAGAAAGGATCTTCTTAATAGGTGTTATATTCCCTGCCTCCTTGCTCATTTCAACAGCAAAGAGAAAGAGTCCGATCAAATGCAAAGCATAACCCAATTCACCCAAGAGGAGTTGAGATTGAAATGTCAAACAACTTTTTCGAGAAACTCCCAATCAATACAGTCATAGGCTTTCTCCATGTCTATTTTGATGAACACTAAACCTCCTCAGCCTTTTTTCTTCTTCATGGTATGGAGCAATTCTTTAGTAATAATTAAGTTTAATGCTATTACTCTACCCTTATCGAATGCAGGATGGATAGATGATATGAGCTCTGGCAACAGGCCTTTGAGTCGATCGGCCTGGATTTTGGTGATGATCATGTAAGTAATGTTGCATAGACTAATCGGTCTATAGTCATTGATGGTCAAAGGGCAATCTTTCTTATGTAATAATAAAACAATGCTGGCTTTGCTAAAAGCTAACGGGAGTTGGTTGTACATCGGAAGAGACCAAGTCCCAATAGTGTTCATGGCAAAAAGGGCATTCTTTATCTCAACATTTGAAGATACTTCAGTGAAGGCTATGTATTCATTAATGGAGATAGATGGGGAGATGAGTGTTGGTGCTATTCTTACAGGTTGTCCACGTATCTCTGAACTGCTGATGTGGTATTTACCAACTGTCCGCGTATCCTTGCTATCCCAGAATGCCTTCAGCTTTAGGTCGAAATAGAGAGACGGGGGTGGCCACCTGCAAGACTCTCCGATGCTTAAGTCAGTGGTTTATTCCTGTGGCTGAATAGCAAAGATTAAGTCTCTTTTTGTAAGTATTTTCCTGTGTATATATCTTTAGGGAAGAGACAAGGTTCATATATATAATCTTGGAGCTAGGAGCTTTCTGGCTCTCAATCCCAGGATCGAGTACCTTTTTCCATCATGACTTACTCTAGAAATCACGGGTCGTGGTTACCATAATCTTCCTTGCATCGTCAAGGCCTGTTTTTCGCCGTCCCCTACGATTCCAGCCTGTCGGGGGTGAGATTTTGACAAGCTGCCAATCTGTCAGGGTGACTTGCTCAATGCGCGCACCTACCCAGGATCACATTAAATACTCTGTCTGGGTCTGGAGTGGTGAGCTATTTCTCACGGTTTTCTGACGGAAGACCCCTGAGGCTCCCGACCCCCCAGCTATCGAGGTAAGAATCGGACTAGGTTGAATACACCCAGGGTCTGGGGTGGGCTCGGCCTTGGCCTCGGATAGCCCATGGGCCTATGGGTACCACGTGCGACTCGCGTAGCTTTTAATCAGTCACTCTGGACACGTGTTGGATAACGTGCCCCCCTTGTGACTTGTCCTGCCACTCAATTGCCGACGTGGTATACGATTTAGGAACGGGCTCCATAACTACCCCCATTTCCCTATTTGATGGATTGGTATCCATCAAGTAGGAAAATCGTGTCTCCGATCCTCCAATTCGAGGGATACACGTGGCTCCCCCACCGTCACTCCTCCCCAATTGCCGACGTTGGGGCACGCTATCCTGTGTCGCAATTTTTAAATTTTTGAAATTCCAATGCCTTCATCTCCCTTGCCCTGCTCTCTTCCAAGGAAAAACTCTTCAGCTCCCCCTCTATAAAAGCCTCATTTACGCTCATTTCTTACTTTACCAAAATCCCAAAGTATTCCAACTTTCTCAAATCTTAGGGTTTCCGCATCCCCCTTTTTCCATAATCTTTCATCTTCTTCGATCGCACCTAACACGATGGCCTTGATTCAGAGTCAGAAACTCTGCCCCATCTTGGATTCTGAATTAGGGTCGTTGAGGAGGCAGCTTTGCTTCCCCGGCAGAGTTACTCTAGAGAGGGTCAACGACCCGGCGAACTGGTACCTTTATCCCTCCGCTCTAGAAGGCTCTATCATCCTTGGAAGGAGGCATCTGGAGTGGCTGTGGTTTCCTCTTCTCCTCTTGGTCCACCAGTTCTTTAGCCTCACGGGGATTCACCCGATGCAACTTAATGCTAATGGAGTGATGAGCTTGATGGGGCTTTCTGCCTTGTCCGTCCTCTTCAACATGCATATTGACCTAGAAGTGGTTTTTTATGCCTATAAGCTTACCCTTATCCCCAAGAAGAGCTCCTACCCCACTTTCTATCTCCAGCCGCTTCTGAAGTGGTACATCTTTTAGGGCTTGCCGAGGTCAAATAAGCAGTGGGACTCCCACTCCAGGATCTATGCCGTCGGAGGCGCGTGGTGTTCTCCCTGGGTGAATGGGGAGTATTTTCAAATCCCTTCGTTTTTTCTGCAAAGTAAGTATTGAGTTGTGAATTTCGGGTCTGTGCATATTTTGTCTATTTTTACTCATGACATTTTGCCTTGTGCAGCCTCTGCGGAGGAAAGCAGGTTCGAGCCTTGACTGTCGGCGGGTCGGCTTCAGGAGTTGGAAGGAATCATCCTCTTTGGGTCGTCTAGGGATTGCCGACACATCCAGGTTGTCCTGAATCCCCAGGTGATGAATATGATACAAAGGATGGTCTCGTATCTCTTCTTCCCGCTGGACACGTGGGTTTATCACCAAGTACCTTCGCAGCCAACTTGATGCCTCTGCCTTGAACCAGTTCCGCCAGGATAAGCAGGGTCGCATTGCCATGGCGGTTCATCAGATCACAGCCTCGAGCCAACTGGCATGTCCCAATAACCTGGTGGCGCCGACCAGTCACAAACTCGAAGAGGCGATGAAGCTCGTGGCTAAGGAGTGTGTCAGGTTCTGTGAGGAGGAAAACGCTGCCCCAAGAGGGCTAAGGGTGAGTTCATTTTTGTACCTTAGGGCTTCGTCGGTCAGGTCATGGCTATATTTTAACCATGTTGCTTGTTCTTTGCAGGTTCAGATGTAGGCCCTTCGGCAGACCCCTCCCCGGTCAAGGGGAAGATCGCTGTGCACAAGGCTCGTTCTAAGGGCCCTGCTAGCCGGCGTTTGGTGGTGCCCTCAGAGGACAAGGCCTTGGGAGTTGTCATCCCAAGAATAAGCTCGGACGACGACCTGGAGGGTCTGCTTGTGACCGAGGGTGAAACGCCTGTAGTGCCAGCTCCCGAGGCGGGCAAACTTGCGATCCGGAAGGTGTCGGCCACAAAGGTTATGCCTGGTGAAGGGGCACCTTCGAGCCTGCCCGGTGAGCCCTCTGCGCCGACCTCTTCTGCCCCCAACTTTGGCTCGAAAGTGGGAACGGGGTCCGGCGCTGCTCGCTCCTGTGGAGAAATTGCTGAGCTTAGTGGAGGGGCTCAAAGGTTAAAGTCTCGGCTATCTTCCCCTCCCCCGGTATCCATAAAGCGGGATCGAGAACCCGATTCATCTAAGGAGGAGGAAGGCCTGGTAGGGAAGAGAGGCAGAGCCGCCTTTTTTTCTGACAGCGATGACGACGGGGCTACTCTGACTCTTATGATAAAGAAGAGGTCTATGCGAGGTGGCACGTCTAAGAACATTGGTCAAGACAAGACCAAAAATCACACTCGGGCATTCCTTCGGCAAAGGTGGCGGCCGAAGCTACTGACGCAGTAGCGGTCGTTTCAGCTTTTTCTGTCAAGGGTGTGCCTAGTGATGCCCTACCCTCCACCGCCACCACTTTTGCCGCTCTAGGGGAGTCGAAAGAAGTCGCTGGAGCGCATTTGATGGGGGATGAAGGTGTCCTCGCAGTCAATAAGGTGGAATCGCATTCCTCAGACGCGGACAATGCCTAGGGAGAGGGTACGGCTACGGAGCCCGAGCTGGAAGTGCTCTCCCTGGAGAATGTGGAGCTCGTGGCCAGTCGCAGCATCGCATAGGTTTGGTTCGTCTTACCATAAGCACCAGGTTCTTGGCATCCTCTCTGAACACTGACTCATTTTTTCTCGTGCTTTGTAGCTAGCCGCCGTCCAGTCTTTCTACTCCTCTTGCGTTAGCGAGCTGACCGGGTAGCTGAACGCTTGTGCCACGATGACCGAGCGGAGCAAAGCCGCCCTTGCCGTGTTAAGGGCGGATTTTGACTTATTTCGGAGCCTGGACGAGGCTAGGGTTAGCAGTGTGGTAGCCCACACTTTGAGCATCGAAAGGGCTAGGCATGAGGAGCTGGTCACCGTATTGGCTGAGGCGGAGACCGCCAGGTTGGTCCAAGCCGAGGCTGCCAGGCTGACACAGGCCGAGCTTCAGGTCAAGGAGCAAGAGTTGCAGAATACGGGGGCGGAGATAGGTCTGGCTTTCATCGCTCGTGACAGAGCCGTCGACGAGGCCAAAGAAGCAAGGAAAGCCTAGGTGAAATCCAAACTTGAGGCCCATTCTTTGCAACATAGGCTCGACCGGTCCAACGAGGTAATCCGACATCTCTATTCGGATCACAAAAAACTGATGGAGGCTCATGTCGAGTTGTCTTGCAAACGTGGCAAAGATCTTGCCGATATTAACAATCTTTTGATCGACTTATCGTAGCCACAAGTGGAGCTGAGGCTAGCCGCGCTGAGGGACAGACTGGCGGATGTGGAGAAGTTGAAAACAAGATACTAGAGGCAGGTAGATATCCTTTCTACAGAGGGCTGTAGGTCTGGCTAGGAGAACTGGGAATTCGAAGGCCATGCAGAGGTGGTAACACCAGACCAGTTCGATGAGCAGAAAGGCGTCAAGAGGGACCACTACTCCGTCAAGTACTACATGCAGCAGTTAGGAGACGAGATTAATATCGTGTACCCGGCTGATGTTTTGAAGATGCTTGATGAGGAAAAAGATGGGCCTTCTACCTTGGCCTCTGTCGCCAAGGAGGTTGCTCTTGCCCCGGGTCCGCCAGAACGAGCTACGGAGGTCTCTGGGGATCGTCCTGGTGACAGTGCCTTGACGGGTGGAGGGTCAATGCGGTCGTCTTGTTCAGCGACGATTCTGACCCCGGTACGCCGTCCCCCACTGCAGCTGGTCTAAGCGTCGAGGCCGGCATCGCTCTTCCCTCCGGAGGTAAATAGGGATACTTGCTCCTTTGTACATTTGTAAAGTGCCAACTACTCTGTGTAGAGCTGACCCTTATTGCAAACAACCGTTTAAATAATAAAATGGCGTGTTCTTCTCACGCTTATTCTGTGTTATCTACTACATTCATTATTATTATATTTTTTTATTGCTTGCATCCGTGATCAGGGTCAGACATCATATACGATGTCATTCCTTTGTCGATGGTCTGTCCGGCTTCTGGGTCTGGCCCAATCGTATATGATGTGGAGTTACTAGTGAATTCTCCTCATGCTATGATCGACGAGGTTAGCTCCGGAGATCGGGACGTGAGTTCTGGCTCTCCCGACTTTGAGGATGTATAACTTCCGTTATGACTTGTCTTAGCAGAATATGATCCGCACGTATGGCTGGACTTCTCCGACCCCAAATGGGAATTTGTTAGGAATCAGCTCCAAGGATTGGTCAACAACTGTTTGGACCCATTACTGCAGAGGAAGAGGCCTGGGCTTGGCTTTTTCCGGGAGCGAACGGGGCATTACCACTCCGATGTATCCCTGTGAGTCTGTCCAAGTCCTTCTTCTTACAAATAGGGATGCTAGGTTCGTGTTTGTGTCGACCTCGTATCCTGTAATCTAAGCAATAATAAACAGAATTTGATTTGATTTCTACTTTCGTGCTTAGTCTTGTCTGGACCTATTTCCAATGGGTAAGCCTTGGTTCCGTTCACTTTTTGCCCTTGCATAGCTAAGGCACTCTCTGGGGAAAGTCTACTTCCAACGGGTAGACACCGGCCCCATTTGCCTTTAGCTTGCGCGTAGCTAAGGTGCTCCCTGAGAAGGGTCTACTTCCAACAGGTAGGCCCCGACCCCCTTTACCCTTGGCTCACGCTTAGCTTAAGTGCTTTCTGGGGGGGAGGGGGTTTCATCGCTCAAATCCCCCCATCCTGCAGGTTTTCCTTGAGTGTCGGCGGCGAAATTTTTTTTTTTTTTGCCACGCAGCCAGTTGCCCTTCATATGCCCTCTCGGATCATCGACAAGCGACGTGATTCCTGTGGTACGATTTTTGGTGAGGTCCACTGGCAAATGTTTTATTGCGCAGCTCAATCCCCTCTGCTCATTTTCTCGGGCCATCGGCAATTATTCTATTGGGTGATGCGATCCCTATAGTGCGATCCTCACTGAGGTCTGCTGGCAAGCATTTTCCTGCGTAGCTCAATCCTCTTCGTACGTTTTCTTGGGTCATCGGCAAGCATTCTATTACGCGATGCGATCCTCATAGTGCGATCCTTACTGAGGTCAGTGGGCAAGCATTTTGCTGCGTAGCTCAATCCTCTTCATACATTTTCTTGGGTCATCGGCGAGCATTCTATTACGTGATGCGATCCCCATAGTGCGATCCTTACCAATGTCTACTAGCAAGTATTTTGCTGTACAGCTCAATCCTCTTCGTACATTTTTTAGACTATCGGCAAGCATTTTATTGCGCGACGTGATTCTCATAGTATGATCTTTGTTGAGGTCTACTGGCAAGCATTTTGCTGGGCAGCTCAATCCTCTTTGTATGTTTTCTCGGGCCATCGGCAAGCATTTCATTGCGCAATATGATTCCCATAGTACGATCTTTGTCGAGGTCTGCTGGCAAGCATTTTGCTGCGCAGCTCAATCCTCTTCGTATGTTTTCTCAGGCCATCAGCAAGCATTTTATTGCACGATGTGATTCCCATAGTACGATCTTTGTCGAGGTCTGCTGGCAAGCATTTTGCTACGCAGCTCAATCCTCTTTGTACATTTTCTTGGGCCATCGGCAAGCATTTTATTGTGCAACGTGATTCTCATAATACGATCTTTGTCGAGGTCTGCTGGCAAGCATTTTACTGCACAGCTCAATCGTCTTCGTATATTTTTTCTAGCCATCGGCAAGCATTTTATTGCGCGACGTGATTCCCATAGTACGATATTTGTCGAGGTCTGCTAGCAAGCATTTTATTGCGCAGCTCAATCCTCTTTGTACGTTTTATTGGGTCATCGGAAAGCATTCTATTGCGCGATGTGATTCCCATAGTACGATCTTTGTTTGCGCGAATAGTCCTTGGGGTCTGGCACTAGGGGCAGACCCTTTTTCATAGCGATCCAAAGCACAAATCCGTGGAGCGGAAACTCTCACCTGTTTTGGAATTAAGCTATGTAGTAATACAAGCATATACATGTGTCTTACAGCATTTACACGCATCTCACACGTAATACTTCTTCAGATGTTGGGTGTTCCACGTGTTTGGTAGGCTCTTTCCGGTCTTGAGTTCTTTCAGGACGTACGCACCATTGTCGAGTGCCTTAATCACCTCATAGGGCCCGACCCAGTTAGAGTCTAGCTTCGAAGAGTTTCCCATCCTGACCCTCAAGGCCCAGTCTCTACTGTTAAATCGACGAGCGCTAACCTTCTTCGCATAATAGGACCTGGCCTGCTGGTGATACGAGGCCAGGTGGACCAGGGTCATATCCCTTGTCTCTTCCAGAAGGAGGTCTGTGTTATGGCTTAGCTGCTGCTCGTTCAATGAGGTATCTCTTACCACTTCGGAGCGAAGGGTGGGGAGGCCAATCTCAGTCGGGATTACAGCTTCCGACCCGTAGACCATAGCGAACGGTGTTTTCCCCGTTGATATCTGCTCTGTGGTTTGATGGGGCCACACGACGGCTGGTAGCTCTTTTAACCACCCTTATTTGGCCTCCTGCAAGTTCTTTTTTATATTGTTGAATATGGCCTTATTCGTTGCTTCTACTTGGTCGTTCCCCTAAGGGTAGTTTACGGATGAGAAGCTGAGCCTTATATCATACAACTCGCATAGCTCCTTTAGCTTCGCATTCTGGAACTGTGTGCTGTGATCAGCGTGTATCTCTCTCGGGATCCCGTACCGACAGATTATGTTTTTCCAAATAAAGTTAATCGTGCATGCCTTGTTGACAGTTACGTAGGCTTCAGCTTCTACCTATTTGATGAAATAATCAATGGCCAACCGAACATATCTTTTTCCCTTTGGACTTCTGGGGAGTTCTTTGACGATGTCCAGACCCCATTTAGCAAAGAGCCAAGGAGTTATGTTCGAATAGAGTTCCTTCGCGGGTTCGCATTTCACCGGGGCGAACCTCTGGCACTTGTCACATTTCTTGACAAATTGGGCAGCCTCAGTCATCATATACGGCCAGAAATACCCAGTCGTCAAGGCCTTGTGGGCGAGGCTACGCTCGCCAGAGTGGTTGACGCACGTTCCTTCGTAGATTTCCTCCATCAATTTCTGTGCCTCAGTGGGGCCTATACACCTCAGCATTGGTCCCATCGTTGACCTCCTATACAGTCGATCCACCATCATAGAATACTTGGCAGCCTTCAGTCTGATCGACCTCGCCTTTTGGGGGTCTGCAGGTAGGTCCTCCGACACCAGATATTGGGTGATGGATCTCATCCAACCCTCATCCTCAGAATCACCTGCAAATACATGGCATGTGGGGGCCTCCAAGGGGCCTTTTGTGTTTTCGCCCTCTAGTAGAATCTCTGTGTGTTCGGTCGTTCCCCCGATCGATGCACTTTTAGCTAATTCATCGGCCTTTTGGTTCATCTTCCTGGGTATTTGTCTGATATTGAAAATGCTGAAACGGGCTTTCACCCCCATTACCCGGGAGAAGTACCTATGTAATCTTAGCTCTTTTACTTCGAAGTCTCTCCCACGATCAGCTGTGAGTCAGTTTTTACCGCGATGCTCTCTACTCCGAAGTGCAGAGCCAATTCAAGGCCTTGCAGCAGTGCCTCATACTCCGCCTCATTGTTTGTCGCCTAGAAACCGAGCCTCAAAGCTTTCTCTACCCTGAGTCCTGCTGGGGTCTGCAAAACTATCCCGACACCTGACCCCGAGGCATTCGTGAATCCGTCGGGGTCCAAGCTGAAGGGGTGTGAGGCGGGGATGCCTGAAGCGGGTCATGCGGCTCGCCGAAGGATTAGGTTTCCACCAAGAAGTCCGCCATGACTTGCCCTTTCTTCACTATTCGAGGCCGATATTCGATGTCGTATATCCCTAGCTCGATAGCCCACTTGGTTAGTCGCCTCGACAGGTCCGGCTTGGCCAAGATTTACCGGATGGGGAAATCTATATACACCGTTACCGGGTGCATCTTGAAGTATTGCCTGAGTCTCTTCTTAGCATTGACCAAAGCTTGGACCAGTCTCTCTACCACACTTTATCATGTTTCGACATCTAAGAGCATTCAGCTCGTGTAAAACACAGGCTTTTGCTTGCCGTCTTCCTCGATGAACAGTACGGCATTGATCGCTATTTCGGATACTGCCAAATATGCCAAATAAGCATACAGGCATTGTCCTTCTGCTGGGGAAGCTAAGATAGGTGGATGACTTAAGTACAGCTTGAGTTCTGTCAACGTCATATCCTGCTCCTCCCCCCAGATGACGGTAGAGCTTTTCTTTATGCACTGGAAGAAGGGCTTGCATTGGTCGGACATCTTGGAGACAAAACGGTTGAGGGCGGCTATCTTCCCGGTTATGTGCTGGACTTCCTGAACGGTCGAGGGTCTCTTCTCGTCTGCAATAGAGGACAGCTGGGTCAGGTTGGCCTCAATGTCCCTTATGCTCACGATGTGTCTCAGGAACTAGCCAGAAGACACTCCAAATGCACATTTCTTAGGGTTCAGACGCATCCGGTACTGCCTCAGGATTTGGAAACATTCGTCTACATGTTCCAGATGGTCTGAAGCCTCCTCGCTCTTTATGACCATGTCGTCGATGTAGACTTCCATCGTCTTCCTGAGCAGCCCAGAGAACATTTTGTTCATGAGCCTCTGGTAGGTCGCCCCTGCGTTTTTCAAGCCGAAAGGCATGCACCTATAATAGTATAGGCCTCGCTCTGTAATGAACACCGTGTGGATCTGGTCTTCTTCGTATAGAAGAATTTGATTGTATCTAGCGTAGACGTCCAGGAAGCTTATCCTATCAAAACCAGCCGTAGCGTCGACCATTTGGTCGATCCTCGGCAGGGGGAAGCTATCCTTTGGGCAGGCCTTGTTTAGGTTAGTGAAGTCTATGCAAGTACAGTCGTCGCCATTTTTCTTCTTCACCACCACCGGGTTGGAGACCCAGCACGGGTATACGTATTCTATGATCAAGCCGTTCTCTAGTAGTGTCTCTACCTCCTTATTGATCGCTCTTTTTTTCTCCGGCACGAACCTTCAAGGTCTCTGTCTAACCGAAGGGAAATTGGGGTCTGCATTCAACCAGTGGCAGGTGTATGCGGGGTCAATCCCGGGTATGTCATCGTGGGACTATGCGAAGACATCTTCGTTCTGCCTAAGGAACCCCAACAGTTCGCTCTTTTCTTGCTCGGGCAGTAGGGTCCCGATTAGGATTACCTTCCCCAACTGTGCCTCTTTCAAAAGGACTACCACCAGCTCCTCAATCGTGGATTCTGGCCCGTCAGACTCCTCTTCGATCCGCTTTATGTACGTCGGCATGCGGTTCTTTGATTGCTATTTGTCCCCCGTCGAGACGCTCACATTCGCATCGGGTCCACTCAGGGTGGTTAAAAAACATTTCCTCGCGGAGGCCTGGTCTCCACTAATGTCTATCGTGTAAGTGTCGTCCTTTGATAGACATCCCAGGACCTGGTGGAGGGTGGAGGCGACCCCATGCATGGCATGGATCTACCTTCTTCCTATGATGACGTTGAAGGAGGATTGGCAGTCGATGATAATGAAGTCCACGTCCAGGCATCTTTCCACGGCGTAGACCTTCAGAGTTACGATGTCTAAGGGGCTGACCCTAGTACCGTTGAAGATGAACAACGGCTGATAGGTCGGCCTGAGCGCGTTTCGATTCAGACCCATGCTCTCAAACGTGCTAAGGAACAGGACGTCGACGCTGCTTCTGCCGTCGATTAGGACCCTCCTAACCAGTGCGGAGTCAATCTACATCTTGATCACCAAGGGGTCATCATGAGGTAGGCACACCATGGTTAGGTCTTGCTGGGTGAAGGTGATTGGAGCGGCTGAGGTGTAGCTTTCTTCTGTCGTCATATGGTTCACGGAATGGCCCATTCCCTTCAGGCGCTTCACCCTCTCCTCGGTCCTCTTTCGACACTTTTCCTTCTCTTCCTGTGCTGGGGTCGGCTCCGGTCTGCCTATGATCGTTGGGACTATCCTCAGAGTTTGTTCTCCTGATCCGGAGGCTTGGGTCTGTTTTCCCTTCTCGGGTATTGGCGGCATCTTACTTCGACTGGTTTCCGCCCGTCTTTACGTACTGCTTCAATTTTTCGGCTTAGTTTGCCATCATAACATGTCCGTAAAGGCTACGGTAGTTGATGGTATCATGCCCGTGGTCTTTGTGAAATTGGCAGTACCTGCTTCTTTTTTTTCATATGCTCAGGAACAGTAGACTTAGGCGGATCTTTGAAAATGCCTATGTCCCTGTTCAGGAGGTAGATCATGTCGATCGGCATGTTGAGCTCATATTTCGGCAGAGGATCCTTAAACGTCTTCCTCCTTTTATCGCTCTCTTGACCGCCTCGAGCTGGGGCTTCCTGCTTCGGAGATGGCCCTTGGGCCGCCGCGGGCCTCTTCATTCCTTGCAGGGTCGGGGTTTGCGCCGGCACTGTTGTTATCGTGGCGAAAGCCTTAGGTGCTTTCTGGTGACTTTCCAGCACCCTGAATACCCCCTCTGACTTTGCCTGGAAATCTGCCATGTCGTACAGCAAATTCAAAAGCAGATGGTCTGACAGTATCGACCCTGGCTGTAGGCCCCTGATGAACGAGCTCGCGGCTTGCACCGAGTCGGCCTTGTGCACCAAGGACATTACCTCCAGGAAACGTGATAAGTATTCTCTTGGAGATTCGCTCGCTGATTGTTCCAACCGGTCGAGGTCTTGCATGGTTCTCTACTGCTTCCGGGTGCCTGCATACTACTTTAAGAATAGTTTGTAAAAGTCTTCAAACCCGTTTATAGACTTCTCTAGGAGTTGTCTGAACCACAGTAGTACCGGCCCCGCCAGGGTGGTGGAGAAGACTTTACAAGTTACGGCCTCGTCCCTGGTCTCCAAGGCCATCTTCTGTTGAAAGTGGTATATGTGATCGAGGGGGTCAGTCTTTCCCTCGAATGGTCTAAAGGTTGGAGTTGTGAAGTCCTTCAGCTTGGGTTCCATCTGGATCCAATCAGCGAAGGCCGTCCGATTGATTCCTCGCACGGTTTGCTCTGCCAGATCATCGGGGGTCTGGCTGTGATGGGCTCCGAGCTTCTTACTTAGCTCTGCCATCATTTCTTGTTTCTAGTTGGGAAATGTTCCTACTGGGCTTTCCTGGTGCCTTCTGTCCAACGCTGCTCCGGCCCGGAAGGGCCTTGTCTTGCTCTGCCGCTCCCCTTGCATCCGCGATCTGGACAGGCCTCCTCTTGTTGGACCTCCTCGTCAAAGTCCTCCCTTCGCCCGCTCCTGGCTTCGCTTGCTAGCAGCTCTTCAAGGCGGGCGTTATGTCTGCGCACTTCTGCGACTTCTTTTTTTAAACCCAGGATGGCCTCATGGGCTATCTCTGCCTTTCAGTTGGTTTCCGCCAAGGCAGCGAGTATTTGGTCCAGCTTTTGCTCCAGACCTGGTCATGCTTCCTGGGAGCTCCCCTTGGCGTCGGGACGTGCACTTCTGGTTGTCATTTTTAAGGGGGCCATTCGACGTTGTATGGCCTTTTGTTTGAGAAGAGCGCGATCGTGAGACTCCTATTCTTTCTCTCTCTCTCAACGGGTTTCCCACAGATGGCGCCAAACTGTTGGTGCTATTCTTACCGGATGTCCACGTGTCTCTGAACTGCTGACGTAGTATTCACCAACTGTCCACGTATCCTTGCTATCCCGAAATGCCTTCAGTTTTAGATCGAAACAGAGAGGCAGGGGTGGCCGTCTGCAAAGATTCTCCGATGCTTAAGTCAGTGGTTTATCCCTATGGCTGAATAGTAAAGATTAAGTCTCTTTTTGTAAGTGTTTTCCTGTGTACATATCTTTAGGGAAGAAACAAGGTTTATATATATAATTTTGGAGCTGGGAGCTTTCTGGCTCTCAATCCCAAGATCGAATACATTTTTTCATCATGACTTACTCCAGAAATCACAGGCCGTAGTTACCGTAATCTTCCTTGCATCGTCAAGGCCTGTTTTTCGCCATCCCTTACGACTCCAGTATGTCGGGGATGAGATTTTGACAAGCCGTCGATCTGTCAGGGTGACTTACTCAATGCGCACGCCTACTCAAGATCGCATTAAATGCTCTGTTTAGGTCTAAAGTGGTGAGATGCTTCTCACGGTTTTCTGGCAGAAGACCCCTGAGGCTCCCGACCCATAGCTATCGAGGTAAGAATCGGACTGGGCTGAATACACACAGGGTCTGGGATGGGCTCGTCCCTGGCCTCGGATAGCCTATACGCCTATGCGGTACCACGTGTGACTCGCGTGGCTTTTAATCGGTCACTCTGGACACGTATTGGACAACATGCCCCCCTTGTGACCTGTCCTGCCACTCAATTGCCGACCTGGTATACAATTTAAGAACGGACCCCACAATGAGATTATGTAAATCTTCCGGGAATGAAGTCTGTTCAGCCAAGAAAGTGGCAGATAAGCGTTGAACAAATGTAGTGAGCATTGTTCCTTCACCATTTTTTTTTTTTTTTTAATAGAGGTGATGCCATTCCAAGTTTTTTTTCATCACCAAGGGGAACCTACGATCCCGAGTCCAAGCTGCCTGAAACTTGAAGGACTGCTTTGCCTGCAATTCATTGAACAAGTTCACACAGTAATGGGGTTATGATCAGGGAAAGTGGCAGGTAGCATTTGAACGTTGGCAAAGGGGAACAGACATCTCCGAAGCCCATCACGGATGGCACGGTCCAAACTAGCTCTAGAGTAAGCTAGACATTTCCTTCAATTGCGCCAGGAGAATTTAGCACCGTTAACGCCCAGGTCAATGAAACCCGAATCACACACATCTCTCAAGGGTTGGGAAGAGCGTTGGGAACTTCTAATAGAGATCCAGGGCCTGAAAGCTCACTGTTGAGAAGGGTACTCTTCAGGTCACCAACCAATAACCAAGGTCTAGGAAAACGAGAGGGCATAGAGCGAATGCGATTCCAGAAAGCATGTACGTTAATGAGTGCTCACAGTTGGCACACACTGGTTGACTTGGCCACGCTAATGAGTCAACTAGAAATGATAGAATGAGAGGCCATCCGGCCAAGGATTGAAGTGCTACTTTTCACGCTGCTACTTTATCTACTACTACTTTTCTTCAAAAACTTCTAGTTCAATTTGACCACACTCATCAGGATATAGGCGTGCGACTACTAATAATAACGTACCGTGTTCGTGATAATATTGCGAATAATAAAATGCTTGAGGTTTATTTCTTGTCCAAAAAATTAATTTTCTAAGCAAAGGTTCTGAACCTCGGTATATAAGGTCTATTGAGCAATTTCTCTCACGTACTACCAGACATCCAAGCAGAATTGTACATAATCAAGAAAGCTATAGGTTAATTGGATAAGAAACAAAAATAATGTTCAAGTTCTAACGGAATCTTCAAAAATGGGTCGTAAGACCGTTACATCAGCAATAGTACCACCAATACAGTCTCCAAAAATATTAAAGGGAAAGAGACTAATTTGATAATGATTTAACATCCCCCCATGTCTAGTCTAGCTACATTCGACTCAGTAAGTCGCTTCATGTACGAAAAAACACGAAACACACAAAATTCCACCGAACGAGTGTCTACACACACACACACACACACACACACTTCATATTAATTGTTCAGCCATTGATCCGTTCTCTATTATCTGTTGCTTTGTCCTAAAATGAACCTGAATATGATTCAAAAGGATACTGAGTGATTTCCTCTCGAGTATCTTAAGTAATGATGAACAAGATGTGTACCTCACATCCACTGTATGATTCATCCCAGTAATTAAATACCAGTTTACTTATTTATTTATTTTTTGATAAGAAACGAGAAACATTGTATCATCATACCAAAAATAATGCAAGATAGGGGCAAGATGTCCCCATAGCGAAAAGCAAAAATAAAATCAAACACAAAAGAATTATAACAGATTCGACCAGCCCCTTAACAAGTCAGAAAACATCAAATCCCTAAGATCTTTTTGTTCTTTAACCCACAGTGCAACCCACAACTGAACCCTTTCCCATAAATTATCTATAGACCCACAAACGTCATTGAAAATTCTAGAATTTCTTTCACCCCAAATTGCCCACAAAGATGCCCATATCGCACAATTCCATAAGGTTTTTCTGTGCCCTTTCCAATGATGAAATACTACCCGGTATTCACCAACTTAAACCAAATTCCCTGTATAACCTCCACCAAATTTGCAATGAGAAATCGCAGTGCAGAAAAAGATGATACAATGATTCCTCATTTCTTTTACATGATACACACCAGTTTGGAGAAATACATTGAAAAGGTCTTCTTCTTTGGAGTATCTGTTGAGTATTAATCTTCCCGATGCACAGAGATCAATTTACATACATGACACATCATATACAATGAGCTCATACATATTATCAGTATGACACTTGATCACAAAAGAGACCCACTAGGAAAAGAGCTATGTAGCTCTCCGATTTTGACAATTTACACTTGAATATATCCACATTAAAATGACTTCAATCTAACCTCCAAATCAACAAAGGACCTAAGTTCCAATATGGAAGAGCAGAGACATGGGCTCAAACACTAACGCTGCTGGACTATATATATTGCAGGCTCAATGCATCTTTCTACTTCGTTAGAGAGCATTGAAAATCCAGTTTATCAGGTCTTTCATGACAAAATGAAGTTAAAAAATTACCTCCACTTCTTCAGATGAATGAAGACGAATCAGATTTTGTTGTGTTAACTGAAGTTCACATGAAAGACTACCATGGTTCAGAGTTATTGCCAAGAAAGTTCCTAGCATATGATGGCGTGCTCCAACCTTCCTCCATGGAAATGAGATTAAGACGTACCATCAATTTATCCACAGTATCTTCCTCAAGACTGCTCAATGGATCCAGAGACTGTTTTTGTGTGGAACAATTCTGCAGCATTAGAATGATTGAAGAATGTTTGTGTGGAAGAACAGTTAGTGAAGAATGTTTGTGTGGAAGAACTGTACAAATATTAGCTAGATATGTAAAATTCATAGAATACCATGCTGAGATAGAAAACTGACCTCTGATTCTTGATATAACTTTAGATATTCCAATGATTGCTCATAAAATCCACAGTGGTAAAGAAGAATGCTATAGTCTCTCAATTCCTTCGCATCAGTTTCCAAGAGGATAAGACGTTCACAGGCTGTGACATTGACATATCAATTTTTTTGAAAAAAAAAAAACGTAGAAAAGAGAGAAAAAAAATATATCGTGAGTGCACGGGTGGGGAGCCAAAGAGGAAGAAGACCCAAGTTTCAAAACATTCTACATAACAATATTTGAAGTAGTAGAATAAAGCGAACCATAGTTACGAGATAACGGATCTTTTTACAGGTTTAAAGATGCAGAAGTAAAATGATCAAAGAACCATTTTTTTTTTTTTTTTTTTGCTTATTCATGGTAAGTAAGGGGCAGCACAAAAAGTCAAAGTAGTTATTTATTCTTTTATCTTTTGAATTTGAAACTAGAATACTTTTAGGGCTTCGTTAAGATTAAAGAGTCATACGAAACAACACATATGGATCCCTTCAACCCCTTATCTTTTGAATTTGAAACAAGAATACTTTCAGGGCTTCATTAAGATTAAAGAGTCATACTGCAAGGGAAAATGTGATGGATTATCCTTACACATTAGTCACGTCTCATGTTATAGTGTCTAGCTTGACATTACAAGCAAGAATAATATATTGCATATTGTTGTCATTCTCTATAATATACAAAGAAAAGGCTGACTTTGATACAAACCAGCTAATGCCCGCCTCATATCCCCAAAGCGTACACTTGTCCAAACACCACGTTCCAGTCTATGTTGAGCAGCCTTAGCAGACGCAAGCTGAAAACCACTGCAGAAGATACAGTGCATAAGCAACAATAACAAGAACATCTTCCCCACCCCTATTAGCCGTTGTCTCTAAAACCAAAAAATTCGGAAGAAATTAGAAATGTCTTAAGAGAGATTTGTAGTTAAAAAAATAATTTAAGAAAATGACATTTTGTGCTGCTATCTAGTTAAAATACCTATCTTCAATGATGTTTGGTTTATCTATGCAGTTAGCAGCACGTGCAGCCCTTAAAAATAAACTTCCTGTATGGTCATATTGAAATGGCCAGAACGCGTCCTTTAAATTTCTCAATATCTGCAGACATGATAAACTATAAGCACCATATCCAACATGGAATTAAGATTTGACTAAATTGTATGATGAAAAATATTTTGTTCTCAAATTTTACTAACTACTGAGCATGTAATAGATAGATAATAGGCTTATCCTATTTACCAATACTCCGGACCCATGGAGATATTTCTTGCATAAATATGAATGAACATTTACCCAAACTAAATTAGCCTCAAGTTTTTCAGATATCTCTTCCAGCATCCTTGCTAACATTGCCTTCACACTATTTATGGTGGAACCAAACAGTTTCTCTGTGTAATTCTAATAACACTTGAAAGATTCACTCTTTTGTGCACATATCCAACATTTTGGCCCCACTAGCCAAGAGATTTCCAAAAATATCTAAGAATTAGGAGGCATTCTTTCTTATAGAGTTCAAAACACCTCTTATCCCAAACAATGTGGGACACAACAAATAAATTGTGCAAGAGAATTGACCGATTTTTCATTTTCAACTTATTTTGTAAAGTCAATCAAATGTGTTTCTAACTGGCTCATGAGCAACAATTTCGCATGAATACCAATTTCTAAAGAAGCTGTATACGCATTTACAGCAGGTAAAAACAAATTCAATCATAAATCTTGGATATAAGACATCATCTTTGTTTGAAATACACCAAGGTAGGAAGCCTAAAGGCAGACATTCTTCACATGCGGTGCAAGCAAATAAATAACTGTACGCTACTATTAATTGATTGAAAGCATAAATTTGTATTAAGGGAAAAATATATACAAAGATCAGAAGACAAGCAGTCACTCCAACAAGAAACTAGACCTACAAAATGAAAAGAAACAAAGGAGAAACATTTGATATTATTAGTATACACAAATAAGTAGCAACATCACATGGCATTTGGTACATTGTTTAAGAACTTGATTGATCAGCATCTTTCTCTACAAACAAATGATTTATATAAAAAAGGCAAGAAAATGTATCAGCAAGATAAAAGAAGTCACCTCCACTAATAAGGCTTGTGATGTCATTATGTGAGCTTGGTCAGATTCCTTACTTTTCAGTTTATGGTAGCCTCGGGGAAGACTATGAAGATCGTGAGGAAAGAATATTTCCACATCAAAATCGAAAAGGCCCCATAAACGAAGCATTTTCAGAATCTCTGAGTATATAAGTGAAAGCATTGCTGCCGATCCTGAACGGTGCGTCAAAACCTGTTCAACATTAATATAAAATATTGAAAACAATGTTCATGTAATAGCTAGTTGTTCTCGCTTGAAATGATAGACAAAGACGTCATGTAAAGCATGGGGGTCAGAGAACCATACTGAGTGGAGATACAGAGCTCGCGACTCTAACTGAAACCTTCCCTTGCTCCTTCGGAAACCCTGAAAAAAGTAACCATTTTATGCAAAAGCAGAGGGAAATGACATGAAGGAGCAAACATCCCAACTAAACAATAATTAAATGCACTTTTTTCCCGCATACAGCTTGTCACTGATAACTTAATAGTTTCCCAAAATCTATAGTGAGCCATAACTTTTCGGTACTTTCACTTTAGAAAGCTGCAAAATTTATTACGTTAATACAGTATACTCCCAAAAAAAATTCCATACCATTATTCAATTATGAAATGATACGTGTTGTTGTAGACACATGAAAATGTGAACCAGTACTGTATCACCCTACATTTTTCATTGCTTTACATAGTTTTTGAGATAACTTATAAAGAAGTAGATAAAAGCATACCATCTTGTTATACAAATATTTTTCCAAACTGTCCAAAAAATTCTCAGGTGACGAATTGAACGAGGAATTGTAATGAGAGCAGTAACCCATTGAAAGATCGTCCAATCTATCAATGAAAGCATCCACAGGGAGAGGAACTGAGGAATGAGACACAAGGGAATCGTCCTCCGCAGCAATATAAAGAGCCGTTTTCCCCAAATCAACATGTCCATTGATGCTAATACTGGTTTCCCTCTCTATATCAGAAAGCTTCTGAATCTGTGAGCAAAATCCCTCCCTAGCTTCCTGCTCAATTATGAAGAATTCATCCAATTTTCAACAGAATAAAAACCGATCCCTAACATTTCAACCAAGCATGAAATTCACACTACCAAAAAAAAAAAAAGAAAGAATTATGCATTTCAAGGGCCAGATATTGGAACCCGGATTTTCTTTTGAGATTGTTATCTTTCTCATTCGTATGTAGTGATTCCAAATTCTTCCAAAGGCCAGGGAACTCCGTTTAAATTTGAATCTCCTTATTTTAAGATCTCATTGGAAATCATATAAAGACAATTTGTATTTAATATTGCTATTTTTGCAAATAAAATTCAAAAGCAAGAAATATAAATCAGAAAGCGAAAACATAGGCATTAAAATAATCAATATCCATAAATATTTGGCCAAAAAAAAAAAAAAAGGAACAAGATTAAGATTGTAATCAATGACTGACTGACTAAGGTAAAAATGATAAGATTATACGTATAATTAACCAAATTAAGAAAAATGGGAGAAAAAACATAACAGAAGAGAATTCGATGAGGAAGAAGTAGAAGAAGCAAACCCTAGCATGGGAGGTTTGAATTCCGGAAGAATCGAGAGCATCGTGGAGACAAAACTTGAGGTGGCTACTGGTGACGGAGCGGGAAAAGGAGGACGATGATCCACTGCGGCAGAGCACACGCAAACACGAAGGAGAAGAATAAGGACGACGACGACGACGACGATGATGATGATGGTAGTTTGAAGCGAATTCGGAAGCTACAGCCATGGCGGAAGAAGACGAAGAAGCTAACCAAGTCATGGCCTGCTCACTTCTCAGTTTGACATACAAACATAATCAACAACTGATGAATTCAAAATTCGATTCATGAATCACGATGGATTGGACTGACTCTCTCTCTCTCTCTCGATTTTATTTTTATTTTTATTTTTATTTTTATTTTTATTTTTTGAATTGGTTTTGCTGTCTTTTTCTTCATCAAAGACTAATTATTTGTTTGTCGTGTCAAAAAGAATATATCTTTTTCGAGTAATTATTTGTGCACAAAATCTTTGTGGTTGGTCACTTCAGAGAAAAAAAAAAGGAAAAAAACAAAAAAATCTCTGTGGTTGGCATATTTTGTGTGGAAAATATCACGTGTTTACTCTTGAGTTGATAATCCCTAATCATTAGATAATAGATACTTTTTTTCGGCCTTCTAGGAAAGATAATAAATAAATAAAGAGGGTGCTATATTGCTACTTCTTTTCTTTTTTTCCTCGTTTCATTCTTTTTTTACTTAAGCTCCTTAGAAATTAAAAAATTTCTTCTAATCCCTTTTTTAAATTCCTTTCAAGTAAAAAAAGCCACTTAATTAAAAAAATTTCTCCACACACCCTTATATTGGCAAAAATATATAATTTGTTTTTTTTTTTTTTTGAAGAATGGTTGTTTGGGTTTTGTTTTTTTTGTAAATGTGAATCTGATTTGCGGAATGTTTTCTCTTTATATCTAAGTCAAAAAAATAAAGGTTTTTTTTCTTATCATAAAGAAAAATAGATCATTTCGAATTATGAATCCAAACTCTTTCTCGTATTAAAATCACAACTTAAATTCAACTATTTTATTGCTACATCAATTAGAAGTAATAAGCAAAAAGAAACATAAATGAATTAAAGTTGAAAATTAAACTAATAATTAACGAAATAATCCAAATAAAATATTAAAAAGAGTGCATCAAATCCTAGCAATCAATTGTAACCTAACATAGTAGAATCCATGACGAATCTTATCAAGAAATTCATGAATCCTAACAAAATTATACAATATGCACAAAACAAATTTAAAGAGAGATTAGGGTAGAAAGAAAATAAAAGGAAAAACTATTATGGAGATGATCTTCAAGTCTTCCATCTTTAAGAACTCTCTCAAGTCTTCTTAGAGAATTTTCCGACTTCAAACTTTATCTCTCTACGGTAGGGTTTGTGGCATAAGTACTATATTTAGAGCTTCAAAATGGGCGAATCTTGACCATTAGATCGAGCAAAAGGAGGAAAATCTTAACCATTAAGTGATAAAAAAAAATGTCGATTTGTTCACTAGAGAGTGCCGCGGTGCTACTTCGAAGTGGCCATACTGATGGAGCTAAAGCACCGCAGTGCACTGGCTTCTAGAGGTGGAGTACCGCAGCACTCTTGGTATAGCATTGCAACAATATTGTTTCTAGGATTTGTTCTTTTTCTCCTCTTTTCAATGTCATTTTTGCTTGTTCTTGCATCAACTTACCTATTTGAGTCTCAGCTTGATTCAAGTTCCTTGAAACTTCTATATTTACTATCAATTTATCTTGATTCTCATTTATTCACAAAATCTACAAAAACACACTAAAACACATCACACTAACAAAAAGACTTTAAAATGTACAAATACTTAATTTGAAAAGGTACTTGATTTATAAGTAAATTACGTCCTTATTAAATACCCCAAAACTCAAACATTTATTTATTCTCAAGTAAAACAATAGAAAGAAAAAGCAAAATACAAATCAAGTACTAAACACAAATGACAAAGTATGAGTTTTGCATCAAATTAACAAATGAGCAAGTATCTCTAAAGTCACAAAATATTCTAAGCTCAAATAAAATGCAACCATCGAGAATATCTAGAATTTCAACATCAAACATCAATTTTACTTCACTCAAGACCTTCTTGTATAAGTGTGTGCACAATTAATCTCACTTAACAAAATGAATTCGGAATAGACTTATGTGCTTAAAAAACTATGAGTGATCTCTAGATAATGCAACTAGAACTACCATAAGTCTATTGTTCGTGTCACTCTCCACTATTATAGATTATAGTATCATCGAAGATCAAAAGGTCTTTCAAAAGTTAGAGTGTAAGGCCTAAGTGAAGGGTAGATGAGAAAGATATTTTTCTGTGTGGATCACCTTAGGCACATATCACAGCTCAATTTAACACACCTCCACTCAAATGGAAATCCTAGAGCAGATGTGCTGGCATAACATACACCAAAATTTAAATTGAAACCTCGTACCTGCATGTAATTTTATTTTCCCCATTATCCATATATAAATATATATATATATATATATATACACATTCATTAATAAGAAAATTTTGCCCTAATTTATTCCAATTATTTTTATTTTCTAACTTATCAATATTAACGTTCATTAAATAGAAAAAATTAGAAATTAAGGAAAAAGTAACACTTACACTATGTATGATACGATGGAATATGAGTAATAAGAATGATAAAAGAGCCTAAGAAAGAAATAGAAAACAAAGAAAGGAGATAATTAAAAGTGCCAATCCTAAATTATTTAGTAAGAGATAGAGGTAAGATAAATGGGGAATATTTGTATATAAAATTATCATATTATCTATTTAATTATTTTTTAAATAATTTTTAAGAATGGTATATTTGTCATTTTATATAAAAAGAAAAAAGAAAATGTTGAATGATGGGAGGATTCAAAATGATGGGCAAGAGGAAGAGCTCATGCCTCTACTTCTCAGGTCCTTCCTTCAATCTTTCACACAAAACAAGGTATTTTAATCCCTCTCTATCCTCTCACAAATCTCTCTTACAAAACAAAGCCTTACTATTTAGAATAGTTTAATTTAATCAAATCAGTGCAAACACAAAAAGAGGATGTTGAATAACAGATTAATCTTTATCACGTTTTATTTTGGTTATCTAATTATCACAAAAGTAACATATTTGCTATCGTTTAAAAATATTAACTGACACCACTATTTATGTTTAAATTACAGTAACACTCTATACTCATATTTTTTTTAATTTAAAATTTCTATTAAAACAACACTTGATTTCTAGAATTCAAACAATAACACACTATATGGAAAAATTTTATTAAGTTTTCATTTTTTAAAAAAGAAAAGGATGGTTACTTTTAATTATTTATTGTCTAGGGTAGCAATGTTTTCTCCATTAAGAATGCTTACTTTACTTTGTACTTTCTTTTAAACTTTCTAGTTTCACTATTTGACATGTGAATTTCATTGTTCAATTTTACATTTTACTATTATAGAAGATCATAATATAATGGTTGCCAATCCAATAGGTATTTTTTTTCTTTACCTATGGGTAGGTATTTTTTTTTTAGCCGTTGGATCACCATCTAATGGTGATCCAATGGCTATAATGAAGTGCATGAAAAGACGTGTATCATTAATGCTCTTTCTCTCTCT
This sequence comes from Parasponia andersonii, assembly GCA_002914805.1. NCBI lineage: Eukaryota > Viridiplantae > Streptophyta > Magnoliopsida > Rosales > Cannabaceae > Trema > Trema andersonii. Next base: position 276,568 of record JXTB01000208.1, on the reverse strand, counting down.
TACTTTTTATAATAAAAAAATATGAATGCTAAATTTTCATTGGTCAAATTGATACCTACCCATAGGTAAAAAAAAAAAATACCTACTGGATTGGTGCCCTAATATAATCTACATGTATATTAGTGAAAGTAAAAAATTGAGTGCAGAGAAGATTGTGTATTCCCCTTTTTCTTTGTGTTTAACTTACTCATTTGTCAATCACTTGCAAGCAATTATACCTTTTTTTTTTTATAAAGTGGGGTTTAACTAATGACCTTCACTTGTTACAAATTAAAGGAAAATATTTATTACTATCCAATCCTCACCCTATCCGATTAGGGATAATAGGTTTTTACGCATATCCTGGTGTAATTCGAACCTAGAACTAAGATTCTAGGTAGTGAGTGTTCTTACCACTTGAGCTAACTCACTTCGTCATTCAACTAATTATACTTAACTTTTGAGAGAATCCTAAATTTCCAATTAGCCATTAGTAGAACACAATTAGTTCGAAGCTAACAATATTTAAGAGGACTAAGAATAAGATATATTTGTAGTAAAATATACACCGTAGCCATAGCAAGAATTGTCGCAACAGGAGATTTCTTGAACCTAAATGGAGGAGCAGAGAAGAAGATGCCAAGAAAAAGACTAAGACAATAGAGGGAAGTAATGAGTGTCCCTGAGTTCAATATTCGAACAATCACCAAGCCTGCTAGAGTAAAATGTATCACCAACAACCAAGCTGTTTTAACTGAAATATCCCCTTAAGCTATTGGCAAATATGGTTTGTTTATCCTGAAAATAAAACATAAAATAAGTATAAAACCAAAGGCTTTTTTATTAAATAAAAACTTTTAGTTTGATTAAGATTAGGTGATCTTTAAGGGAGATTATATGTCAAATGTGTGGCAGTTGATACAAAAGTGGCCAGTATTGGTTCATTTTTTTTAAAAAAAATTTTAACATGGCTATTAGGAGAACGTAAACAATCTCCTAATAGGGACTCAAACCCCAATAAGTGAGATTAGAAAACTTATTGTAGTTTTTTTTTTTTTGAAACACAAGACCTTATTGTAGTTTTAGTTCAAAAGAAAAACCTTGTTATGGTTCAATATTAAACTATTAGTTACTTTGTTTTCTGATAATACGTATAGGGTCATCATTAAAAAAAAAAAATCTACATCTTTTTAGTTTTAGCCAAAAAAATAATTGAATTTCTAATTATATCAAATAAAACATTTAGATTATAAAGATGCACTTAAATTGAGTCTGAAATAGAGATTTGGTAAAAATTAACTTTCAATTTCGATATTGAAAATCTGATTAATGCCAGCTATACAACTATTGGCACATATTAAAGCCAATAGGCCGAAGGCTGCCCTTAAAATGAGAGACCAGTTGTATAGATCTGAGTTCTCTAACAGCTCCTTTGCAAACAAAGCACTGCCCAACACGAAAAAACGACTATATATGTTAGAAAGAATATTTTATTGCATTTAAGAAAAAAAAAAAAAAGAAAAAACTTATATAATGTGAGTTACTTACATCGAGCTTACGAGTGTTGCCCTTATTGTATATGGCCTTATGAATCTCAAGCATAAATTACCAAAATGTGCAACTTTAGTAAGTAGCGGAGGATCAGATTCAGGAGCATTTCCAACTAGAGCATAGTGTAGCACATTTATTTGTACATTTTAGTGGCTTGAAATAGAAACACATTTATATTCCACTCAAGATATAAATAAGCATAACACAACTTGAGATTAATATAGATGAGACGAGGCCTTGATATTATTATTATTATTATTAACACAATTGGATTACTCATTCGAAGTGAAAAGCCAGGAACTGATGAGATTTCCATTTGAACCGGAAGAAAGAACAAAAATAAACGAGACAATTAAACACACAAATATCAGAATGAAATATATGGTTCCAAATCCAAGGCCAATAATTCAACCAATTATTTGTTTGATAATTGCAACTACAATAAAATATTATTTTAGGTTTTCTTTTTGATGAAAATACAAGTGGTGGATACGAGGAGACATTCGATCGTACAACTCCTTTAAAAAATTCACTTTTAACCTTTTTTTCTTTTTTTCCTTTTTCTTCTTCTTTTTAATTATGTTTTGTTGAAATTAAAAAAAAAAAACAAAAATCAGTTTTATCTGGAATGTAGACTCGTAACGGGATCCAATGTTCTCTTTTATGTACCTCTAGTTACGTAATACTATTAGTAGAAGTGCCGGCTAGAGATGTCAAATCATGGGCACGGCCATGATTTAGAGGTCTGTTTGTTAGTATGATCCAATAAAACATTGTGCGGTGTTCGTGCTGACTTAAATTTCAAAATTCTATGTTTGACGTGACCCACAATATAGGTATATTTTGTGTTGTGTCGTATTTATGTTCGTGTTTATAAACGTACCAAACTCATATCATGTCGAGCATAATGAGCCCAATGTACTAGTATATCTTTGTGTCTGATTTTAATTTACCTATTAAATTATTGTGGTAGTCAATATTTTATGAAATTCTTATTTAATTATAATTTTATATTTTGATTTAAAATAATAACAAAAATACTTGCAATTATTTGGAAAAAAAAATATTCAATTAAAAATCACTAATACAAACCTGTTTTTGAAATAAAGAATAAGAAAAGTGAGTTTATTTATAAACAAAAATAAATAAATAAATAAAAAATTTTCAAATATAAATAATATAATAAAGTTCTTAAGTGAAAATATAATTTTTTTTGTCAAAATAATTTGAATACATCTTAATTAGGTTGATACATACTCAAACTATTATTATTTGTATATTCTCAAAACTTTATTTAGTAAAAAGTGATGTTTTTTGTTCAAATTATGTGAATTAGTATATGTTCTATAAGAGAACAAATCTTTAAAACTTTTAATATTGATTTAGTCATTTTAGTGTGAGATTCAGAATTAATTTTTATATAGCATCTGATCTGTTTTACTAGTAATTATTAGCATTAATTTTTTTTAATATATAAAATCAATCATTTAAGTAGATAAAAAAGAATTTGTTATTTAAATCTTTAAGATTGTTAAAGTAAAAATAAATATTTTTTAAAATACTTTGAGCTGTACTTTTCATACTTTTTGGGTCGTGTCATGCTTGTGCCGTACTTGTGCCCAAGTTAGTGTTATGTTGTTCTAGCCCATGATACTCAAAAATTAGAACCTGGTATAATCCAATACTTCGTGTCGTGCTTGGCACGGTCCAAAGCCACCTTATACCATATCGTGCTCGGTACAGATTTTTTCATGTTGTATCTTCGGGCCAAATTGACGGCCCAGTCTTTTTGACATCTCTAGTGCCAACTCAACCTAGCAATTAAGTTATTTGTTCGAGGCCCTATCTTGACCCAACGCTCCAAAAGTTTTCCATTTTTGTAATATTACTCCTTTAATAATTTTTCTTTTTTACGTCAAGACTTTAACTAAAAAAAAGGAGAAAAATACTTTCAAAAAAAATCAAGAAATTGTATAATTGAAACGTGAGAACAATTCATTTCTAGCTAGCCATTTTCGTATTTGAAAATTCAAACAAAATCTTTTCTTTGAAGAATTAAATACTCTAATTACAAGATATTTTCAAATATTTCTATTATTAATTTTTCCATTATCTATTTTCATAATTTATCCAACTAAATGTACATGTTATCTAAAAAATTAGAAAAGTAAAAACTTTTTAACGTTCTTTTTTTTTTTAAAAAAAAAAGACCATTAACATTCTTTTTTAAGAGAATCTACGAACCAATTTTTTCTTACCCATAAATAGAAATTCAGTTATTCTCAATTTATACAATTTGGAAAAAAAAAAAATCTAGTTTGCAAACCCTATTCTATTAGAAGCCAAGCGGGAAAAAAAAAAAAAGTCATTAAATACAAAAGAACCATTAGAAGAGTTCGATTTGAAGAAATCATTTGACATTACTTATTTACTTGGCCATAAGTTAATTTTCAGGTTATTATATCTTTCTTTCCTACTTCTTAATTAGGTGTTAATTTCTTGATTACTCTTTTCTTTGATTATTGTCATGTTAATTTCTTGATTACTACTCTTTCTTTGATTATTGTCATGTCTTGTTTGGTTAGCTATATATGAGTTAATTTCTAAGCCACGTACGTATCTTTCTTTCTTACTTCTTAATTACTTGTTAATTTCTTGATTATTCTTTCTTTAACTATTGTTATGTCTTTATTTCTAAGTAATTAGAACAAATATGCCTAAAGAAGGAGAGAAACTTTTAAGTAAAAAAGAAAAACGTTCATAAATAAAAATATTTGTTTTAAATTTTCAAAAAGACCCCTTCGGAGGATGATTCGCCTAAGACCGATCAAAATCACTTGAGTCGGCCCCGATGAGGAAAAGCGAAAGAAAAGACAGCAAGTAGAATTATTATCAATTAATCATAAAGTACAAGCTAGTTGGCATTAGACACAACAGTATATAGTACTTGACTTTATTTGACTTATTTATTGATGATCATGGTTCGTTTAGGCTAGCTAGCGAAACGATGATCAACATTACATAGCTAGACGAAGCATACAAAGATGGATCCAATATTCATTTTTGCTGATTATTTAATGGCAGACTCCAGTTAGAGAAAACTTGCTAGGTTTTCCAGTGCAGGTTTTACTGCTTCAGCAAATTCCACCACACTTGTCACCAACACCTTCTAATAATATGTTTGATCATGCCTCGACCTGCAAAAGCAGAATACGAAAACAATGAAACCAGAATAGTTAGCACCAACAGGACTTGTTTCTTATTACTCTCCATATATATATATATATATAGATATACACTAGATTTCTCTCTCTCTCTCTCTCTCTCTCTCTTACTCTCCTACGTACTTATATATCACTCACTCATTATTGTGTTCTGGCTCTTGTGTCCTTTATATAGCGCTGGGTTGCATCATCAAGGTTCAAGGGGTTAAGAAACTTTAGATAAAAGATAATATACTTATAATAATAAATTTAATAGGCTCCTTATAAGCTTTGCGGGTGTCGGTATCATGCATGAACGCATGGGGCATTAGTAAATTTTTGTATTCGATTTTCGAATATAATAAATTTAAATAGAGATCTTGGTGACGATATATTATGATATTCTTGGTATGCACTAATAATTTTATATTGCATGCACAAATTATTTATTATGCCACGTGAAACCTGCTTTTTTTTTTTTTTGGGTAATGCCACGTGAAACCTGTTTAGTGTAATTTTTAATTGGACTTACCAAAAACATACCAATATGGATACATCTACTATACGTTTATATATTATAAATACAAAGATACACTTCGGCTTTTGCATTTTGGGGAAGTTACATGAAAAGCTTGATTTTAACAAATTTTGACGAAAAACACTATATATGTTTGGAAATATCATGGGAGTCTTTAAAATTAAATTTTATTTGTCATTAAACACCTTGTGTTTAGCATACTTATAAAATTAGCCCGTCAATATTGTCATCTAAATTGGGGAAAATAAACTTACAAAGACAAAAATGTCCTTTGATTAAAAATGTTTATACTTTATCATGTCGAAACAATATCATTGTACTAAAAATATAAAAAAAGAACTTCAAAATTAATAAGTCCAAATAAATTGAAAAAACAAAAGTAACAAATAAATATTCCAGATTTGGTCATTTGGCTATATTCCGTGATGATGAATCTGCATGAATAACAAACATATTTAGCCCAATTTTTAATTGGATTTACCCGAAAAGAGGCCAAAAATATAGATTACTACGCTATTAGCTGGATTAAATTTTGATGACCAAATTTTTTTAAGGGTATTAAAATTGTAATATCCAAAATTTTGTGACATCAAAATTAGGATTTTTATTAATTATTAAAATTATTTTTGGATTTAAGAGGGATAAAAACTTAGAAAGACTTAGTAGCAAGAGCAAAAATATTTAGGTTTAAGTAAAAATTAAACTATTTTAAAAGTAAAATAATAGTCCAATCACTTACTAAGGCCAATAATAATAGTTATAGAATCCTTAATCAAGTCCATGCATTATTATTGCCATCACATGAGTACTACGTATGACATATAAGTTTATATGAAGTTTAAATAATAATCTTGGTTCACTGCTTTCAAGTCCAATTAAATCTAAAACATAAATAACAAATAGTCTTAATCTAAACTCCAAGTATTACCGAGAAAACAACTATTAGCCAAGTGCCTCACAGCACACCTGATGAGTACCAAGATCACGTTGAACACCAATTGAAAAGGAAAGAAGGCGGCGTGAGCATAAAAACCCATTACGAATCTAATTACCTTTTTCGAAAACTTTCTTTTTAAATTAAAAAAAAAATACGTGCATGGACCACAGGGATGGAGGTATGCGTGATAGAATCCCCAAATTTAATAATGGATACGTTAGATGTAAGAATAATAATAATAATAATAATAAATCATCGAGCCAATAGTTTGCTAGAGATTTCTATTATACTTATCATTACAACTCTTTTGATGGCCATTGGATCTCAAGTTGATGGCTTAAATGAAAAGAGGTGCACAAAACTTATTATGTATCAAACCACATATGACTTTTGATGGCTTAAATGAGAGGAGGTGCACAAAACTTATTATGTATCAAACCACATATGACTTTTTTTAATAACGTAAGATTATTACCTTTTGTTAAAATTTAAAAAAAAAAAAGAAGGAAAGAGAAAGAAAGAAAGAACATCTTTCTTCCATGTGCAATCTACCCACCCATCAAGCTATTTCAGGGTATCACCAAGCTTGCGATTCGTCAAGAGGAAGACCGCGACTACTATGGATATAGTCTACGCTTTGAAGAGGCAAGGAAGGACTCTCTACAGCTTCGGTTGTCAAGTTTTCTTTGATTTTCTCTAGTATGGTTGTTAATAGCTGAGTAATACTATTAGATCTTGGCTCTAGATTTTAAGTTTATATTTTTTTTTTGGCTAGCATAGTGTTCTTGTAATCCGCAATATAATAATATGAGCTAATACGAATTGGTATTTATTTATTTATTTATTTTTAAAAAAGGAAGTCCATCAAACTATTCCATTTACCAAAGTGCTGAGTCCACCAATAAATTGATATTTCTTTGCCTCCTTTATCTTCTATTTTTCTTGTAGCTTCTTCTTCTTCTTTTTTTTTTTTTGGAGCTTGATTTCCAGTTGTTTGCCTCAGGAATTTGTCAATTTTTATATATGTTGCCTAGTATTTTGGGTTTCTTTAGAAATCCTTGTATTTTTTTTTCCTGAAATGTATATTGTTAGAAAGTTCTTCTTGTATTGCTTTGGCTTTTTCTTCTATGGAAATTTCTTACGGATTCATTGTTGTGATGTTGTTGTTCTTGGTGAGATTCGCTGTTGCGGGTTGATTTTATTATTTTATTTTTTCCGTTTGTGATCCATTTTCCAGAATTTGTTTTCTATATTTTTGCAACTCTTTCAATGGAAACCTAGAGGAACATGAGCAATTATTCGTAGATTGAAAATGACGGTGACTGAAGTCGGAGCAACTGAGATCAAAATTCAAAAAGGAGAAAAAAAAATAATGAAAAGGTGATTGAGAAAGAACATAAATGATCTTTCAGCAAATGAGGAAGAAGACTGGGCAATAATTCACTGCATCTCAGCTTACTTATTCATTGTACGTTGTGGGACCTGTTAAATGGTCTAATTAATTATGGGCCATAGATGATACTATCGTAATTCTAACTATCTAACATGTGGTACTAGATTGCCGACCACAAACTTATTTATCGATAACTAATTATTATTATGCTTTAGCTAATCTTTCATAGAAAAAGTGTCCCGAGCAATGTTCTAATTTTTATTACAATTATGAATATTTATTATTGAAGTTTATATTGCATTTATGCATATTTAGTATTAAATATGAATTAGTAGTCAAAATTTGATATCTCTATAATAAAATAACAATTAAAGAGTTAATAGTTAATTTAGTTTTGTAATCTGTAATATCATGAATGGGTGGCTCTATTGCCACACCCTTATTTGCTCTTCCTACTCTTTTTTCAAAAATATATTTTAAATAAATGCTAACTTATTAATTTCTCTCTATCATCTTAATTCTAAAACAACCCTTAACAATTACAATTAATAAAATTTACTCTCTCCCCCGCTAATATTTAAATTTCTTCATGTTATCCTCTAATTTTGCCTCATTATAATTTTTTCATATCGATCGAAAACTCCAATCAACTTATAGAAATATTAGAAGTGTGTCAACTAAATTGTTTTGATTATTCCTTAGATTAATTCGTACGCTTGATGATTCTTATGGCCCATCTATTCGACTATCATTATAACATAATAATTTTTTTTGAAGGAACCAGAACATAATAATTTAATACCAAGAAAAGATGAAATATAATCTAGCTCATATATGCAAATGCGATAGATATCCCTTTTATCTTTTCTTTATATGTTCTATCGGCAAATTAAGACTACATTTTTGTGATCAATTCTTTCGGATACGATAATAGACTTTCTGAGAATAATAAATCTTCTCTGATTCACGTGGTTTTTTTTTTTTTTTGCAAATATTTTGTCAAATATATATATATGGCACCAATCCAGTAAGTATTTTTTTTTTTACCTATACATAGGTATCAATTTGGCCAATAAAAATTTAGCATGCACATTTTTTTATTGCAAAAAGTAAGAGAGAGAGAAAACGCATTAATGATACGCGTCTTTTCATACACTTTATTATAGTCATTATAACTAAAAAAAAATACCAACCTATAAGTGAAAAAAGAAAATACCTATTGGATTAGCAACCATATATATATATATATATTTATATATCTTTTCAACGGTGTTTTAGTAGACCATTTTCTTCAACTAAGGTGTGTGTTAAGAGATTTCTTCTTTAATGTTGTATTTAGATATTAATGTAATTTTAATCAAGATTTATATGGAAATAGCAATATTCATTGATGACAAAGTGGGTTGGCTCAAGTGGTAACAGTATCCACTATCTGGGATCTCAGTCCTAGATTCGAGTCACACCAGGATTAGACGTGGAAACCATCTCTAACAGGATAGGATGGAGATCGGAGGTAAGCGTGGAAATCTATGATCCCTAATAAAGTAGAGTGGGGATTGGGTTAAACTGGGTATTTTTTTAGATTGTAATAAATAGAGGTCATTAATTAAGCATTACTTTTTTATTAAAAAAAAATATTCATTGAGAACAAATATAGGGTGACAATAGACCCATCCATTATAAATAAAGGATTGAATTTATCTGAGAATCTATGGTGTTTTTTTAACTTTTTAGGAGAAAAGCTGTAAGTGGATTTCCCTTTTTAAAATTTTATAGTTTAATGACCTTTTTTTATAGCTAAATGACCATTTGTTAGATAGAAAGTTCTGAATTTCCTTTTTGGCCCTTCTTTAGTCTCCTATTCTTTGGGGATTTGCAATTCACGTTGTCTCTCATCTATCTCTCTATTATCACGATCTCTCCATTTTTTCTATAGAACAACTTTAATGGAGTTTTAGATTGGTTCTTCTCTGGCATTTCCAGCGAGATCGTGTCTCCTTCGGCGAGTCTTTAGCGAGATCTTTTCTTCTCTACTGATAATCATTTTGTTTTTGTGAGCGATTTATTCTATTTTCCATTTCTTTCCAGATTCGTCTCTATTGTTCTTCAACTGAGGTAAGGCTTAGATTGAAAAGTATCCTTTGATTCTATATTTTATACAAGATTTCAAATGAAAAAATAGTAATCACACCCTATTGCGGCTGAATTACATACCCTAGTACAGAATTACGTTTTTCTTTACAAAACAAAGGCACATCACATATTTCAAAATTATCTTCCTGGTCTAAAAGATCAGATCTTACATGTACGTATATAATGGTCTCCAATATATTATGAGTAATGCTATACATCCTGACAAATTATCTAAAAAAAAATAACTTGACATATGTAGTAACATATAACTAGTTAGTATTTGTTGAATATTTTTTCTAGCCCACTCATTAATTGCCACCTACACTGCCACATCATTCAAGTTATTTTATCAAGATAACTTGTCATGATGTTTAGCATTTTCCATATGTTATTCCCAGAATAATAAAAACAACTCTCACCCGACTTCTAAATGTTGTAGTTACAACATTATGTTCACATATACCTCCCTCCTCTTTGCACTAATTTACTTCCATCTTGAAGATGAAATGCTTTCAAGGATAAACCTGTACTCCAGCAACATAAGTTGCTTCAACCGATGCAGATCCCTCCGATGCAAAGTTATCCCACGAATCAGTTGAAAGAACAACGAAATCGGCTAGTTTTCCAGGTGATATAGATCCAACGTCACTGTCAAGAAAGCATGCACGAGCAGCTGAAATGGTGTACCTGCCATGAAATGTAAAACTTTCCATCACAAGGATAATAACAATGCAGAAAAAGGTTCAGTTTAAATATGAAAAAGTAATTGTTATCAGAAAAAGACCAATCGACAACGGGCAAATATGGAAACAATTGGAACATCATTTAATCATCAAACCAACTTTCCTAAATTATTTGATCAAAATGATTCCTGGACACCTGGCTGGACACCATCCCCAAAATTCCTTGTAAGAAAACTAAATCGACCTGCGTAATAGCAACAAACAATTCGAACTTTCTATTTTCTATTATCTATGGCAGTAGTCATAAGACATGGTATTCCAACAGTATACAAAATCAAAAGACCAAATATTTTGATTTAACTTACGCCTTTAATGCATCATGCACTGAAATACTTTCCCAGGGATTCCATGCATTTTCCCAGGCAGGCGATATTCTTTTCATTGCTGTTCTGATACCTAATAAAGGATTTATATTTGTAACCTATGAAAAATTGTTTCGGTTGGTGAGTATTAATCAACTGTAAGCACATACACATGCTCGAGAGAGGGAGAGAGAGAATAGCTGCTAATCCCCTAATGAGCATAAAGGTAAGAAAAAATCAATTAGGATCATTAAACTTACAGGCCAGTCAGAACCAAATGCTAACTGAGCATTGCTATTTAAGAGTGACCGAAACAAATAAGAACCCTTTTGAGCCCTATCAAACCCAAGCTTTTTAGTGGCAGATTCCAAATCATCCAATAGGTGCTCTGGCTGTTGACAATTGGGATATAATAATCTCACAAAACAAAAAAAAAACAAAACAAAAAAAAAAAAAAAAAAAAAAAAAAAAAAAAAAAAAAAAAAAAAAAAACCTCTTTGAGAAACAAGACATAAAATATAAATACAAGTTGCATCATATAAATTCAGAAGTTTAACCAACTATAAGCCTAAATAAAGCAAATATGGAGAAAGGAAGTCATTCCCAGTGTATCATCCTAAACATAAAGTAAACATAAAAGTAATATGAAAGATGTGAACTAATCAGTGACGCTACTAAGCATACATGGGTATGTCTCCCTATCATATGCTTAGGCACACATATCTATTCCCCGACAACCCAAATATTTAATGTTGTCCTGTATGTTTATAGTAACTTTAAATATAACTCTATGCTATTAGAGCTATTAGAGCACTGATGAGGAATATGAATGTGATAAATTAGGAATCTATACAGTTATTATTAATTAAGATATTTTAGGATTATTATTATTATGTTTGATTTAACTTTTAGGTTTTATTAATTAAGATATTTTAGGATTATTATTATTATGTTTGATTTAACTTTTAGGTTTTATTTAGTTTTGAGTAACTAGTTTAATGCTTTCCTTTTATGATTGTTTTTAGAACTTATTAGTTCCCTATTTTTGTTTAAGAGCTTATCCATAAATAAGCTCTTCTATATTCATTATTTTGAAAACTTGATTAATGATGTACAACTATTTGGAGATTCTCTCTAGTATTCCTATTCTCTCTAAAGTTCCTTCTCTTCTTCTCTAAATTTGTCTCTTCTTCTTCCTAGATCTCTCTTTCTCTTCTTCCTCTTCTCTCTAAATTCTCACTCTTGATCTACATAAGTACAACACAAACCTTTGATTTAAAAAAAAATAAAAATAAAAATAAAAACCTGTACTGAAGCAATAATCCCTAGTTCCCCAAACCGGTCGGCTGCCCCGGGTGCAAGATGCTGGGCATGCTCAATCTGAAAGTTAACTCCAATAAGGGTAGGAAAAAATATCAATATTAAAACTTTGCAGTTAATCGCCACTTGCAACTTCGAATTATGCCGATAAATCTTACCCGGAATCTTCGATCCCTAATTCCGTTCTTAGAAATAACTGATTCATACATATTGAGGATCCAGTCATTTGCTCTATCACCTATAGCATGAATGGCAACCTGAAAGAAGTGATATTATTGCGAGATAATCTTTATCACATCAAGGCAGTCTAAAACTAAGAAAAGACCAGACCTGGAGTCCATAGTTATCTGCTGCAAAAGTCAAGTTGAAAAGCTTTTCATAATCTGTCACTTGTAACCCATAATTTTGAGGCTCGTCAACATATGGCTACAAAAGTTAACATGAATCGTCATTAAAGTTATTTAATGACGGGGTAAGATATTTAATAAAACAAAACAAATAAATAAGTAAATAAAAACTCAAATATTGTTCTCTTGAGCAGAGGTTCAACAGATAGCAATACAGCACAGGTGAAAGGCAATGTGTAATCAAAATATGTTTGGTAAGGCTTTTGTTCGGGTCTCTTTTTCCTTTCTTCCTTATTTTGTTGGCTTTTTTTTCTCTTGTTGTTTTCTCTTTGATCAATAAAGTTTGAGTTTTTTATCCAAAAAAAAAAAAAGTTTGGTAAGGCTAAGGAATCCTCAAGTATTATTGTTCTTACCTCATGAAACAATGCACTATTAGAACCTAAAGACCCATCAGCAAAAGCTTTGACACCACCCAAGTATATCCATTTGCTTACGGCATGACCCACTTTGTTAACAACATCCTGAAAGTGGAAATGACAACTTGACAAAAATTATAAAAAAACGTCATAGTGAAGGGGATTCATCCCTTAACAGTGGCACAAAAAATCGCCTCTAATTTTGAACAAAACTTAGTGAAGAGGTGGACTAGGTGCAAAAGTGTACTTAAATGTATACTGCATCTACATTAGGTATGCACAGGAATCCTATAAGTTTCAACTATACTTGGAATTCTGCATTATAAGTAAAGGAACTTAGACTTACAAGTTCGTAAAAAGTGAAACAGGAAAAAGCAGCTAATACAGGTTACAAACTTCACAGTCAAAACCATCAGTCCAAAGAGGCCATTAATTTGACAGGACAAAGCATTAATTAGTATAAAGACATGTTGCCTAACCAAGTCAACATCATCCACTTTTCAAACATTTGTTCTCTAGGAAATAGAATTGAAGCACATGATAATTATTTAGTAGCTAATTTTGATAGAAGGGATCAAGAAAAAGAAAAAATAAAAATAAAAAATATGGTAACCATAAGACAGTTATTAATTTAATGATACAAAATAAAACACAAATAATTAAGTGAAAATCACATCAGCAAAAGCAGCATCGTATAACATACAAGTAAACGTGACCAAGTCTCTAACGGAAAAAATATGCAAACCCTGATCCTCATTTTCCCTGAAGAATCAGCCCATTGATAAACATCTGTAGAAAAAAAAGGGAAAAGTATATTTAGTAGATGATGGTTCAAAGAGTACAACATCTGTGCTGTAGAACTCCAATCAAAGACAGGAAAATTTGAACTCTAAATGTATTGGGTAGATTAAATATTCCATTGAAAAAATGCATGAAACAGATGAGCAATAAATGCATTTAACATCTAATATTGTAACGTGCATGTCTGTGTATGTGCGTGTTTGGGTTGAGCTTGAGTGTGCATGTTCAAGTATGTGTTCTATGTACTTCTGTTTGATTAGTCTGCTGATGTAATTAAAAAAACCGGCACTCCTTCAAATTGTGTTTGTAATGGTCCTCCTTGGTCTCTCTGTACTCTGATTTTATCTCTTTTTACTCTAATAACTTTGTGTCCCTCTAAAGTTTTGTTGACATTGTTTATTATAACCATTGTAAATGGCTGTTGTTTGTTTAAGCAAAATTGATTGAACCTTCCCTTTTATTTAGATTCATTTTATTTCTAAAATGGTCTTAAAAATAAGGTCTCGTATAAATCCAATCCAACCATTGCTTTTGTAAATGTTAACTGTTAATGTTCATTCATTCTTTTTTTATGAGAGAGAAAAAAATTATTAAAAAACAAAAACTGGAACACAAAAATAAGGGGAGAGAAGATATCCTCAATGATAAAAGCACAAAAAGCTAAACAGCGAAAACAGACCAAACACCACTAAACAGTGCTCTTCTAATTGAGTAATTAAAGAAACGTTATTTATTCTTTCCAACAATCAAGAAGTATCCGGAATAAAAGAAGTACATTTAAGAAACCAAATAAACTTGATTGAAAAAAAAAAACTGTCGAAAAACCAAAGGCAATTTTTTTTCAAATAATAATAATAATAAAAACCTGAAAAATCTTCCCAGGGAAGATTCACAGAGGATCCAGGTAAATATCTCCCAAAGTCAACAACTGTTGTAACACCCCTCATCAAGGCAAGATTGCTTGCTCTTTGCAAAGCTTCCCTTCTTTCATCAACGGATAGCTCTGGAATAAATGGGATAAGAAGATTCATTGCAGAATCAATCAGCAATCCAGTTGGTACTGCATAATGTCAACAACAAATTAGAAGTTATAGCCACAATGTTTCAAATAAAAGACCTACAAACTAATATAGCCTGTTGGAATTATTTTTGCATTCATGTAAAAAGACCTATAAACTAATATAGATGTTGGAATTACTTTTGCTACCGACAACCACTATAAATACATATACGAAATTACCTAAAATTACAGACATAACAGACTATAAATCAACTGTGAACAAGTCAAAAATTCCAGACACCTAAAGCAAGACAATCAAACAGGAGATATTTGTGTCTAAAGGACATGCAACAAGCCTTAGTTTAGAGCAGCACGGAATATGAGTATTAAGTCATATGCTTATAAAATGCCATAACTAATCCAATAATGACTAAGGAAATTTGAAGATCAACTAAACTACTAACCGACTTTGGATAAAATGAATGTACTAGTTGCAACAGTTGAACTCATCTAACCGCAATAAATTTGGAATTTGGACTATTGAGAAAGCAGCTAAAAAAATTTTTAAGAAAATAAAAATTTAAAAAGAAATAATTAAGAAAGAACACCAGAATCAAATTTAAAGAATTTTTAATGTCAAATGTTTTCTTGGTGGAACTTTGATGCTTTTGTCATATTAATGGTTCCTCCACTAAGAGACCAAAGGTTCTTAATCAAGAATTAAATCCTAGTAGTCAAGAGTCCCTCCCAATCACAACTACCAAAAACAACGATATGATAGGATTAGGTTGTTGGAGTCATATTAAAGGCTCGTGTAACCTCTAAAGGCCGGGTTTTTGCATGACTGCAAGCAGTTAATTAGTGTTAGTACCTTTGACATCATGGAAAGGGTAAAATCTCATTTTCTCTTTGGCCTTTGTGGTCTGTGATGGCCAGAAGTGAAATAGAAAGTTTGGTCGTTTCTTCTTGAATTGCAAAGTGGTTTTCCAGATTTGGAGCAATCAGATTAGCAAGCTAAATTTTGTTCCTTGAAATTCAAAGTAGCATAGAGCATTTTATGGTGAAATTTTCAATAGGACAGAGAGAGGATTTTGTGGAACTGAGGTTGTCAGGTTGTTTGGACAATATTTATTTCATAATTTCTATTGTCTTAGAGGGAGAAAAAAGAAAGCATTTAAGACGTGTATGAAATCAAGCATTACCTCCAGAGGCTGTTTTCATAATGGTTCCCCCATCTGGATCTTCAGATGAATTAGTAATCCCAGCCAACTTTAATGCCACTGAATTTGCCAAGCCCATATGGCCATCCATTCTTGATAACCAAACCTGCACATTCAGATATTTTAAGAAAATAGTCTGCTTCTTTGATCAAAATCAAAGAACCAAAAAATTTAAAATAAATAAGCAACAGAATCTATTAGAATATGCCTTACAGGATTATGAGGTGTGATATCATCAATCAAAGAAGCTGTTGGCAATTCTCCTCCCCAAAGATCATTGTTCCAACCGCCGCCCAAAATCCAGGAATCTGGTGTTCTATCTGAAAATATTTTGCTAAAATCTTAAGTATTATGCAAATCGAAACTTAAGATTTCATTTGTTGGTACAAGTCCTCAATAATCCTCCATATAATTGCAGTTCTAAAGAACAAGTTGATCAACAAGCAATTTGAAGAAGAGTTGTATACTATCTCAAATAATCTAACTTCAAACCCTGAGCTTTATAATATTTGCATGTCTATGATAAAACATTGTTTTAGTTTCAGCTATAAATGAACTTTTCGAATCATTGATGCTAAAAGGCACTACTTTCAATGGATAGCAGCTAGAATTTCTAATGTATTTAACTCATTGAAATCTTTTTGACAAATATGATACTAACATCAAGAAACTGTAAAGACACATACTTCCTTTGCACCCTTCTCTTACTTAAATGAGAAATCGAACTTTTACATACCAACAACATTCTAATGTACAAATTTTTAATTGAAAGCTGGGGATAACCCTTGAAATTGACCTGTACTTACTTTCCACTGCTTCTTTAACCCTTCTCACAAACTCGTCCTTTTTATTTATCCCTCGTAGTTTCAACTGCATCAGCTATATCCAGAGGAATTATTCACAACTTTATTATTACCATAAACACTTACATGACAATAGATGTTCATCAAATTTACAGAAAAATCAGAATAACGCATATGATTCCACCTTTATAAGCACAGGCCCGAAAAAAGCAGAAGAAAAGCTTAGAAGGTGAATCAAACATCCTGCATTTTGATGTTTTAGAATCTTTAAATAAATAGTCTCTTTTGGCGCTTCCAAGAGGGTGTTTCATAAGCTATCTTGCCTAACTAACTAACTAACTAACTAGTGAAGTTGACACCTAAACTAACATTGACAGGTGCGAGTGACACATTTGTTCTGGCTTACTGGCAAACAATACAGTAAATTCTCACCCCCAAAAAAAAAAAAAGAACAATGAAAAATACAACTTGAATATGGTTTTGTGAGCCACCTCTATAACACCTTTCAGAACCATCATTAATCACAGAAACCAAACATCTACCACATTTAATTATACTCCATCTGAAAAAGAAGCTTAACTAGACATCATCTAATTATTAAGTGTTACATCTTTTTTTTTAAAAAAAAAAAAAAAAAAAAAGCCAACTATATAGACGCATACTCCTCTAAAAGAAGTGAAAAAAAATTGAAAGCACATACAGTCGGAACAGAATGAACATAGAAACGGAACTTAAGCAAACCTGTAGTCCACCAAAAATTAAGTGGAGATGGGAATCAATAAATCCAGGTACCACAATTTTACCCTTGAGATTTAACTCTTTAGTCCCATAACCCACCACCTCCTGCATTACATAAACAACAACGCATAAGACAACGATGATGATTTTTCACTTTTTAACACATTTCAAATTGGCCCCTCGTACCGACCCAATAACTAATTTTTCTAGGTCCACTTAAAACTTAAATTTAATTAATTAAAACAAAACTGAATACACAAGAGGAAAAAAAAAAAAATATATATATATATATATATATATCTAATTTCTTATAAACTTGAGAGAGAAACTGCAGAGTTCACAAACTGGAAATTGGAGTTCCATAATCACAATTAATTGATAAATGCACATACACTAAGGTTACTCTTACTAGTTAGGCAAACAAGTAAGTGAAATTGGGGAACCTTAAGAGAGGAGTAGTTGCCAACTCGGAGAATTGTTCCATGGCGGACAGCGATGGAATCGGCGAAAGGAAGAGAATCGTCGCTGGTGAACACGAGGGCATTGGTGACCACCAAGTCGGCCACCATGGGAGACCACCTCCATTGGAACCAAGCCACAAGGATGGCGATGACCAGAGCCAGTGAGGCCGAAACCAAAACAGCCTTCATATGGAGTTTTGGGCTATGCCTTGGTTCGTGCTTTCGCTCCAGGCTAAGGAGGCCTCTCTCTCTCCGAACACACATTACGTGGCAGCCACTTCAGCGTTCACCATAAAGAAATTCAAGGGCAATACCGTAAACTAATATTACAAAATCAATTTCTTTCCTTTATTTATTTATTATTTTTTTTTTTGAAAGGAGAAAATCAATTTCATTGAATAATTTATCGTTAAAATTTTAAAATCAAACTGTTCATCGATTCAATTTTGAATTTCCTCACTCGCTCGTCACTCTTTCGCTAATTCTTGTTTAGAACTGTTAGACTGATTTCCTTCCTTTCTGTTTTCCTGCGTTAATTATATAAATTCCTCGTGAGCAAGTCATGCTAGCAAGGTTTGATGAGAATCAAGATTCACAAAGTTACCAGAGATTTTGTCAACGAAAAAGATAATCGAATACGGAGAATAAATTCGACCAAATTGCATGTAAATTATAGTATCGGAGAAAATACATGTTATACCAAAAATTGGTATAACACGAGAATGTTGATGGAGATTAAAACGACAATAGATATTAGGAAACGATACCAAATTTAAAGTAGTTTAGCCACAGAATCTTATTAGCCTATGTCCACTATAGTCAGTTTTATTGAGAGATGGGGTTTTTACAAAGTATAAATCTGAATATATGAAACCTAAACAATGACTTATTTAGAGAGAAAAGAGAGATGATCTGAGTATCTATTGTTCAGTATATGAAACGGAATATCCCATATTCACTATTTTGGGATGTATTTATAGGGGATGATGAGTCATATTTCTGGAATATTGTAGTGGTGGCGAGTCACCTTCTCGACATACTATAGTAGAATAGGTGATAGTAATTGAGAATAAGTCGAATAAGTCAGGAGTTGTTGAAAATAGATTGTCGTGTGCTCAATTAGTGAGTATATTGCATGTAATTTTAGCCATAACAATTTGTAAAGTGAGCAATTGTTATATCCGTCAGAAAATGGTGTTTTACACCATTGTCATGAACCATTTTGGAGCACATAATTGAGTTGAACCCTTTTAGTAGTTTTGATGGGTCATAGTAAACTGTTGATATACTCGACGTGTACTTCAAAATCATACACTCATATACTCAAAATGGACTTTGGGTGAATGAGAAATTGATGCCCAAAGTAGAGATGTATTGAAAAATGTTATGAATAGTGTTTGAAACAAAAAAAAAAAAAATCCGGCATCGATTAGGAATGAAAATTTCTGATTTTTGAAGTCTATATAAAGAAGCTTAGGTTCTTCATATTATTTACACCTTGAGAAGTAATCTATTCACTTCTCTAAATTCTCTTCCCCTCCTCTAGTTCATGTTTTGAGTTCTTAGTTCAAGAATTCAAAGAACAAAGGAGAGATCGCCCGAAGTAGAAGCTTGGTGCTTAGCTTGCTACTTCAGATAGTCGTTGTATCCTGGAAGACGGTTGCCTAGCGATCTCTAGCACTATAGGAGGAGGCGAATCTGTTTTAAGGAAACTGTATGACACACAGGCCTCAGTTTTACTACTCCGGTTTGCATTTCTTTTCTCTTATTTAATTATAGCTTTAGTATAGTTGCTTTAGTTATAATTATTTTGTTTATAATTTAATTATTTAATTCTATTATTATATTATTTTTAATATAATAATGTTGTAATTAGTTTAATTATTTAATTTCTAAATATTTTTCTAGTTTTGTTCTATAAACTTAAGACAGAATATTTTTGATAAGGACGGTCGGGGAAAAGGAAAAAAAAAATTTGGAAATTATATATTAGTATTATATTATAGACTGGTTGGAAAGTCGGGGAAATTTTTTTTTTTTTGAAATTAAATTTGGAATTATGTTATAAACTAGTTGGAAAAGAAGAGAGGTTCTGTCTAAGGAGACCGAGTTTGAAGTGGAAGCAACTATGACCCCTCCACATCTTTCTTGAGAGTTTTGTTGAAACTCTATCTAAGGAGGCTAGTTTTTAAGTGGGACTTGTTTGTGAACCCTTTAATCTTTCTTGGGAACAGTTTGTTGCATAGAAATTAATAATCGCTGATTGATTAATTTCAAATATGGCAAACAATGTTGAGGACATGACTCGTTCCCACGAGCTTCTTGTGGCCAGTGCTAAGATACCTGTCGTGCATAACCTAGCGGCGCCGGTTTCGGTTCCTTTGAGCCATGCTGAAAAACAGGAGAAATTCAATGGTTTGAATTTTAAGAGGTGGCAATAAAAGATATTATTTTATCTGACCATTTTGAATCTCGTGAGAATCTTGACTGAGGATGCTCCATCGCTCAATGAGGATGAGCAAGATATCTAAGTAGTCAATGCGATTGATGCTTGGAAGCAATCAGAATTCTTGTGTCGAAACTATGTGACGAATAGTTTATCTGATTCTCTTTACAGTATATACTAAGTAAAGAGGACGACCAAAGAATTATGCGAGTCACTAGACCGAAAATATAAGATGAAGGATACTGAGTCTAAGAAATTTGTTGTTGGCCGCTTTCTTGATTATAAGATGGTGGATACCAAACCTGTGATCAGTCAAGTATAAGAAATCCAAGTGATTTTATCCGAGATTCATGCCAAGGGTATGGTGGTAAGTGAAAACTTTCAATTAGTTGCTATTATTAAAAAGTTACCTCATGCATGGTATGATTTCAAAAACTACCTGAAGCACAAGCAAAAAATGAGCATGGAAGATTTGATTGTTAGACTTTGAATTGAAGAAGACAGCAGAAGATCTGAGAAAAGAGGGGTCATTTCAATTAGGGCTAAGGCAAATGTGGTGAACACAACCAGAGTTTTAGGAAGAACAAATCTAGCAAATGGGCTAAGATGGGACCTAAAGAAGGAATCTCCAAGAAGTCAAAATTTCAAGGCAAATGCTTCAATTATGGCAAAATAGGTCACAAGTTTGTGGACTGTAGGCTACCAAAGAAGAAGAACCATAAGGTAAACATGACAGATGACATCACTGAAGATGTATCTGATATAAGCCTCTCTCAGTAGTGGTTTCAAAAATGAACTTGGTTGGGTCTAACCCAAGAGAATGGTAGATTGACACCAGTGCTACAAGGCACGTATGCTTAGATAAGGAGATGTTTACTTTCTTCGAACCAATTAATGGGGATAAGCTATACATAGGAAACTCCGCCACATCTGAGATCAAAGGTCAAAGAAAGTGATCCTGAAGATGACGTCTGGGAAATATCTGACTCTCAACAGCATTCTGTTTATGCCAGAAATCCGAAAGAACTTAGTGTAGATTTTGTATGGTGTTTGAGTCAGACATATTGTTTTGTCCAAAAATAGAATGTATTTGGAAAGTGGATATGTAAATAATGGGCTATTCAAGCTCAATGTAATGGTTATTAAGCCAATGTAATGGTTATTAAGCCGATTATTAATAAAGTTAATAATTCTTTTGCTTACTTGCTTGAGTCTTCCAATTTGTAGCATAGTAGATTAGGACATGTTAATTATGATAGCTTGCATATGTTAATTAACTTGAATCATATACCCGCTTTTTATATTGATTCCAAACATAAGTGTGAAACTTGGGTTGAGGCAAAAATGACAAGGTCATTGTTCCAAATGATTGAAAGGAACACGAAACCTCTTGATTTAATTCATAATGATATTTGTGATTTAAAAACGATACAAACAAGAGGTGGCAATAAGTATTTTATTACTTTAGTCGATGATAATACAAAATACTGTTATGTATATCTGCTAAAATGCAAGGACGAAGCTATAGAAAAATTTATTCTCTATAAGAATGAGGTTGAAAATCAACTTAATAAGAAGATTAAATGATTAGAAGTAACCGTGGAGGAGAGTATGAATCACCTTTTGGTGAGTTATGTGCACAATACATAATAATACATGAGGTCACTCCGTCTTATTCACCTCAGTCAAATGGTATTACTGAGCGGAAAAATCGTACCTTGAAAGAGATGATGAATGCAATGCTGTTAAGTTCTGGGTTGTCTCAGAACATGTGGGGGGAAGCTATATTGACTAGCAATTACCTTTTAAATAAAGTATCCCAAAAGAATGAGGATAAAACCCTATATGAATTATGGAAAGAAGTAAAACCTTCCTACAAATACTTACGAACGCGGGGATGTCTTACCAAAGTAGTGATACCTACACCTAAGAAGGTGAAAATAGGACCGAAAATGGTTGACTGTATTTTTATCAGATATGCACAAAATAGTAGTACTTATCGGTTTCTTGTATATGAGTCACAAATCCCAGACATACATAAAAATACGATAATGGAATCTAGAAATACATTGTTCTTTGAATATGTATTTCCATATAGATCCAAAAAAAAGTTAAGTTCATTCAAACAAACATATGAGACTGCTACTGAGAGCAGTCAGGACCAACAATATAATGAGAATGTTGAGGAAGAGCCTCAATATAGCAAAAGAGCTAGGACAGAAAAATTTTTTGGTCCAGATTTATGACTATTTGTTAGTGGCTGAACCTCAAACCTTTAAAGGAGCTATGCGCACCTCGGAAGGCCCTTTGTGGAAAGAGGTCATTCAAAGTGAAATTGATTCCATCCTACAAAATCATACATAGGAACTGGTGGATCTTCCTCCAGGTTGTAAACCTCTAGGGTCCAAATAGAATTTCAAGAGAAAAATGAAAGCAGATGGAACAATTGATAAGTATAAGGCTAGACTTGTAATTAAGTGTTACAAACAACAAGAAAACCTAGATTACTTTGATATATATTCTCCTGTGATGAGAATAACTTTCATTAGGATGATACTTACAATCGAAGCTTTGCATAATCTTGAAGTACATAACATGGATGTGAAAACAGCTTTTTTAAATGGAGATTTAAATGAAGAAATCTATATGGAATAATCCGAGATTTTTTCTGCACCTGGACAGAATAAGAAAGTCTATAAATTAGTAAAGTCTTTATATGGATTAAAGCAAGCACCAAAATAATGGCATGAGAAATTTGACAATATGATGATGTCAAATAGATTTAAAATCAACGAATGTGATAAATGTGTCTATGTAAGAACACAAATAATAGCTATGTTATTTTGTGTCTTTATGTTGATAATATGCTCATTGTTGGTAGTAATGATAAGATGATCAAATCTACTAAAAAGATGTTAAATTCTAAATTTGACATGAAGGACATGGGTTTAGCTGATACCATATTGGGAGTTAAAATCTCAAGAAGATCAGATATACTTATTTTAAGTCAGTCGCACTATGTGGACAAGATTCTTGAGAAATTTAACAAGGATGGTCTGGAATTTCTAGAATACCAGTAGATACAAATCTACACCTATCAAAGAATAAAGGAGAGAGTGTCTCTCAATTGGAATATTCCAGAGTGATAAGAAGTCTTATGTACTTGATGAGTTGTACAAGACCAGACATAGCTTACGCAGTTAGTAAACTGAGTAGATACACGAGTAATCTATGAACTGATCACTGGAAAGGAATAGTAAAAGTATTAAGGTACTTAAGGTATACTCGAAGCTATGGGTTGCACTATACCAGATATCCAGCTGTCCTAGAAGGTTACAGTAATGCAAACTATATATCTGATATGAAAGACTCGAAGTCTACTAGTGGGTATGTATTCACACTAGGAGGTGCAGCTGTATCATGGAAATCCTCAAAACAAAATTGTATAGCCCGGTCTACAATAGAATCTGAATTCATTGCTTTGGACAAGTGTGGTGAAGAAGCAGAATGGTTACGGCAATTCTTAGAGGATATTCCAATATGGCCGAAGCCTGTGCCTGCAATTTGCATCCATTGTGACAGTCAGTCTGCAATTAGAAGTGCACAGAGCAATATGTATAATGGTAAGTCTAGACATATACGTCGTAGACATAATACCGTTAGACAACTACTCTCAACTAGAGTTATCTCTGTTGACTATGTGACGTCAAAGGATAACATTACGGATCCACTAACCAAAGGGTTAAACAGAGAGTTATTTGAGAAATCATCAAGGGGAATGAGACTTAAGCCCATGAAATAATAAGTTGATATAATGGAAACCCAACCTTGTTGACTAGAGATCCTAAGATCTAGGTTCAAAGGGAGAACCTAATTGTAAAGATTTAGTTGGATTACTGTGAGCGTTATCCTCTTGTCCATTCCGATGATGAAAACAGTGATATCCGTATGGAGAAGGACAAGCGATACTTTTAATAATTCTTACGCGTCGAAAATACGAGCAGAGTAATGCAGGTTACTCTTGATTAAGAATCACCTATGTGAGAGAGAAAATAGGCCACTTCAAAAAGAAATTGTGGAGGCTCAATTCCTTAGAAACTCTCGCAGAATCAGGCGTATGTTCATGGCCAAAACGAATATAAAAGTGAGAACTGAATTATATCAAGAAGAATCCTGTGTGAGGTATGTCATAGTTTACACGAATGGCAGAATAGTCCAAAGACATCGCGTCTACTGATCAGCTAGTAAAATAAATATGCTTACACGAGGGAAGGTTCAAAGATGAACACCTACCTATCCTATGCAGGTTTCGACCATTGAACTCTATTATTAGGTTTCGTAGGATTAGTGTGCCTAAATTTCATCCATGTGGGGGATTGTTGGAAAATGCCATTGTCATGAACCATTTTGGAGCACATAATTGAGTAGGATCCTCTTAGTGGTTTCGATGGGTCAGAGTAAATTATTGATATACTCGACGAGTACTTCAAAATCGTATACTTATATGCTCAAAATAGACTTTGGGTAAATGAGAAATTGATACTCAAAGTAGACTCATTAGCATTGAAAAATGTTATGAATAGTGTTTGAAACAAAAAAAAAATCCCACATCAGTTAGGAATGAAAATTTCTAATTTTTGAAGTCTATATAAAGAAGCTTAAGTTCTTCATATTATTTACACCTTGAGAAGTAATTTATTCACTTCTCTAAATTGTCTTCCCATCCTCTAGTTCATGTTTTGATTTCTTAATTCAAGAATTCAAAGAAAAAAGGAGAGATCTTAGTTAAAGTTTTTGGAGTTCTCTTATAGAGTTCTGGCGGGATTCAGTTCGCTCGAAGTAGAAGTTTCGTACTTAGCTTGCTACTTCAGATAGCCTTTATATCCTAAGAGACGGATGTTTAGTAACCTCTAGTACTATAGAAGAAGGCGAATCTATTTTAAGGAAACTATATGACACACAGGCCTCGGTTTTACTACTCCGGTTTATGTTTCTTTTCTCTTATTTAATTATAGCTTTAATATAGTTGCTTTAGTTATAATTATTTTGTTTATAATTTAATTATTTAATTCTATTATTATATTATTAATAATATAATAATGTTGTAATTAGTTTAATTATTTAATTTCTAAATATTTTTCTAGTTTTGTCCTACAATAGCACACTTAACATCTCTTTTGTGTACTATGTTCTTTGGACAATCAATTCAAAATAATTAACTTCCACGTTAATCTAAGCAGTTAATCGGAGTTTTGATCGTGCACCATAAGATTATAAGGTGAGGGATATATGTATAGCTATGAGGCCCTATATCCCTCTTTGTCTTCTCTCCTTGGGAGCATAAAAAAACTAAGACTCAATGATGTTATCTTTACTTGTTTCCCCTGAAACTTCCAAACCCAAAAATACACTCAAAAATACATAAAGTTTTCTCAATCACTCAAATCTGAATTTTTTTAGACTTGTACAACCAAGCTTTCACGAATGATATATTTCCACGTGTATAGGCGTTTCAAGCCATTAGAGCTATGGTTCCTCCTGAAGTCACCGAAACAAGTTCAAGCCGAAATCTTCTTCTTCTTTTTCGCCATTTTGTTTTTTATTTCTATATTTCGGTGACTGTTTTTGCTTAGAAACGTGCTTGGATTTCATATAATAGCTATTAAAATCTCAAAGAACCATATGTATAGACAACATCATTGGTATGTATGATTATAAAAAAGTGGATTCTTTGAGATCCTAAGAAGAGCTTATGAATTTCTGTATTTCTTGTCTTATGATACACAGATCACCTTTCTTTTCATTTACTAAGTCAATATTTCCTAGGTATATCATAGATTGAGCTCGGGAGTATTTTTTATAAGTTTGATGTAGTAGATATGATGTGTAGGTCATAGTCGCTAGTTCTCATAAGTGCACACAACAAGTTCTGTTTGCTAGCTTTTGGGATTTTTGCGAGATGTGTATGCATCAAATGGCTTCAATTGCCGAACTTACGGTGTATCTTGATATACTTGAAAACAAGTTGTTTTCCCTTAAATTCTGCCCGTTAGTCATTTCGATAATGGCCAATTCTTCTCCCGCTTTAGTATTTTTTTTTTAATCTTATTATGCTTACTAATGTTTGTTTGCTAATTCTCCCCGAATGTCTATTCACAAATTATCTTCACATTTTGTTGCCTCTTTGATAGCTAAATACTTTGGTCACTATTTCGCATAGGTAACTAAAGATTTCTTGTTAAATGTCTGTAGTATATTAGAAATACTCAACTTTGCTTGCCAATCTATTGTCAATAAATATTAGTACTTTTTTCCCTATAAGGTAGTAATCGTGGTTGCTAGATATTCCAAAAATAGTAGTTTATTTTTTCATGCTTGCCAACAACTCTACTTACTAAGCTTTAGATTGTGATAGGCATTGAGAATAACTATTTTCTTTCTTTATTACCTTCGCTAATGTCTCCTATTCGCTAGTTGTAGGGCTGTTCAATATTGTTCACTTGATTAATAGTGGTTCCTTTAAAACTAGGTTGCTAGTTTTGTAAATCTCTACAGATTTATTCACCATTTATCCTTTTTGCACACAATTGTAATTTAGTCATATTGAGGTCACCTTAAACATATTATCACATCAATATATTACTTGTTTTTATCTTCATATGTCAAGTGATAGTAGTGAGAGCGTTTAGAGAGGGCATTCCAAAGAGAATCTTTGGTTACTAGTGCAAGTACATCCCGCCAGTTACATCTAATAAGTTGGAGGAAGTGTGAGTAGAGGCATCGCAACTAGCAAGTTCAAGTAGTGTCCATATAAAATCCTTAGACATGATCTCATATGAGCACAAAGAGATTAGCAAACAAATAGGAAATGATAGAAATGATGGTAAGAAAACTAGCGATCAACACATCATACATCCACCGAATTCGATAAAAAGAGCAACTCTAGCAAGGAAGCTGAGAATAATATTATCAAATGGGAGTATGGATGTAAAACATGAGAGTTCAACATTATATAGATAGAATTAGCAAGGATTAAATATAGTTATAAAGTACTTGTTACCCTTTAATATTGAGCAACAATGAAAGGCCTTATAATCTTCTTTCTAGTCCGCTCTTTTTTCTAAGGCCATTATGAAGTATGAAGTGGCTCTCCTTTGCATTATTTCATTGAGCAAATTCTTAAGTACTATATGTCTATTCCAGTATACACCCAATTTCTATCGCTATATGGTTGCACTTTATCTACTTTACCAAGATATGGGATTTCACATTTTGTCTGCTGAAGAGTTTGCATACTTTTATATGATAACAGTTAATATGAATGTTAATAAGTTCTAATATGTAAGTAAATACCCAGAAAAAGCCTCGAGAGGAATAACAAATACTCATTCTAATATGGGGAATTAGAGCACTAAATAGTTTTGGTATCCATTATCCAAGCATAGAGTTTTTAAGACGTTAGATGATCAGACTGCTAATTATCTTTTATTTGCAATTTGATTAGCTCACAAAGTATTTTTGTACTCATGTTGCTCATGTGTTGATAAAATATCATTTTTGATAAAATGCGATGTAGCAAATAAGGTTGTTTTTGATAAAATTATTTAAAGATGATCTTTTATTACCATATGGGAATTTGTTGTCATATATAGTGTAAAATTTTTAAAATAATTGAGAATTTATGGTGTATATCTATTTTTTTATGACCCCATTTATTAATATATATAACTTAATGACTATTTTTATATATAAATATCCATTTTTTAGTTAAGAGGTTTTAGTTTCCTTTATTTGCCCCCTTCCCCCACTTTTTATTTTATTTTATTGTCCTTTACGGCTATTAAAGAGAAATCATTATTAAATCGTACATCTATTTTTTCTTTTGGTATATCAAATTATTTATTTGGTATATTTTTAAATATGGTACTTTGTAATTTTTGACTTTTGGAAGATATCTTTTAGTCGTGGTATATCTTTTTATGAGATTGGTATATATGATTAGGTTTTTATGAAAACCGAAATATATTTTGTAAATTGAGTATGTAAAAAATGATGCATTACAGTATTGAAAATTGGTATATATAAGAATATAGCGAGTACATACATAGATATACAAAAAGAAAAAACATAGATATACTATTCAATGGTGATTTCTCATTAATGGTGGTAAAGTTTATATTCTAGGATTCTATGGACTCATAAATATTTAAAGATATCTAAAAACCACTTAACTGGTAAATGGACAATAATTTATAGAAAATCGTGAGTTTTGATAAGGATAATAGTTATCAACCCAACAACTAGTTATATGTATAAATATATTGAGTATAACTACGGGTATATCTAAAGAAAAAAAAAAAAGAACTACTTAATGGTCCTACAAATGGCTATAAAATTCATTTTTTGAAATTTCACGAACTCAAAAACATTAAAAAATAGTTCAAAAACCTCTTAAATAATAAATAGACATTAATCTATAAAAGTTTTGGAATTTAATGAAGGTAATTGAAGTATTATTTTTAATTGATATCTACGTGGGTCATTTAGCTATAACTTTTGAATTGGGATATTACTAGTTTTTGGGCCTAGAAAGGGACATATGCCTATTTAAACTTAGACAATTTGCAATGAAACATGACTTTCTAGGATGTTGAGAAGCTTAGCCATCACATCTAATTCCATCCAAATAATGTTAAGAATAAAAATCATATTAGACCACACTATTTATCTCATAATGAGACTATGTCATTTAAAATCATGTGATTAAAATCATATCACATAATTTGGTGCAAACTTTTTGGTCAAACAATGATTGCTTCTAGCATTATTCATTTCCCAAAACCTTAGTGTAGGTTTGAGAAGACAAATATGTGTGGTAATATGGGTCATGATACGACAACACAGCTTGAAATTCGCTTAACACGAAATCAACTCGAATTAATCTGATTATAAAATTATTGTACTAACTTGTCTTAATAAAATAAAACTTAATTAAAAAATCAAATTGAGAAAGTTAGGCTTAGTAGTAGTAGTAGTTCAAGAGGGTAGATTTCTATCTTTAGCATTTTGTTTCCTTTCATTTATAGTACTTTTTAT
The DNA here is from genome assembly GCA_002914805.1 of Parasponia andersonii. NCBI lineage: Eukaryota > Viridiplantae > Streptophyta > Magnoliopsida > Rosales > Cannabaceae > Trema > Trema andersonii. The sequence goes on along the minus strand of JXTB01000208.1, from coordinate 247,141 downwards.
TATGAAGTTCCAAATTAGTCCATAATTTTCTCCAAACTGGTTGAGGCTTGTCTACCAGCTAGTTGAGTTTGTTTAACTGATTAGTTAAGGTTTGACTATTGACTAATTCAATTTGTCAACTAACTGCTTGAGTTTTATTAACTAACTAGTTGAGGTTTAAAAACCATAATTGTGATATTTGTGGTAAAAACTAAAAAAAAATAAAAATTATTTTAATTTCAAACATATTTATTCGACTGCTATATGACAAAATTGAATTTTAAACTAAATTTACACATACATTATATATGGTTGCCATTCCAATAGGTTTTCTTTTTTTTACCTATGGGTAGGTATTTTTTTTTAGTCGTTGGATCACCATCTAATGGTGATCCAATGGCTATAATGAAGTGCATGAAAAGACGTGCATCATTAATGCTCTTTCTCTCTCTTACTTTTTACAATAAAAAAATGTGCATATTAAATTTTCATTAGGCAAATTGATACCTATGCATAGGTTAAAAAAAAATACCTACTGGATTGGTACCCTATATATATATATATATATTTATATTCACGTATATATTTTGCTTAAAAAATTGACAATTATATTATTTACATGTGTTCTGATATCGATTTATATATTTATTAGACAAATCATACGTATGTTATTAGAAACCATATAATCCATATTTGGTACAAGAAAAAAGGGAGAGTAAAGAAAGAGTGTGAGGGAAAATAGGAGAGAAAATGAAAAGATTGTTCGGTAGGAAGAAAAATGGAGAGGAAGAGAAAAAGGGATAGAAAAAAATAAGGTGCGGCCCATAAAATTTGTCCCTTTCAAATTGGAGAGAAAAATAGAAGTAAAAAGATTTTAATTAATGAAAAAATTAAATTTGTAATCACAGACTTAGCTTAGTAGTAACTACACCTCCTTCAAATGTGGAGGGTCCATAAGTTCCAAAATCTCACTCCCTCAAAGTCAGAAAAAAAATAATAAAAAAATTAAATTTACCAAATTACTCTTGTATACCTAGAGACATCAAATAGGTTGTACTTTGCTGGCTCAATCTATGAAAGGTAAGCCCACTTATTCTTTGTGTTATGCTTGGCATGGACTAACAAAATATCATGACGTGCTCGTGTTGGCCTAAGTTTCAAAACTCTAAACCCGACATTACTCACAGGCATGGGCACATCTTGTGTTGTGCTAGTGTAATACTCGTGTTTGTGCTAAGCTCTTATCGTGCTGAACGTAGTATGCCAAACATACTAGCGTATCTTGGTGCCATTCTTCGGTCGACCTATTAAATTATTATGACAGTCAATATTTTATGAATTTTTTAAAAATATTTAATTAAAAAATTATATTTTGATTTAAAACAATAATCGAAATATGTAATATACATATAATTATTTGAAAGAAAAATATTCATTTAAAAATCACTAATGCAAAATTATTTTTAAAAGAAAGTACAAAAAAAAATGAGTTTATTAATAAGCAAAAAAATTAAAGACATACAAAATTTGCAGATATACAAAATTTGCATTGTATCATGCCAACACATAGTTCCCAAAAACTGGAGTCTGACACGGTCTAATATCTCGTCCCGTGCTTGGCACGACCCAAAGTCACCATGTACCGTACTATACTCGATACAAATTTTTTGTATTGTGCCCTCTTGCCAAATGGGCAGCCCAGCCCATTTGGCATCTTTATATATTCCAATTTTTAAAATCATTATTTTGGGACTACAATAGTCATTTTATAATAAACTGATTTTCTTTTCTCTTTATATACCGAAAAGTATAGAGGAAAATACTTTTTTTTTTCATTCTATTAATTTTCTATCCCTCAAATTTTTTTCATTTTTTTTCTTATTTTCTTTCCTTCCTACCAAACATAGCTAGCTGGATTCTCACAATACAATTACACAAAATAAATTAGAAAAAATTAGGCCCTCTCACGATACAATTACGCAAAATAAATTAGAAAAAATTAGGCCCTCTACGGCATTTTTAGAAAAGGGAAAAGGACACTATGTACAGTTTTTTAAAAAATATTGACTAAAATACGACCTTTGAAAATAATAGAGAAGTCTCTACAATATAAGGAAAAATAATCTCAAAATATACGATCTAAAGCACGATGGTAAAGTCGTAAATTTTGTTTATATTCGCTGAAAGTATTTATTATTTAAAAAGTGAGACATACAAATTAGATATTTGTATGTTAAGTGGTTAGCTAACAAAAAGTCTTCTCGGAGACTTTAGTTTAATCCCTTAGAGTTTTATATTATTTTTCCTTTACCTTTTTTTTTTTTCTTTTCCCTCTCTCTTTTGATTTTTATTTTCTCTTTTTTAAATTCCTTTTTTTCCCCCTTTTTCTAACTTTTTTTTACATTGAACCTTACAAAGGAAAATAAATAAAAATAAATTCAAAATATAAAAAACCTTCTTTGATTTGTGATTTGAATCCTTTTTTTTATTTTTTTTTTCCTATTCTTAGTCTTTTTAAAATTCTTTTTTCTTTTAATTCCTTGTCTAATTTTTTTTTTCATATGGAACCTATCACTCTTTTTTTTTCCTTGTGCTTAGTCTTTTTAAAATTCTTTTTCCTTTAATTTTAAAAATAATTAGTTCTTTTTTTTTTCTTCAAAAAAACCAATTTGGCTACTAAAGAAACCATTAATAGTAACAAAAGAAACCATCTATTTATAGAAGAAACCAATATGGTTTCCACTATAAACTAATTTAGTTGCTACTAATAATTAGAAAGCAATATGGCCTCCACTAGAAACCAATTTGGTTTCTACTGATAATTAGAAACCAAATTGGTTTCCACCAGTAACTATGAACTAAATTGGTTAATTTTATTACTAAAAACTAGAAATTAATTTGGTTTCTACTAATAATTGAAAATCAAATTAGTTTCTACTGATAAGTAAACACCAAATTGGTTTCCACTAGTAACCATAAGCTAAATTGATTAGTTTCATTACTAAAAACTAGAAACCAACTAGTTTTTCTTTCAAATTTCTTCGACTAACCTTAGATTTTTTCTACTATTCATTTATTTGATTTGAATAATAAAAAGGAAAAAAAGAAAAGAAAAGAAAAGAGTATAAACTGTAGAAATTATAGGGTATTCTGCTAAAAGGAAACTACATTGGTTTCCTGGAAATCTTTGTAGTTTCCTTTGATTTACTTACATACAAGAAATTCTGCTAAAAGGTAACCAAAGTGGTTTCTAAGAAACCTTTGTAGTTTTTGGTGATTTACTTACGTACATAACACTTTGCTAAAAGGAAACTAAACTAGTTTCCAAAAAATATTTGTGGTTTTCTGTGATGGTATTCTGCTAAAAGGAAACCAAACTAGTTTCCAAGAAATCTTTGTAGTTTCCTGTGATCTATTTATGTACAGAACATTCCGCTAATATGAAACCAAACTAGTTTCTAAGAAATATTTGTGATTTCCTGTGATTCACTTACATACATGACATTCCAATAATATGAAATCAAATTGGTTTCCTGTAAAAAAAAAAAAAAAGAGATAGCTTATTTACTAAAATGCTACCGCATTTTCTAGCTCCCAAAGTATTTAGAAAAATGCCATGAAAGGTCGTACATAATTTTTATTATTTTTAAAAGGTCATAAATTTGGTAATATTTTTTGAAAAATAGTTATAAGTGTCTAAAACCCTTTAGAAAATAATTAGAAAAATACAGTAGGCTCATTTTTTTCTAGATCCCGTACAACATTTTTTGAAATAGTAACTAGTAACCGATAACCTGTTTTCGAGTACTGGTAACTAGTTACTATTTTAAAAATTATATTTTTCTAATTTTTTTTAAAGTGATATTTTTCTAAAAAGAGTGGTATGAGAATTGGAAAAAAAAACTGATCTACTATATTTTTGTAATTCTTTTTAGTTTTTATAGCTAGAAGCAGTGATGGACCCTGGAATTTGTTCCAAGGTGGGCATAAAAAAATCAAAATTTTTTGCTACAAAAACTTATTTGTTATTATATAAAAATTTATGCACTAGTGAAAAAAAGGATATAAAATTTACAAACTTGTCATTACATAACTATAAAATTCATAGGTTCATGAACAAATATACATTATAAAACTTAAGAAAATACAAATGTAAAATACTAAGATAATTCTATCAATATATATATATATATATAAATATATACAAATACACCCAAAGTTCACATTCATGTATTCAAAGAAAATTTTGTTTTTTCAATTTTAAGCGTGCCCTAATATAATATAATATAATATGATATGATAGCTGCTAATTGTAAACAATAAATTCTAGGAAACAAAAAGTTTTTGATAAGCATTAGGGAAGAGAAAATCTAGAAAAGTTAAACAAAAATGATAAGAGGAACTTTTGAAGAAAAATGTGTAATATGTATATGGTATTTATTAAGGACTAAATAAATAATTAATAAAGAATTTAAATTTTTAATGAGGTCAAATATAGAAATAAAAGGATTTTTTTTTCTTCAAAAGCTACAGGAGGATTTTTCCTTTTCAAACATTACATGTATGGTAGTTATTAAATATTATATAAATAACTAGAATTTTAAGTTTTGAATGAGGCAAAGTATAGAAATTAATATAATAATTTATGGAAAAAAATTACACATATATCCTACTATACGTAATATGCATATATATATATATATATGAGCATGAAACCAGTAGGTATTTTTTTTTCCCTATACATAGGTATTGTTTTGACTAATTCAAATTTATCTTGCACATTTTTTAATAATAAAAAATAAGAGAGAAAAATAACATTAATGATATACGTCTTTTCATGCACATAATTATAGCCGTTGAATTGGCAAAAAAGGTATGTAATATACATAGGTAAAAAAAATTACCTACCGGATTAGCAATCATATATAATATATATATATATATATATATATATATATATATATAAAAGTAGGTTATTTTTCAAAAATCCAGGGGCATATGCCCCCTTGCTATAAGGTATGTCCACTATGGCTAAAAGTGTTAAAAACCCAATAAATTACCACCTTTAATCGAAAGTGGAAAAGGAAAAGGAATAAAAATGGTAATAGGAATGAAATGGAAAAGAAATTTGATTGAGTTGTTTGGTTGACATGTTGGAATCAATGTCTGAATGAGGATTACTATGTTTGGTTTATTATGGAATAGAATAGAATTAACATTATATAGATGAAAATATCTTTACCATTAGAAAATTAGTACAAATGTTAAATTGGTACAAAAATTGATTCATTTTTTTATTTATGTATTTTTTGCATTAGAAAATTATTTTTTTAAAAAATTATAAATTTTAAAGACAGATATATCATTTTTATTCTTTTTGTATTATAAATTATAGTAAAAATTATATATTTATATGCAGTATATTATATATTTTAGAAAATAATACATCAAACCGTATACGGTTTGATGTGTTATTCAAGATTTCAGAAAATAACACATCAAACCGTACGGTTTGATTTATATTTTCTCAAATCTTGTACTTCTTTAGGCTGTTTACGGCTTGATGATTATTTTCTGAATTCATGTAATAGTATTTTGAGAATTTTACAATTATTTTAAATTAAAATATTTTTTGTTTTATGAGAAATTAATATTATACAAAATATAAAAGTGGGCAGTAGACATTGGTGTTCTAAATTTTGTTGATGAAAAATGGGCAAACATGGCATAAAATTAGAGCCGGAATAGAATAACCTTTCCACTAGTTTAGTTTAGGAAAGACAATTCTATCAAATAGATGAATTATTATTTAAAAAAACTGACTTTTCCATAAATAAAAAGCAAAACCAAACAATAAAATAAGTACTATTCATTTTATTTCATTTATTCCTTTGTTTATTATCTCCAATCAAACACCACCTAAAAGTCATGCTGAAAAACCCATGAGTACTAATTAATCCCATAAGAAAGAGAGTAGGGGTAGAGCTGTAAATTTGGTCCGGACCTAACGGGCCGGCCCGCGGCCCGCTCACTTGGCCTGAGGTCCGGGCCGGGCCGGCCCTAAGATTGGGCTGAGCTGGGCCATTGGCGCTGGCCCGCACACTTTCTTTTTTCCTTTCTATTTTTAAAAATTTGTCTTATTAATTTTAGCTATTTATTTTACTAAATAAGTAAGTATGCAACTAGTAATTTTATTTTTTATTGAAAAAGATTCATTTTTCTATTTATTTTTCTACTTTTTTTAAATTACCAGATCGGGCCGGATTTGGCCCGACCCTGCTCGGATTTAATCCTACGGGTTGTCGGGCCGGACTGAATCTTCAAAAATACTTTTCAGGGCAGCCCGATCCGGCTCGAATTTCTCTTCCAGCCCGAATGGGTCGGGCTGGACCGAGCCGCCCATATTTACGGCTCTAAGTGGGGTACCTATAGGACAAAGGACAAAAAATAACTAATTAGAGGAGAAGAATTAACCATGGTTAATTTGTTCTTAACTAGAGTGGTAAACAGTCAGCTGCGAGAGAAAGAGAGAGTACGACTACTCCCTCCCCGTCCGTACCACAAATTTTAAGAGGGAACCCTCTGAAGGCACCAAGGAAGAGAGAAGTACTAGCGCACCGGCAGCAGACCGTTTCACTTTTTTTTTTTTTTTTTTTTTATATTCCCATTATGCCCTCTAAGTGAAACCAACGTTCCCTCTCAAAAAGAATGTGGTCAATGAGGCTAATACCGTAATCTCACTATTCTTCTTCACTCTCCCCTCCCTGGTGACCAGTGCGAATCCTAAAAGCTGCTCATGCAAAATAAAATTAATAAAAAAAAAAAGAAAAACCATTTTCATTTTTCCCTCTCCCTCTCTCTCTCTCTCTCTCTCTCTCTCGTTCTCTCTCTAACCAGAGAGAGAGCAACGCAGCCATTTTGGACTCACGGTACGCCCATTTCTTCTCGTAGCGGAGAAAATGGTCCCCTAAAACTTTGTTTTGCTTTTTCTCTAAAACCCATTGGCTTAGGAGTTTTTCTTCTGGGGTTTAATTTTCGGGTTTTAGGGTTTCAGTGTGTGACATTTTTCTCTCTTTGTGTTTGTTTTGTTGAGAAAGTGAAAGAAACATTAATGAAAGTAGTGGTGAAAATGAAATGGGTTTTTTCTATTATTATTATTATTATTATTATTTATTTTTTGGGTTGAAGCCTTTTAAATTAATTTTGGCTTTCTGGGGTATGAAAATTTTGCTCTGGGTTAATGCACTTTTCCCCCCCTTGTTCATGATTTTTTTTTTCTTCCAAATTTTCTTTTCTTTTCTCTTTTCTCTGTAACCAAACAGAGAAGTTGTTTCTTTCTTCCCATTCTAGGTACGTTTGCTCCATTTTTTGTTTGCAGGGATTTGAAGTGGGTGCATTGCATTTGCTTGTAGTTAGCATTTGAGGTAAATGTCGATGACGAACTCTGCTAGTTTTTCCCCTTTGTCCCTCTTTGCATGTTTATTTTAAGCGTTTCTCAGCTGAGAAAGTGAAAGGAAAATTTTGACTCATTTTTTATTTTTCTCTGAGCTTTTTATACAAGACACTATCCTTCAATATAAAGCCATTGGGTTGGTGAAAATATATTCTATTTTCATTTTCAGTCAAAAGTTTTATTGTGGGAAGTCGATGGTTTCTTCTCTTTTAATCCCTTTGCATGAGTTTAGGCTACGTCTGTTAATCATATACTTTCTTTTTAAATGATTTTAACCTTGTGTTAGAGATGGAGGAAACCGATTTCTCAAACGTTTGGGACGGAGAGATCATTGGAATCAGATTTAATTTGGCAAGTCATCGGGAAATTGTGAGTCAAAAGCAATTTCATATACTAGTTGTTTCATTTCTACGCATTTAACTGCATTTATTTAGTAATAGGTCCTTGATTTTTCTTAATTTGAACCTTGATGATGAAATTGATTTTAGAATTGTTGTTTTGTTTGTTTGGGTGTAGTGTACAGCATCTGTTAGTGGGTCATCTATTACCCATGCTAGTCAGCTTTCAAACCCCTACCTGGGCCTTCCACTTGAATTCGGAAGATGTGAATCGTGTGGCACTTCTGAAGCTGGAAATTGTGAAGGTGTGTAGTACTTACTGCATCGTCCTCATTCTTGTGTTTCTCGTCTTCTATTAGAGGAGAAACTTTTAGAGAATAATATGCAATTGAAAGTTTTGATTTGATACAGTTTCTATGTCTTATCCAGAAAGAAAGAGTTAACATGCAGAAAAGGCAGACTATGATTGCATGGTATATGTTGTAAAAAGTAACACTCTGTACATTTTCTCTTGTTCAGGCCATTTTGGATATATTGAGTTACCAATACCAATATATCATCCCAGCCATGTCAGTGAGTTGAGGCGCTTATTGAGCCTTCTGTGCTTGAAGTGCTTAAAAATGAGGAAGAACAAGGTAATACAAGAATCAGTTTTTCTCTTTCTTTTGTGTAGGTTGAATTAATGAGAGTCCATATTTCATTCAGTAGGTTGTTATTTTGGTGTTTCTTTTATTGTTAATGAGAGCTCACATATATATAAATACATAAATATATATTTTTTTTCAAAATTCAAATTGTGAAAAAAGTAAATTGGATTATACTGATAAACTGTTGAGTTTAAAAGTTAAATTGAGAAAGGGTGCCTTCTATGTTATTGCTCATTTAAAGGGCCTTAAATATAAAACACACACCGAAAGGCAAGGGAAAAAATAATTTTAAAGCTGATTTTGAGTATTTTCATACTTCGATAGTCTTTACACATATATCCTTTGTAGCACCTCATGTGTTCATAAGTTATGTGCATAAACAAAATTTTCAAGGTTGCAGTTGGAAATATTTGAATTCCATTCTTAAGGTTGCATTGCTAGTTTTCATTCACGAGCTGTCACTTTTCTCTCTTTCATCTTATACATAANGATAAGAAACAAGGCTTATATTATACCTCCTTAATCTAACTGGGTTGATACTTTTCAGTTTCCAGTCAAGAATGCTGGTATTGCCGAACAGTTATTAGCTTCATGTTGTGAGGTATGTACAAATGTTAATTATCTCTTTCACTTCTCTTTGAGAGTGAAGAATGCATTGATTACTTGTTGTGAACAATTTTTACGATTCTTTGGCCATTGCATTAGTAGTTCTTAGGAATTGTATTTCCTAGACGCACCCTCACTTCACCTTATCATTTTAGATGAGTTTATATTGTACCTTATTTATGTTTTATGACATACATTGGAGATGAATACCACTAGTAAACAAATTGTGATCTGATGATTCTTCTACTTAACATATTATGATGGTTACTTTCAGATTTTCCTATGCCTAAACTTAGAAATGTCGATATAATTCACTTCCAATGTGCTTGGACTAACTTCTTCGCCCCTCCCCCCTCCCCAACAAAAAAAAAGTTGGTTAAATGTACATATTCTGTTGGGGCTTTTGTGCTGTGGAATTCTGAGATTTTATTTAAAATTAACTGCATTTCCATCTTGTGCAGGATGCCTCACAAGTTTCAATTAGTGAGATAAATAAAGAAGGATATTGGTACTTGCAGTTGAAGGTCCCATCTAAGAAAAAGATTCGAGATGGATTTTGGAATTTTTTAGAAAGATACGGTTATCGATATGGTGGTTCTCTTTCAGAGGATCTTCCAAGGCGTACTTTGCTTCCTTGTGAGGTATATTCCTATGCTTCATTTTATGTTTTTATCTTTGGTTATATCAAGGTCTGATTGTTTTTGCTTCTCTGTGAAAAGGGTTTAATCCTTTTATTTTTGGGAAGTTAAGTTCACATCTTCTCTTTTGTTTCTTTTTTTTTTTTTTTCCAGAGATAATGTTGCTGTCTACCTGGATCTTTACTTGCATTGATTAGCTTTTTGTGGTTGATTTATAAATTTTCATTGCAAACAAAGACACAGTGACACTGTAGTCAATGGTTCTAGGCACTGTAAGTGGTTACAGTAATCACTGACCATCTTTGTATCTTGGAGTTTTTTTTATCAGGGTTGGCTCATTATTCTGCCAAGCTTCTTGTGGTTACAAGTGGCAAGTGATTTAATATCATTTGTCTTTGTGATAGAAGAAGATATTAGTTTTTCTTGTGGATTTTGATAAATAAGGAGTTTAGGCATTTTCCATGTAGCAATGCTGTTTTGGATTGGAAAGCCCTATTCTAGTCTTCTGTACTCCTTCAATTTTTTCCCCTTAAGGACAGCTGATCTTTTACTTTGTATTTACTATCTTATTTTCTTGATAACTTTGTCCTGTTATTCTAATACATGTTTTTCAATATTGGCATTCACAAACAGGTAATGCAAATGCTCAAGAGACTTCCTGAAGAAACTAGAAGGAAGCTTGAGAGTAAAGGTTTTTTCCCGCAAGATGGTTATGTCCTTCAATATTTACCTGTTCCACCAAATTGCTTGTCCGTCCCAGAAATTTCAGATGGCATCACTATCATGTCAACGGTAACTAAATTAGAACAGAATTAGATGGGCTAGTTGATTCTAGATAGCACCGGTTTCTATATAGTTTTTAATAACTTTTTCCCCTCCTTAAATTGTTGCTTTCTAGGATCCATCTACAACTATGCTGAAAAAGGTTCTGAAGCAAGTAGAGATTATCAAAAGTTCAAGGAGTTTGCCGAACTTTGAATCTCTTGAAGTTGAAGCCAATAGCTTGCAGTTAGCAGTGGATCAATATCTTCAAGCTCGAGGTACAGTGAAGGCATCTCGTGATTTAGATGCACGATTAGGAGTTAGTAAAGACGACAAGTGCTCTTCAACGAAAGTATGGCTCGAGAAAATGAGGACGTTATTTATCAGAAAGGGTTCAGGCTTCTCCTCTAGAACAGTCATCACTGGTGATGCCTATAAAGGGGTCAATGAAGTTGGTATTCCTTATGATATTGCCCAAGGAATAACTTTTGAGGAGAAGGTTAATATTCACAACATGAATTATCTACAGGAGCTTGTAGATAATAAGTTGTGCTTAACGTTTAAGGATGGTTCATCTACGTATTCCTTGAGGGAGGGATCCAAGGGACATACATTTCTAAGACCTGGTCAGGTTGTACATAGAAGGATCATGGATGGGGATATTGTTTTCATTAATAGGCCTCCTACCACGCACAAACACTCACTACAAGCACTTAAAGTATATGTCCATGAGGATCATACAGTTAAAATAAACCCTCTTATTTGTGGACCCTTAAGTGCTGATTTTGATGGTGATTGTATTCACTTGTTCTATCCCCAGTCGCTTGCGGCAAAAGCAGAAGTGTTGGAGCTTTTTAGTTTAGAGAAGCAGCTTCTTAGCTCACATAGTGGCAACCTCATTTTGCAGTTGGCCAGTGACTCATTGCTGTCGTTGAAGATGTTCTTTAAAACATATTTTTTGGACAAAGTAGCATCACAGCAACTAGCCATGTTCACTTCGTCCTCTTTACCGCAGCCTGCATTTTGGAAGGCTCATTTTGCTAAGCCATTTTGGACGGCATTGCAAGTGTTACAAACTGCATTACCTGCTTCATTTGACTGCTCAGGGGAGAGATTCTTAATCAGAGGAAGTGACTTGCTAATCCTTGACGTCAATAAAGATATCTCCTCAGTGATTGGTGAAATTGTGACCTCTATCTTCTTTCAAAAAGGTTCTGAAGAGGTTCTGAAGTTCTTCGATTCTTTACAGCCTTTGCTGATGGAGAATATTTTCTCACACGGTTGTAGTGTTGGGTTGGAAGATTTTTCAATTTCTCCTGAGGCCTTTAAAAATATTCACAAGGATATTCAGGTTATTTCTCCTCTGCTATATCACCTGAGATGTACTTATAATGAGCTGGTGGAGTTGCAATTGGAGAATGAAATTCGATATATGAAAGCTCCAGTGACAAATTTCATTGTCAAGTCGTCCAATTTGGGAAATTTGATAGACTCTAGAAGCGATTCTGCAATTAACAAGGCTGTTCAACAAATTGGCTTCCTGGGTCTGCAGATATCTGATAGGGGAAAATTCTATTCCAAGACACTGGTTGAGGATGTTTCCTCCCTTTATCATCAGAAATATCCTGTAAACATTGATTACCCTTGTGCAGAACATGGCTTGATTAGGAGCTGTTTTTTCTATGGTTTAGATCCATATGAAGAGATTGTTCATTCAATCTCTACTAGAGAAGTAATTGTTCGGTCATCAAGAGGATTATCTGAACCTGGAACTCTGTTTAAGAACCTGATGGCTATTCTTCGAGATGTTGTCATCTGTTATGATGGCACTGTGAGGAATGTTTGTAGCAATTCAATCATTCAATTTGAGTATGGAACAAAGGCTCAAAATTTATACCCTGCTGGTGAACCTGTTGGTGTGTTAGCGGCAACTGCTATGTCAAATCCTGCATATAAGGCAGTTCTTGATTCCACTCCAAGCAGCAATTCCTCATGGGAGATGATGAAGGTAGTTTATTTATTTATTTTTTTTCGGTCTATCTTTGAGCTTTTAGTTTTCGAGTTTATTTGATTTTGTACAGTGCATAAATAAACGTTTCTTTTTTGATATGAATGAGCATGGACTTTCTTTGTAATGTGTATATTCTTTTGTTCTCCTCAGGAAATACTGCTTTGCAAGGTCAATTTCAGAAATGAGCCTATCGATCGCCGTGTAATCTTGTATCTGAATGACTGTGATTGTGGAAGAAAGTACTGCAGAGAACGCGCTGCATATTTGGTTAAGAATCAATTGAGAAAAGTCAGTCTTAAAGATACTGCAGTGGAGTTCATGATTGAGTATGGCATTTTTCCTCACCTGGTTATTTTTTCCATATGTGATTTCTTATTCAGGTTTTTGTACCTGAGTATTTCTTTTTTGATAAGATTTATTATTTAAAGATGTATATGAGTGTTTCTTCTATGCCTGTTTTTTTTTTTTTTCCTAATTTCTTAAGTTTTTGTATATCTTCATACATATATTATCTTGGTTTTTGTTCACTGTTGACCATATTTGAAGTCTTTGTATCTTATATAAATAAAAAAATATATATTATTGTTTAGCAAATCATATTTTGATTATTGTCTCGTATCTGGTTTTTCCAAGAGAAAAAGGTGTACTGTTGGATTATATCAACTATAGTGGTTTTTTGAATCCTAAAACCCCCTGAATCAGCATTTGTTTTATTCTTGTCGCTACAAGAAATTGAATCTTTAAGAAGAATAACCGAAATCTAAAAAGGATATAATACTATTCTTTTTTCTTCGGGATGTTTCAGTTCAGCCATTTAATTGTCTTTAGTTCTTATCTTTTCTCTCTTTAAGAACTTTTTGTTGTGGATGTTGTACAATGCTGAAGTACACTATATTCTTTTTCTGTAACACCTATTTGATATGTAGATTAGGAATTTCAACATATAGAGATTATTTGTAATTTGTTTGGCTGTCAGCAGTCTTGTCCTTGATCCTAATTTCTTTACACTTTTATCTCTAATACTTGTCTAAATGTAAAATCAATTGTATGTGATTCTCATATGCAGATATAGCAATCAGGCTTATCTCTCTGGTGGGTTTGAAATGAGTGCGGGCCTTGTCGGTCATGTTCACCTTAATGAGGTTGGAACATCTTTTTTCCCCAAATGTTAGAACTTTCAGTTTTTAGAGTCTTGAAGTTGCTGTTACTTGATTCTTGAAAGATGACTGTTTTACTGACTGGTTCCCTATTAAACAGATGATGTTGAAAGAGATGAATATTGGTATCAATGAGATTCTTGAAAAATGCCAAGAGAGTATTAATTCATTTCGGAGGAAGAAAGTTGGTAGACTTTTAAAGAAAGCAGTATTATCCGTGAGGTTAGTCCTCTGTTTGACATTTAACTATCATATTTTTGTTTGGTGTTCACTACATGTACCTGGTGGAACTAGAGGAATTTGGGAGGATGAGCCATAAAGATGTTGCAGGCCTTTTTTTGTTTGTTGTGTGTGTGTGTGTGTGTTTAAATCTATTTGTAGTTACAGTCTGTTTTGTAAAATAGTTCAGGCAATATCCATAATGTTTCCTCTGATGGAACACTGGCTTTGATTAGATACCTCTCTTTTGCTTGGGGCTTTGTTGTTTGTTGTACTGAATAGCTTATCCTAAGTCACACTATGTTTTGTTTTGGTTTTTCTATTTATTTATTAATATTTGTTCTCATTGAAAAATGAATAAATTTTCTTGCAGTTAGTTTATGAGATTTGAGATAATACTCAGATAAGACATCTCATTTTAGTTGACTATATTTTCGTGATTGGCAGGCCCTTCTTTATTATCTTTTTTGACATTGTTTCTGCAATTTTTTCTAAATTTTTAATTTTTATTTTAAACCATGGAGGAATGAGAATAGATCTAATTTATAAGTAAAGAGTAATACTTATGAACAGCGACACTGAACACAAAGTAGTGCAACATAGCAATCGAATGCCTGCAATCCTTTTGTTACTATGTTTTTGTTGCTCTCCTTTTGTTACTGTGTAATCTACCTTTAGCACCTAGGATTTAGATGTTCTTAAACGTCTAAATTCTTAAATGTCTAAATATTATTGGAACTGCCAACTTATATGATCTATGCTTGCTTGCTTGCAGTGAATGTTGCTCTTTTCATGAGTCTACATCAAATACAATGTCTGAAGTCCCATGCTTATTAGTTTCCTTGCGAGAAGATATGAGCGATAGTCTAGAGGAATCTTCACAGGCTCTTGCTGACTCTATTTGCCCGTTTCTCTTAGAAACCATTATCAAGGGTAACTAAAGAGAGTTCTCTTTTGGAATAGGCTTCCCCCCACCCCACCCTAATTTATGTACAATGCATGATATGGATTGTCCCAAATTTTTTCTTAGTGGTGCATGCAAGTAATCTATTGCCCTACTTTTATTTGTGATGACTTACCTCTCTTCCTACATATATATCTCCGTGATGTCAACCAACTATCTTTCTATTATTCCAGCAAATAGAATTGGATTTTTCTTCTTTTGATTATTTCAATTTTCTTTTTCCTTTTAAAGAATGCTTGAATTATTGATGTCGGATAAGATAGAAATACAAAGAGAATAGGTAGAAGAGCAAAGGGTGATAGAACTTAGGCAGAAATGGTAGAAAAGTGATAGAGAACTAAGATAAGAGCTCAGAGAGAAGAACCATGGAGGGAGAATACTTAATAATCACTCAATATTCATTCTTAATCTCATAGTCTTAAAAACAGTTATACAACTAAGCCTATTTATAGATAGGCAATTGCACACAACTAGAAAACTAGACACATTCTAGAAACTGATAGAAACGGGAAACTTAAAATTAGTTACTCAAAATTAAAATAAATCTAATAATTAAATAAAAACCTAAATAATAATAATCCTAATAATTTCCTAATATATTTATTTTGTCTATATCATTCTCCTGGGGTTCGACTTTCGAGAACTCGACTCCGGCGAGTTAAAACTCAAATGCATCATAAATAAGTAATCTAAAGCAGAGGAAAATTGGCAGGTGCAAGTTTTGATGTGTGATAATGATGTAGAATTTAGACTCTTCGCACTTGTCCCATTCTTTTTGGATCACAGTATGCATTTGAACACCTTGCTTCTTAAAAAATTCCCTCATCTTGAAAATTAGTCCAATAGTCATACTAGAAAGAAAATCAAACAAACATGCATTTGATCCAAGTTTTAGAAGTTGATGTGTAGGTGGGCTAGGAACAATGGGCATAGGAATAGGATCACTTTATTGGGAGGCAATAATGGGAGCTAGAGTTAAATTTTGTGCTATAGTAGGCACAACAATAGGCTTCGCAATATAGCTCGCATTAACAAATTGTTTAAAAGGGTCATGCCTGCTACTGTTTAATTCCCTTAATTCTGCCAAGGTAAGGAGTATTTCTTCACAATTATGGATAATTTTGTCGCACTTGTGGTCAAGGTGGCCAAAGTGGCATCAACATGGGTAAGCAACTTATCAAATATAGACTTACCGTCATGATTTCCAAGAATGCTAACATGACTAACACTAGGGTTGCTAACATGGGTAGTATTTAATTTGATTGGCCTAGGGTCTTAGTAATATTGGTCAGATAGTACGAATTTTGATGAGATTGGTAATAGGTTTAGGCACTATATGATGAGTTATGATAATATGGCTCATAGAAATATTGGGTAGCAACATAAGGGTTATGGTAGTGTTGTTGATGATAATTAGAGTTTTGAAAATTCATGTTTAATAAATTAGCATGAATCAAAACACATATCAATCAATTTGCCAACTAATAAAACCATAAGACAAAGTATCAATGTGGAAAAATATGACCGAAGTGTTCTAGGAGTGTTGATGTAAAAATTTTCAAATCTGGGTAAAACTACAAAATTTCACCAAAACAGGGATTTTCTGCAAAACTCTCAATTTTGGACTCATGGAGCAATCTTATGGTAATTGAGCAATTGGCAGCAGTGGGTGGCGCAAGGTGGTGACAACGACTGAAGTAAATCATAAATTGCAGTTGTTTTCACGATTTTTTTTTTGTTTTTTTTTGGGTTGTTTTTAAGTGTGTGCAAGAAAAAAAAATTTAAGGATATGCAAGAGGAAATCAAACTAGGCTTAGATACCAAATTGATGTAGGATAAGATAGAAATAGAAAAAGAATAGGTAGAAGAGCAAAGGATGATAGAACTTAGGCAGAAATAGATGAATTGATAGAAAAGTAATAGAGAATCAAGATAAGAACTCAGAGAGAAGAAGAACCATAGAGAGAGACAACTTAATAATCACACTTAATATTCATTCATAATCTCATAATCTTAAAAACAATTACACAACTAAGCCTATTTATAGATAGGCAATTCAACATAATGAGGAAACTAAACACATTCTAGAAAGTGACATAAATGGGACATCTAAAACTAGTTACTCAAAATTAAAATAAACCTAATAATTAAATAAAAACTTAAATAATAATAACACTAATAATTTCCTAATATATTTATTCTATGTCTACATCAATTATTTTAGGGGATATTTCATTTTTTTTCTATTAATTGATATTTACTTATATAAGGATGATTATTCAAAGTTGGGACTTTCTTTTCCTGTTTCTAATAAGTAATTTTACCCCCACCCTGAATCGATGTGTGTACTTTTTTGGTCCTGTTACTTCTCAATAAAGTTGTCTTCACGTTTAGGAGTATTAATATTCCTTTTGGAGAGTGGTGGGATTTGAGCTTCCGTTTATCAAAAGAAAACTTGCTAATGTCCCACATTGTCGTGGCTATATAAACTTTTTGGTTTTTAAGGATCCTATACAACTTTGAAAGTCAAAGTATTTCTCTCTGTGTGTTTTAAGGATTTCGTCCTCGACTCTGAAAAGTCAGAGAACTCCTTATTCGAGAAATTGCTTGGCTTTGAGCCTCTCCTTATCAAAGAAAGAACTTACCCATTGTCCCATGTTGGTTGTGAGTCTGTGTGTTTTTGTGTTTTAGAGGAACCATCACAACTTTGAAAGTCAGATTACTTTGGAAAATGTTAATTTTTAGGTCTCCATTTGTCATAATAGAGAACTTGCCAACATCACAAATTGGTTTTGGGCACGTGTTTTGGTGTTTAAGAGACTACTCAAAAAACTGATACTCATTACTCCTTGTGGAGAATGTGGTCATTTTAATCCTCAATTTACAACTTAGGGGATTTTTAATGTAATTTGATTAGCTTCTCAGGAAGCTCTTTTTTCCTCGCTTTTCAGTGAAGCTTTGTTTTGCTTATTAGGAAAGCTTCTTTCTATAAGAATATTTAATTTCAGATTTGAATGATTAATTAAGCACATAAATAAATCTTCCATCTCTCAATCGTCTCTGTTGTGCTTTGTCAGGCATCAAAAGTAGAAACAATGAAAGGAGGTCCTTCAGAAAACAGAACAAAAATAAAAATAAGAGGAGAAAATACAAAGACTATGATAATGCTCTCCACCCCAACACGATAGCTGAAGTTTTTTTTGTTGATCATCTACAATCGTGATTTGGCTTTCATTGATTCTTCTTGTCCCTATCTAATAAAATTTCTTAACTGATCTCTTACGTGTTATATTCACTGTTTTCACTGTTATGCAATGAGTCATTAAGCTTACTTTTTATGTCTAATTAAATGTTGCCTCTGACATTGAGGAATTGCTTCCATTTCTCTGATTGTGAAATATACAGATCTATGTAATGACAACTTGGCTTGAGTTTGTTTCTTGGTTTTATGCATCTACATGCCTCAAAACTACCTTGCAAGTATAAAATTACTTCTAAAAAATCATGTAGATGCATTATCCATATCAGGACACCACTTTATGTTGGTTGATTAAGTTCTTAACTGCTGATAAGTTATTCTCCTTATTGTTATTCTTCTTTTTCCTAATTATTGCTGAAGATTCTATATATTCCTAATGAAGTTCATTGGATGAAAATTTTTCGGCTTTGAATTTACGTCTATTCTATATATTCCTAATGAAGTTCATTGGATGAAAATTTTTCGTCTTTGAATTTACGTCTATTCTATATATTCCTAATGAAGTTCATTCGATGAAAATTTCTTGTCTTTGAATTTACATCTATGCTAGCTTTCTGCCGCCTGCAACCTGTAGGGTCCTAAGTTTGAGATCCTGGAAATTCATAAATAATCACAATATGATAGTTATTTATGTCGGTTCTTATGGTACAAGAATTTGATGTTCTGGTATCTATTAAATGTACAGGTGACTCCCGGATTAGCTCAGCAAATATAACCTGGATTAGTCCTGATTCAACGACTTGGATAGGGAATCCGCAGAATCCTCAGCAGGGTGAACTGGCTCTGGATGTTGTTTTGGAGAAGTCAGCAGTCAAGCAAAGTGGTGATGCATGGAGGATAATCCTTGACTCCTGCCTTCCTGTACTCCATTTAATTGATACCAGGCGATCCATTCCATATGGCATTAAACAGATCCAGGAATTGCTGGGTATTTCTTGTGCTTTTGATCAAGCAATTCAGGTAATTTTATGGAGGTTCATGATTTTCCTCATTATCATAATTCCATCCATATTCAGTAGAGATTTTCCACTTTGTAAGTTATATTGCTCAATCAAAAGTGTCTCTGGTTGGGGAATGTTTTTCGACATTTCTTGGTATCTGTTGTTACATACATCTTCCCATCTTCCCCTTTTTTCATTTTGTTCCTGATACCTAAACTCTTCGCTTAACTTTCTTTTTGTTGACCTTTGTTTTGCAACTCCTGTAGAATTATGAAGTTATATATCTATTTCCAATGTAAGCACAATTTTCTTTTTCTGCTTTTATAGTACTAATTCTTAGTTGTAGCCTTGCCTCTCAAGCTTACTAATATGTTTCACGATGAAGTGTGGGTACACAGTTTGAATTGTTTACTTTTCTTGGCAGGAAGTTTGGTTTCCTTTCTTCTTGTTGTTGTACTTTTGATCTTTAAATACCATCTTTGTGTTTTATCAAAGAAAAGACGAAAAATCTTGACCTGTCCTGATTGTATGTTAGGTAGCCTGTCCTGATCTCAATATTGTTGTTTTGTTCGCAGCGCCTTTCGACATCTGTATCAATGGTGAGCAAAGGTGTTCTCAAAGAGCATCTCATCCTCTTGGCAAACAGTATGACATGTGCTGGAAATTTGATTGGCTTCAATTCTGGTGGCTATAAGGCTCTATCTCGGTCATTGAATATCCAAGTCCCATTTACTGAAGCTATGCTTACTGTAAGAAGTTGGAATTTCTTGTTAAATTCATTGAAGGAAACTCAAAAGTAGTGCTTTGTGTCGGATGAATGGAAATTTCTTCTAATTTGACCCCTTCTTTTATTTATTTATTTATTTTTTCTGCTGTAGACTCCAAAAAAGTGTTTTGAACGGGCAGCTGAAAAGTGTCACACTGATTCATTGACAAGCATTGTTGCTTCGTGTTCGTGGGCCAAGCATGTTTCTGTTGGTACTGGCTCAAGGTTTGATATCCTTTGGGACACAAGAGAGGTATTTCGTAATTTACTGCATTTATGTTTTACTTATTTAAACCTTTTATACTATTTCTATCAGCTGCTGGCATCATCAACATATCATTTCTCTCCTTTTTCCAGGTGGCATTTAACCAAGAGGAGGCAAAAGATGTGTATGACTTTCTTGGGGTTGTGAACACTGCACATGGCAAAGAATCAACTACTGCATGTCTAGGTGAAGAAGTTGATGAGATTATGTTGGAAGATGACACTGGAGTTTGTTCATCACCTGAGCTTGATGAAAACTCAAACAAGCCAGTCTTTGAAGATATTGATGAATTTCGGGATATTTCAGAAAAGGATTTACCTGGCAAATCTGATGGTTGGGATGTCAAATCTACATCGGGTTCCGATGGAGCATGGGGCAAGCTTCCATCTGGTGCAACAAGCAGTGAAGAAGCTGCATGGGGAACCGCTGGAGCCTGGGACAAGGTTCTGTCCGGTACAACTGGGGTTGAAGAATCTTCTTGGGGAACCAATGGAGCANATGGGGCAAGGTTTCATCTGGTGCAGATAGGGTTGAAGAGTCTTCTTGGGGAACCAATGGAGCATGGGGCAAGGTTTCATCTGGTGCAGATAGGGATGAAGATTCTGCTTGGGGAACCAATGTAGCATGGGGCAAGGTTTCATCTAGTACTTTGAGGGGTGAAGCTGATTTAGTAGATGACCGGTCCAAATCTAGTGGGTGGAATGCAAGGTCTGATCTGGAAGATGACCGGTCCAAATCTAGCGGGTGGAATGCGAGGTCTGATATGGAAGAGGACCGCTCCAAATCTAGTAAGTGGAATGCGAGGTCTGATCTAGAAGAGGACCGCTCCAAATCTAGTGGGTGGAATGCAAGGTCTGATCTAGAAGATGACCGCTCCCAATCTAGTGGGTGGAATGCGAGGTCTTCTGGAATGAAGTCAAATGCAGAAAATGCTTGGTCTGGATGGAACAATGAAAAATCTAAGAAAGAAGATTTCCCATCTACAAAAGCCAACGACAGTTGGAGGGATTCTGTGTCTGATTTGGGTAAAAATGCTGAACAGCCTTTGCCAGATCAAGGAAAAGAGCCTAATGACTGGGGTGAAAAATTTGTAAACAAAAAAAAGGCAGCTGGTTGGTATTCTTCGAATAAAGACCACTCCAAATCTAGTGCGTGGAATGCTGGGTCTTTTGGAAAGAAGTCAACAGCGGAAAATGCTTGGTCAGGATGGAACAAAGAAAAATCTGATATTGAAGATGTCCCATCTACAAAACCCAGTGACAGTGGTTGGGGTTCAGTGTCTGATTTGGGTAAAAAAGCTGAACAGCAACAGCCTTTGCCAGATCAAGGAAAAGAGCCTAATCACTGGGGTGAAAAATTTGTAAGCAAACAAAAAGCAGCTGGTTGGTCTTCTTCGAATAAAGACCACTCCAAATCTAGTGCATGGAATGCTGGGTCTTTTGGAAAGAAGTCGTCAGCAGAAAATGCTTGGTCGGGATGGAACAAAGAAAAATCTGATATTGAAGATGTCCCATCTACAAAACCCAGTGACAGTGGTTGGGGTTCTGTGTCTGATTCGGGAAAAAATGCGGAATTGCCTTTGCCAGATCAAGGAAAAGAGCCTTCTGCTTGGGATGAAAAAGTTACAAGCAACAAAACATCTGGTTGGTCTTCTTCAGATGTAGGGTGGACCAAAAAGTCGAATTCATCACCAGGAGAACATGCTGAACCTCCTGTTGTCAATAGCTCCTGGGGAAAGCAAATGTCTCCAGAAACTTCTCAAGGCATGGAGTTTAATCAACCAGCAAGTTCAGATGCTTGGCTGTCACCGAGGGTCGGAGAGGATAGTGGTGAAAGACAACAAAATCAATGGGGAAAGCAAGGTGGTGAATCATTCAAGAAAGGTCGTGTTGAAAGCTCAGGAGGTTGGGGTTCAGATGCTGGAGGATGGAAGATAAAGAAGAATCGCCCTAGTAAATTACCCGGGGGGAATGAAGATTCTAGCTCGACCCGACTATTTACTGCAACCAGACAAAGATTGGATATGTTCACATCTGAGGAACAAGAAGCCCTTGCCCATGTTGAACCAATCATGCAGTCCATCAGAAGAGTCATGCATAAGCCTGGGTACAATTCTAACATAGACTTTTTAAGATTGAGACCTAGCAACTATTTTAAAAAATGCATAATAGTATGTCTTATGTGGGGAAAATTGTTGTTTTATCACAAAATTAAGAGATTAAGGTTTTGTTCCATGTCTCACTGCCAAGGGCAGGAAAGTTTGATTTTTGAAATCTTTTTTGTTACTTTGCTCATATTTGGAAATTTGAATTTCCACACCTGCAGAACATAGGGAGAAAGGGGTAGGGGTAAAGGGGTGGGGAATGAGAATGTTAAAATGTTGATATTGGAAATCTGAGTAGTTGGCTGCTAATACAGCAGAGTGTTATGCATTGAGACAGTTTGATTTAATTACTGCGGTCATGGTTTTTATGGAACAGTAACTTATATTTCATGCTTGATTTCTTTATTGTTAAGATGTCTTTGTTTGGGAAATTTCCAATTTTTGTATCCCATGAGCAATGTTTTTTTTTTTTTTTTTGTTTGTTTGTTTTTTAAATTTCCAATTTTTGTTCATTTATGTTTGAATTTATCATTTGTCGTACATAGGTACAATGATGGGGACCCACTGCCTCCTGAAGATCAATCATATATAGTTGACAATGTCTTCAGTTATCACCCAGATAAAGACACCAAAATGGGTGGTGGAATTGATTATTTCATGGTATGTTCTAATTCTTGCTCAAATATATCCCTTTTCAAGTAATATTTTCTCAGTAACGAATTGACATATTTAATTGGTAATTCTTGGCATAAATGAACATACATCTATACCTGCTTTTGTGTAGACATACAAATATGTTTCTGTCATCAATAGGATTGCATGATGCATTTTAATATGAATGGGATTACGGGTGTCTAATTTGGGATTTGGTGGGGTGGACAATTATGAGGGAAGAAAGGTGCTTAGGATATCCAGGTGGGAATTTCGTTTCTTGTTTAGGGTTAAGTAGAATGCTTCATTTTTTGTCTTTTGCTAATTGCTAATCAAATTGCTTTACTGAGCTTGGAATTTTCTTTATTATTATTATTATTTTTCTAAAAAATTGATGTAGCTATTAGATTCCATTAACTTAAAAATTGATTTTACAGGTAAACAAGCATACGAGTTTTCAGGACACAAGGTGCTTTTATGTTGTCACAACTGATGGCCATAAAGAAGATTTTTCATACAGGAAATGCCTTGAATACTTAATTAAGAGCAAGTATCCAGAAATTGCTGATTCTTTCAATGGTAAGTATTTTAGAAAACCAACTGGAGGGAATCGGGAGCGGCAAACGACTCCAGAGCGCTTCTCCACCCCAGATCGCTTCTCCACTCCGGAGAGCTACTCCACCCCGGAGCAAGCTGAGACCGTGGAGAACGCACAGTAAGCCAACGCATTCTATTTATGGAACATTTTGTCTGGAGGATCTTTTGCTCTTCCTTCTGGTTGTTGTAAATATATCTCTGCCGTCTGCTCTTTTGATTTGTATATACTGGCAGATGGTTGTGTAATTATACAGCTCCTCCAGTTTACTGTTATTTTTTGGGGTTCATTTTTCGTTTCAGTATGAGTTATTTGGCGGTTTATTTCCAAAACCCTGAATCTGGAGAAGCGTAGGCTGTCTAATCATATTGCAGACTGAATGGAACAAAGTAGTAAATTAGGAAAAAGAAAAAGATGAAATGAAAAAAAAAATAAAATTGAAAGCTTTGAAAATTAGTTGGGTTTCCTATTATTGATGGTCTTGATTCGGTTAAAAATTAGACAAATTCGTGGATTTGCGACTTGGTATGTGTGATGCCTTGTAGAACTTGTAAGCTGTAATGCTCGATCATCTTGCCTTGCGTCCTAAATCCGTTTCAGCCGTTTCATTTCTAATTGCGCAAAAAATGTGATTACTGCACTTGGCCTAAATTTTACTGATTTTTATCTTCTCCTTCTTTTTCTTTCTTTTTTATTTTTTAATATTTTTTGAGAGCTTGGTTAACTTTTCAAATTTCACATTTGCCGCCATTTCAAATTTTTACAATAAGGAAATAATAATTCACATATAGGGAAAAGCAAAATGAAAGTAAAGTACAGTCTCTATACAGTGCTAATTTGTAATGGGGTTGACAAAAGAGAGATTTTATTGTTTTTTTTTTTCTTTTTATTTTTTTTAAGATTTTATTTTAGTTTTTTTTTTCTTTTTATTTTTTTAATATGTAAAATTTTGGGATCTTCACCCCCTTCAAAATAAAGTCATTTTTCCACAATTTATGAAAGGAGGCTTGAAGTCGTGTATGTTCTTATCAAATAAAAACCAACGTTTCATAAGCAGGTTTTTGGTTATATGATGTATGTGACGTGAAGAACTCAAAATTAAAAGCTTTGCCATTTGTGCAAGGATCACAGTTTGGTTTTGGACAAATGCTTCAGGTGTAGTCAAATAGAGTGTGACGTTTTAAATGTAGATCGGGGCCTTTGTTTTGAAAAAGGTACTATAATTGAAGACATTAAGACTTCTTTTTGTATTCTAAAGTGATACTTGTCAGTTTATTTCTGAATTAGGTTATACGGTGGTCCATGCACATGCACTAGCCCGAATTAGGTTGTACTTGTGTTCTGAGCATTAATGGTGGATGCAGGTTGCCCAATTTGAACTTTAAGAGACTTTATTGTTGCACCTATATTTCCCATATGTGCACATCAATATTGTCCATTCTTGCTTAATCTTTGTTGAACGGACTTCTTGTCTCCACTATAAAGGTACTCAAGTTTTCTCTAACGAAGGTTTCTTTTTATTGACTTGACTGCCAATGTTTACTTGATTATTAAACCCATGAGGAGGATGCTGCACATTCTTCGTATTACTATAGGAAAAGTTCTCATAGTTACGAAGTCTCGGATTATAATAATTTGACAACTGATTACTTTGATAGTTATCAAAGTTTCAATTGTTGATAAATTGTATTTATTCAATACTAGTCTCAGCTCTTACGTTTGGCATATTTATAGTTGTAATATTTTCTTGACTTAATGGTGTACCTAAATTAGTCCATGCTACAAATTTGGTTTGAAAGTGCTGAAACTTGTGTAGTAAGAGTTGTTATTTGGCCTAAATCATGAATTCCTATCACTTTTCTATTCATTGATTACTCAGTCGGCTATTTGTAACTGTTAGTTGTCTCTTTCAAAATTAAGCAAGCTTCATCAACAGTCTTTGCCATTAGAGTACCTCCAGCAGTAGGATCGACAATGGTCTTAGTTTGACTATTTAAACCGTTGTAGAAAAGTTAAATTTGAACCCAATCTTGGTGTCTATGTTGTGGGCATCGATGAAGTAAATCTTTGAATCTCTCCCATGCCTCATAGAATGGCTCAAAGTCTAGCTGCTTGAATTGGCCAATTTCACTTCTTATTTGGAGTGTCTTTGTAGAAGGGAAAACTTCTTGTAGAAATTTCTGAGACATATCTTGCCAACTTGTGGTACTCCCTGGTGGAACAGGCTGGAACCAATATCTCACTTTGTCCCTAAGAGAGAAAGGGAATAAGCGTAGTTTAATGGCATCCGCAGTAACACTATTCATCTTCACTATGTTGCATATCTCCAAGAACATTGTCAGGTGAACATTCGGGTCTTCTAAAGTGGATCTCCCAATTTGGTTCTACTGTACCATACTAATTAAAATTCAAAGTTATTTACATTGATGGTTTGGCGAGCAATCCCGGAGTAATTTTCATTAACAACAGATTTGAAATTCTCAGATTGCTCGTTGTTGTTGGCCGCCATTGCTTGAACTTTTCTTCTCTTCTCTTCCCTTATCTTCCAAAGGGTTCTCTCGATTTCAGGATCAAAAAAAAAGCAATTCAAAACTTTTCACTGTACACATCAACTACAAAGTAAAATAAAATAAGTAAATAAAGAAAATAAATCTAAATTAAAACTAAGAATACTTGGTAATAGTATTAATAAAAATAAGATTGTGCAATCCTCGACAACGACACCAAAAATTTGTTACGAAATAATTTTCACAAGTGCACGATGTCAGGTTTTAGTAGTACAAAAGAAAGTAAGGATCTCGTACCCACAGTGATTGAAACCCATTTTTTACTTAGTACTATAATTAAAATAATCCTAATTTTATCTAAAAAATTGAATAATAAAAATAAAATATTAAACTAGAAAAAACCAAAGAAAATAAAACTAAGATTCACAACAGAAAAGACATTTAAAAACTTTAGAAGTTTGATTTCACTTAGTTATCCACTATGTTTTTCATGCCAATTTATTAGTGATCAATCTCCTAGTTTATAAGCTAAGAATCCCAAAGTATTCAACTCCTTCTTCCGAGTGTTGAGTCAAAATTATTCCTAATATCTGATTTCAACATCCCTATAAAAATCTAGATAATAAGAATTTATTAAGTATTGTAATTCTTTTTAATTGACTTTAAAGAAATTATAAGCTTCCTCTATAAAATTCTAAATTATATTATCTAATAGTCACATCTAATATTCCTTCTCTCGAGTGCCGAATTTTAAATACCAAATCAATTAATCATTCCTCTAAATAAAAGAAAGTAGTTCACGATAAAAATAAGAAAATAGAAAAAGATATTCTTAAATGTATTGAGAAAAAGAAAAAAGAACTGGATTTGAAAGGCGAGTTTAGTTTCTCCATCTCCGGACTCTATCGTCTTCGTCTCCTCCTTTGGGTTATCTCTCTTAATCTTTCTCTTACTGCTCTCTAATTATCTCTAGAACGAGTGTATCTCTCTAATTGTGTTGTATTCATTCTCTTTCTGAACTATCTATTTATAATTGACGAGGAGTACTTTCTAAGTTCTCTGTTTAAATGTCATTGGCTGGGTGATGTGGTAGTTATTCATTATTTTTCTTCATTCTCTCTTTCTCTTTTTATAATATACGTACCTTTTCTTTTTCACGAATTCTGAACTTCATGTTACTTTTTTCGTCACACACTACATTTATACATACACATGACTTTGATCGTAGAAGTTACCCAAATAAGTCACGTAAAGTCTTAGTATGCGTAGTAATACTAAATAGGGAGATTCCTTAGTGAGCATGAGTCAATAGCAACTCTTTGCCTCTAAATAGGGAACTCCCAACCTCACAAAACCCATCAATTTTGATTAGTTTTCTCTTCACCACACCAAAATCATTAGAGAACCTTTAGAGCTAAGTTCTTAGCCTAAAACAAAGTCTCTAGTAGTATTTACACCTTTGAACTCATTTCTTTTATGCGTTGCATGTATGATCAACTCTTGTTTCTACATAAATTGTGGTGGTTCTTATGCATTTTGCTCTACCCAGTGAGCTAAAAATCTTCCTAGAATCTCATGCATCACTCATAAAAATTCAGAAAAAACCATAAAATAATAGAGAGAGAACTCATAAGAATGAAGTTCTTACACAACAATATAAACACGGCCCAGCGGGCAAACGTGTTAGGCGCTGATTTAGTTCATGAAAAGACACATAATTGCATAACAAAATAATAAACTTCAGAGAAATT
This sequence comes from Parasponia andersonii, assembly GCA_002914805.1. Classification (NCBI taxonomy): domain Eukaryota; kingdom Viridiplantae; phylum Streptophyta; class Magnoliopsida; order Rosales; family Cannabaceae; genus Trema; species Trema andersonii. The sequence goes on along the minus strand of JXTB01000208.1, from coordinate 219,528 downwards.
GATATAAAAAATAGTAATTTTGATTAAAATGACTTTTTTAGTGGTATTTTGAAAAATGATTTTTTAGTAATATTTTAGTGTTTTGTGGCTCTATGTAATAGAGGGTCACACAAGTTGTAACTACTAATTAGTCTTAGAATAGTCATAATTTTATAATTTTATAATCACAAATTGTATGATTTCTTGTCGTATAATTCGTGATACTATTAAAAATGTCAATTTAAAAAAACTATTAAAAAAGTTACTTTGTACCATATTAGTACTAGTTAGGTCAATTTTCCTAAACTTAATGCAAATTACTGGCAATAATGCATAAAACTAGAACAAAGAAGCATCAAAGCCATATAAATCCTAATAGCGTAGAGTATAACGTAATAAGTCTACGATTTATTTCTAAAGTCTAAAAAGTTTAATAGTGGAAGTTGTTGTAGCTTATTAACACATTAAATGGCGAAAATCTTTATGAATTCTCCTCGGAAACCTGCCTAAATTTATTAGTCCAATTAAGAGCAATCAGATATCAATCATAGAAAATACAATGAGGAAAGGATGAAGATATATAAGGAAAATATAAAAGGATTTGATAGGAAATTAATTGGAAGAATATCATATTCACACTAGACAGCAAAACATGGTATTCTGTTTATATTTTACATATGTAATCACCATAATCATCAAATATAAAAATTAAGTACATTTGAATAGATTCCAAAAAGTTTCCTTAAAGAGAAAAATGTTGGTTCTGTTATTATAAAAATAACACTTTGTGTAACAACTTCTTTACACTTAGAAAATTGAGTTCACAACACTTTGTCATTAGAATGCCAAACTCTTGGACCTACTAAGTTATACGGTGAGTGTTAAACCCAAGATTCGCAACCCAAAAAGAGAATAAATTGAGTTTTAAAACTTTTTAAAAATTTTTTCAACAATGTAAAACCATAAAACTTTTAAGTTAAATGAACAATAATACCAAACATATGCCAATAATATCAAGTATATTAAGTACATTATATATTGAACACCTAATCAAATAGTTTGTAATAAAGCAAAGAGTATAGAAATAGAAGAAATACAAACTCGGTTTTTATAAGATTCGACAAACATGACAATTTGCTCATGTCACAAACTCTTGGTAACTTGCTTTGAGCTTTTCATTATTCGAATTAAGGTTATAAGCTTGACCGAATCTTTTACAAACAGAATAAATTCTTCTTATAGCTTACCCAAACTATTATAGTGGTCTTGATTCCATCTCTATCACACTAAACCTTAGATTATTTAGACTCCGGTGCTAATCTTATTTACATACGGATTGTTTATGACTCTGGCGACAATCTCATCTCATGCTCAATTAATGGTTTTTTTAATAAACAAGAGTAAACACACTCAAAAACTCTCGTAACAAAAGTAATGAATACAATTTTGGTTTAGGAGATTTAAGAACAAAGTACAATGAATGCTCTAAGATTAGCTCAATATAATTTGAAACTTAATTCAATGTAGAAATAGGCTTTTGTATTTGAAAGTTAACAATTTAAGTTCATACAATCTCTTTTCCAAGTCTTAAAATGACTTCAATTTAAAAGTTTTTGTGAAATTAGCTGTTTATAATCATTTGACATAGTTTTGTCACTTTCGATTGACTGGAAATTCTTTTCAGTCTAGTGCTAAAACTAGTCATTGGAAGTATGATTGTAATGATCATATTTTAACAGTCATTTTTGACCAGCAAGAGTTTTGGTCGACTGAATATATTTTTAGTTGACCGTCCATCGTTGTAGGTGATCACTTTTTTGCATTTTTTTAAGATTTTGATCACTTTTTGGCCATTTTTTAAATTCTGACCGATTTTGATATTTTTCAAATTCTAACATCTAAACTTGTTTTAAATAATTTAAAAACACTGAAAATCAATATAAAAAATATTTTGACTATTGGAAATTTATTTTAGTTTTACAAAAGTATTTAACAATAATTTAGAAAGTGTTAGTTCCAAATATATTCTAATTTGCATGTAGAAAATATCCTTTTAGCCTATTTCAAATAATCATAATTTCAAAGATATTTGTAACTTATTTTAACTTAAGAAATCATGTATTAAAGTATATTTTTCTCATTTAAAGAAATTATTATTTTTTATTTTCAAACTTTTATAATAAAATAATTATTTTAAATATAAGAGAATTTGAAAGCTATTTTAAAAGTATGAGCCAATACAAAAGAATTTATCGGCGATAAACTAAATCAAATATAAGACTAAGTATGAAATATATTTTATCTAAGCATGGTCTTATATCTTAATTGTCCTTTTTGAAGCTTGATTCTTTGATCGATTTGAGTTAGAACTTTAAAATTATTTCACTATATACCCAAGTTAAAATATTAATACTAAATTAAACGTTCGTTATCTTCAAAATAAGAGTGAGTAAGATTGAATTCTTAATATCTCAACAATGAGTAGTGTTAAATTAACAATCTCCTTACGTGATGACCTTCATGCTATGACTGCTAGATTTTGGTGGGGGAGCACAAATAAGAAGCAAAAGATGCACTGGTAGCATTAGGAGAAACTGTCGTGGGAAAAATGAGGATGGAATGGGGTTCAGGAGGTTGAGTGCTTTTAACACCAATCACTTATGGCCAAGCAAGCGTGGCAGTTTTTGACAAATCCTACACCCCTTTTATGGCTAGATTTGAGAAAGAGAAATATTTTCCACATTCATCCTTTCTAGAAGCTCAAGTTAGATATGGTGGCGCTGCGGCGTGGCAAACGATTGCATTGGGTCATAAAGTTCTTAGACTGGGCATCCGGTGGAAAGTAGCAATTGTAACATCTTTTTTTGTTTTTAAAAATCTGTGGTTACCCCATCCAACTATGTTCCAACCGATTACCAGGAGTAATGGCACCAATAATGAAATGTTGGTGTCAGATATTATCACAAATGGCCTCTGGGTCATGGTTAAATTATTGAAAATATATGGAGTGGTGATCATAATACGATTTTAAGTATTCCTCTAGGTAAAACAAACATGGCAGATTATTACTTATGGTACTATGAGAAGCGAGGTATTTACTCTGTCCATTCGGGCTACAAAGCCATAATGGAGACTCGAGGTACAAGTAGCTCCTCAGATGATGGTAGTTCTAAATCCTGGTGGAAATTTCTGTGGTCTCTCTTTATACCAAGCAAAGTCAGGATGTTCATTTAGTGGTTCTTTCATGATAGTCCCACGGTTTGGTGACAAAGACCTCTATCATAGCAGATGTTCTTCGTCTTGCTTCTGTGTTAGGCAATGTTTATTATTCTCATATTCCTAGACTACGGAATGATGTAACACATAAGCCTAGCTCATGTTAGTTGTAATTCAAATGTCGATGAGGTCTAGTTTAATTATATGTCCAGACTGTCTTTGGTCCTACTGTTGAGGATTTATCCTCTCTTTTTTAAATAAAAAGAATGATAATTGAACGTTTATGTCGGTTAAACACCAAAATCAAATTTAATAATTATAATTCTTTTCCTATTGACTAACTTAGATGTCCTAATAAAAACTAAGACTAACTAGTATAATGGCAAGAATGGTATCTTCCACAGAGATTAGGTGTTAAACTAGTACTAGCATTATCGTAACCTACACTTTATATAGTCATAAAGACGAAATGAATTTAAAAATGACATAAATAAAAACAAAGATAAAAGGAATTAAGCATAAATAAAATATAGATAATACTATACACGAATGTACTAGGAATTTATTATAATTAATTATCCATAAGTTAGCTAAAATAAAGAAATTGCCAGCTTAATTCCACTCAACTTACTAATTGAAGGACCTAATTTAATCTCATTACCTCTTCGGAGCATCAAATGAGACAATACACCTAACTAACCGAAGTTGATATCCATATCTAACATGATTAATTGAGTATTCATTAAGTTATGTCCTCAAATGGAAGTTAAGATATCATTCTTCTATCGGTCTCATAATAACCCAAACTATCTAAACTATCAAAGTGATTATCTATCGATTGATCTTCTCCTGGTCCCACAACTACCTAAAGTATGCCTAATAATTCTAGATTATGAAATTAATCTCTCACGAGCATCAAGTTCATAATCTAAGATCAACTAGTTCATTGGCCAAATAAATTAGATTCATTGAGTAAGGAGAAGCATAAATAAGTTGGAAATAGAAAATAGACCAACAATTAACAAAATAATCCAAACAAAGTATAAAAAGGATAAATCAAATCATAGCATAAGAATTCTAACCAAACATAGCAGAATCCATTACTAATCTCAATAAGAAATTCATAATATCAAAATACGATTTTATAATATGCCAATGCAAATTTCAAGAGAAATTAGGGTAGAAAGAAAGAAGAAAAAAAAATCTTATAGAGATGAATTTCAAGTATTCAAGTATTCAAGAATCTCTCTTAGGAATTCTTCAAGAAATCTCCAACTCTAAGATTTCTCTCTCTAGAAAGTTTTTGTGTTTTTCTCTTCAATTCTCCACACTATAAAATTGTGTCTTCATCCCTTTTTAAGTCATTCTCGTAAGTTAAATTCTAACATATTTAAGAATGGATAAATCTCCACATTTGGATTGTGAAAAGAAGCAATTTGTGCCTTATTAGTGGAGCGGTTGTGCCACGGGAGCAGAGGCAGAGGCATAGTTGTGACTCCATTGTTGCTGCCCGATGGCCTTTTTTTTTAGCCGTTATTTGCTCTGTTTCACATCTTTTTGCTCCGGCTTCTCTTTATCAGTCTCGGCTTAATTCAAAATAGTTTGAAACTCCCATCTTTTGCACAAATTTACCTAGATTTTCATTTATTTATGAAATATATAAAAACACTCAAAATACATCATTCTAGCAAAAATGCTTGAAAATGTACAATTATTTGAGCTCAAGAGGTACTTGATTTGACGTCAAATATCCTCTTTATCAAATACTCCTAAATTTAAACATTTGCTTGTCCTCAAATAAAACAAATGAAAGAAAAAGCAAACACAAATCAAGTACTAAACAAAAACGACAAAGTGTGAGTTTGTTTCGCATCAACAACTGTACAAGTATCTCTGATATCACAAAATATTCCAAACTCGAATAAAATACAACCATTGAGAGTATCTAGAATTTCAATATCAAGCGCACACTATAAGAAAATGATCATTTTACTTTTACACATATATATATATATAATAATACTTACACATATCTCGTTAAAAAATGCGTAAGTAAAATTATTTATTAAAAAGAGTAGTAATTATTTTATTTTCACATAATATGTGTAAGTTTTTTACTTACACATATTATTTCTAACGTGGCTTTTAATAATTTTTTTCAATTATTTATTTTTTACAAGTTGCTTGTTAGCAAGAGGGTATTTTGGTAATTTAAGGTATTATGAATGTCACATTGACTTGTCACACCGAGGTGGAAATTTTGAGATTGACATTGTATGCCAACTTGTATACATGTGGCAACTGTGTTGGATGTTTTTCCATGTCAGCAAATGATATTGGATGTTTTTCCATGTCAGCAAATGATGTGGAAGTAAAGAATTAAGAACAAAAGAAAATTAATATAACTATGTCGTTTCGTTTCTAGCTAGAGTTTTGTGAGTCTAATTAGTCTCTTCTTCCTTTCACACACTCTAGCTGCTGGAGGCACTGACTGATCTTCATCTCACTCTCAGCTCTTCATCTCATAGTGGTATGAGCTTTCTTTAGTTCTTCATCTCAAAGCCCTCTGAGATTTCTTTATCTCTCCCTCTTACACATTTATTTTCCTCTCACTCTTCACTCGTTTCTTTCTTCCTCACCCCACTGTTCACACATCTCTCTGACTCTCTCTTACTCGAGCTGTCTCTAATTCTCCTCCTCAATTAGGTCTTCAATTCCTAACTTTTATTTCCTATTCTCTAATTTTCCCAGAAATCCTCAATTGTTTTTCACTGATTTCTCATAAATGCCCCCAGCTTTTCCTTTCTCTAGGGTTTGACCAACCATGCCATCCATAATCTCTCTGGGCCTTTAAAAAATCAGTCCCTTCTATGACTTTAGGGCCATAATTTTCCCCAGTGGTGCAGGCAAATCGAATCTTCGAGCAGGTCAGCTCCAAGATACCATGTTGAAGACCTGTTTGATGGTTTTTAAAATGATTTTTGCAGCGGAAGATTGGGTCCACGAACAATCAAAACTTTTTTCAAAATAATTGGCTATATGAGTGCATAGTATTAATTCATAGTAAATAGAAACGTACAAAGAGTTTAGATCTAATATCTCTTGTAGCCTATTAGTGGATCCTACCTTTTCTATCTTTTAAATCACGATTTTCTAATCCAAGTTTCAAGCACAACTGGAAGAACGTGTGGGCGTTACGTACAATTTCTTAAACTCATACTTTAGGCACTTGCAATATTCTCAACACATGATATTGCAAGAGTTTGTTATATAGAAAATATGAATACTCTTTTTTTTTTTTTCTCTCTAGTTTACGGAGACTCTGTAAAAAATAAATACATAGTCTGTTATGCTAGAATTTTCTTCATATATATTTATATATTTATTAAATTATTTAATAAATAAATAATTTAATCATATTAATTAATATATATATATATATAACTTTTACAAAAAAAAGGTTGGTTGTTTTTCTTAAAAACGTAAACCTTTGTGTGTGTTATATATATATATATCTACTTAATCTAATTAATATATATATATATATATATATATATATATATATATATATATATAAACTAGCAGATAACTTTTTCATCTTTCAGCCAGTTTCTCAATTTTTATTTATCAAATTATCTGATAATTAGATATTTTTAAATTCAAAATTTAAACAAATTAGGAAACTTATCTCTCCATAAATTTAAATTAATTAATTTAAAATTAATTAATTAATAACAATTATTAATTACATATAAATAAACTATTTATCTAGACAAGGTATGTTGTAACAGAAATAATGTAATATCCAGTACAATGTCAGTAAAAGGTGGAATCAGAGACCTATGAACATGTAATTTAAGCACCAATAAATTATGACAATTAATTAAGCTCTTTAATTAATTTGTCTAATTTATTAATTCCAGTATTACTCTACTAAAAATTTGGAATTGCACACTTGAAGTTACAGAATTAATTTACTCAGAAAATAGTGAGCAGTCCATCGATTTAATTATTACATGTAATTCAATCTTTCATAGATAATTCATAATTAGAGCTAAGTCATGTTCTGTTTACCTCTCCAATTACATCTTTATCCTTATGTACAATTGATTCTTCAATGAATAATTAATTTATAAATCTATTGTAAATTAAGTACTCAAACTGTTCAAGTCGTAAATCAATACAGAAGAGAATCATCTTTCTAGCTTCCTAATGGAAGGAATAGATTCCATATCTGTAAGTTACATTCCCAACTAATCATTTTGTCATGCTCTCAAGATACAAGTATTTCGATCTGTTTAAAAAACAAACCTTTAACAAGTATGTTATCGAATAAATATTATAAATAGAAGTCTATAACTACTCAGGATTAAGATTGTTTAACATATGATCATCTAGTGACATTATTTGAACTCTCAACAGTTAACGGAATTTACATGAGATTCAAATTATATCTGGTCCAGTCCTATATAATCGAATTATATAAAGTATATTTATTGTGATGTCAACACATCAATCGTCCGAATAAGATTATTACATTCTCAATATTAATGGGTCGTACTAATAATAAAGATCTCAAACTTTAATTAATTATTACGGACTATATTTAGTTTATTATCCACAAATTTAATCCTCATGTATATAATACTTATATACTAAACTTGTAGTCACATAAATAAACTAGGGATTTCTAATATTTAAAGACATATAAATTAAGCACAAATTCAAATAGAAAAATGTCATTTTATTAAGGGATATTTGCAAAAAAATACCCTAAAATCTGGGTGTTCTGTAATTTAAACCCTTAAATTTGGACTCTGTAAAATAATACCCTGAGATTAAGAATTTCTGAAAATTAATACCATAGATGATTTTTGACCAATTTTAGGAGCCAAAAAAAAAATAATATCCTCCATTAAAACTAGATTAATACATATTATTTATCTTAATTTTGAGGATATTATTATATTTTATCAGTTAAAATTATTCAAAAAGTCAATTCAGGTATTAATTTTCAAGAATTCTTAATCTTAAAATATTATTTTGCAGAATACAAAGTTAAAGATTTAAATTATAGGACAGTTAAATCTCGTATATTTTTTTTGCAATTATCTCTTTTATTAATTCAGAATATAAATGCATAAACGCTTGACACCATATGAGGACAAAATAATAGAAAGGAAAGCAACGGCTACATTCGCTTGATTGACGCATTTCCTCATTTCGTGAGGTAGGTCTCTTGCATTCTCCAATATGCACTAGTTTCCGATATCATTGGATAATACGTTTATGTAAATTGTCGGCTCTGTCGTTGGATTTATGCTTTCGACTGCTCATATCCAAATTGGCATTTTTTTTCGGTCTTAGATTTTTATTGTTGATTTCTTCTGCCGAATGCTGATTTTAGTGACTTGTATTTCCAGTTGTTTCATATTTATTGATTTGAGTATATTATATCATGTATAGTATATTCCACGGCAGGAACTCAGGGGTTTTTTATGGTGACTTGTATTGCTAATTGCTATGTCATGTGTACTATGTCATTTAATGTGGAAAGCCTGCTTATAGAATTGATGTTACTATATAATTATTTTGTCTAGGCTGTAATAGCAGTTTTAACCATTTTGCAGCATGCGTGAACTATTTTGGAATCATTTGGTTCCCTTTTAGTAAGTTTATGTATGGCAAAAATACTCTCAAGTTATTGTTTATAAGTTTTATGATGTATACGTTGCATTTGAAGTAATCTAGGAGAATCTTTTTTCCTGTCCCATATGTTGGCTTACCTCTTAAAAACTAATCAAGTACTTTTAGGCAGATGTACTCCAACTTATTATATTATTGGTCTAGGCAATATGTGGAGTCTTTTTGGCTGCCCTATATGTTTTTTGTTCCTTAAAATTAGGCCTTTTTTCAAGATAAGTTGGTGTATCCTTTTGCATGATCAGATATGATACTGTTATATAAAGTTTGATGAAAAACTTTACTTCATATTCAATGCCAAATTTATTTCTTTCCTTGTTTTCAATAATGGCTGCTGTATGTTTTTTAATGACAGATTAGAGGATACTTGAAGACAGCAAAGAATCAGGGCACATCATTTTTGGTGTGTCCAGCTGTGGGAGTTCTATTTCATTAAATTAAGGTGTTAAACTCTAAAACACTCTCTAGTACTGAATACTGATGATTAGTTTCTATTGCCATTTAGTATAAATCTGATTCCCTAGTGTGATGGTATATTTAGTATAAAACAATCTTAGGTTCTGATAATTTGATTCCAAAATATAACCTTCTGTTTAATATTTCAAGTTAGAGTCCTTAGGTGTGCATAAATTTTGGTAGTGAACCAAATTTGTATTTTTCTTGCTGATTTTATTTTATGATTGTCCAGAAATTTGATGAAACTTTTCCGGAATTGTAGTTTATTTAGATTTATCAATTCAGTATTAGCTAACAGATTGATGAACTTATAAAAGATCTTATGCCTTTAAGCCTAAAAATGTTACTCTATTTATTATTATTTTTCCAAATTCATCGTGGTTGATTTTTTCGTTGATGTTACTTATATACCCTCGTTAGACTAATTTTTGTGTTGCCTTTTTCACTGTAATGTCGATCAGCATCACATTCTCATTTGTTTCAGCAGCCTATTTCCTTTTAGTGTCCTTTCTTTCACGTGTTATCGTTCTTGTGCCATTTTTCAATATATGTAATCCTTTAATATGTTCCCATCGCTATCGCTGTATTTTACTATATTTCTGTATACTCGTTGAAAATGAAATTTTTATCTATAAAAGAAAAGGGCTAAGGCAATATGAGATGAGTAATCACAGCCCTTTCATGTTTTTTGCTAAGTCCAAATTTTAAAAATTCTTCGTTTGTGGTTTATACAGGTTTTCACAATCCAGTCAACCTTGGAGTAACATCTGCTCTTAGAATTTCAGATTTTGAAGTTGCCTGAGGTATTTCATCTTATCTTTGATTTTATCCTTTTCCTGAGGCTTCTTTTTTTTTTTTTTTTTTTTTTTTTTTTTTTTTTTTTTTTTTTTTTTTTTTTTTTTTTTTTTTTTTTTTTCCCTGTGTTTTGAGCCATTTTCATCAGTTTTATAGTTTTTCCGAGGTTCTTCTAGGCTATGCTCTGTTGGTCTTTATGCAATTTTTTGGATTGTATATTTTGGTTACTGTCTCTAATTTTTTACTTGTTACTGTTTTGCAATCAAAATCTTGAAATGGCTCTTTTCTAATGCTGAATATGGACCATTTTCAATGCATGGTCCAGAGTTTAGTTTCACACATGACCAATTTCGGGATCTTGTGGACGGACTTGACGAGTGTCGACAGGAACTTACGGATCATAATCTTATGCCACCTAAGAGGACTCGATCATCTGTATCTGATCGTATACGGATGTATCGATCAGATACAGATGATCGAGTCCGAGTCCCTGAACCTGTCGATCCATAATCGAGTCCTGTCACGACCCAAACCCCGGGTAGTGGTTGAAGGGGAATTTTTTTTTTCTCCAACCAGTGGACCTATTCAACATTTCATAGTTACTAATAAACACAGACTAAAAAATTATAAGAAAAATCAAATTCTCAGATAGTTCACTGAGTATCATCATTCACACCTCAACATCAAGTTAGTTGAGTAATCTACTGGGCAATTTATGCTCACCCTCCCTATATTCTCCACAGGTGGTGTTCAGTGTGACATTGACGGTCAACAAAAAGAATAAGAAGTTATCTTTTATTCGTAATTTGAGACTTGATAATGCTAGGAGTGTAAATACAAGACTCGTGTTTAAGTCTTACAAGATATTTGGATATTATTAGCATTTATGTTAAGTGTGTTACTTTGAAAATGTCTGTAACTATATATTTATAAATCTCAAAACATCTGCATGGTTAGTAATACCGGAAAGCATTTCTATAAATATTAAGGATTTAAACCATTTAGAGAAAACTATACTAAAAATCAAAACCAGATATCCAGGTCAAAACATATAAAGTCTCAAGTAAAATAAACATAATGCACATCACATAAATCAACACATCATATGAGTTCTCATCCTCTCATCACAACTAGAGCAACTTATACTATATGTATTGAGTGCGCTCTGCCTGACATCTATCTCTGAAAATTGGAGGAACACCCATGTGTCAAATCCTACCAAACTGGAGGGGCACCGAATGCCTACACCTACCGAATGGAGATAATCAGAAAACAAACTCCGCGCGGGTTTACGGGCTCTCACCGAAGGCGTGTGTACTAGTCCACCTACTACAATACCGTGATGCCTAAGACGACTCTCATGCATGATAATATGAAATGTGAAATATATAGACTCTCAAACAACTATGCAGTGGTTTAACATTCTAGACAAGCTCTGATTTTTAATTAAAATCCATTTTGTACTTTAAAATCCAAAAGTACAGTTTCTATGGTTTTTCCAAATTCCAAGTATAAAAACTTGTATAAAATCATATTTAAAAATATCTAGAGCAGTCTATAATGTTTCACAAATTCATATTTCATTAAAATAATTATTCAAATAATTCAATTTAATAAAATTACGAAATTTCATTTTTCAGAATAAATTCCAATTTTAATGAAAATAATAAAAAACAAGGAAAATGAATATCCTATCTCGAATTAGTAATTATGCTGAGCTAACGACGCTAGAAATATCCTCAATTGATCACTGGGTTGATCGGACAGTCGTTCTCGAATCTCGTCACGTTCACTTGAAAAGTTGACTTTTCAAACAGAGTTTCGGATAGAGAAACAGAGGTCACCACTGAATTCAGAACACCCAAAAATATTGGTTTAGATATAAAGTTTGTTGAAAACGGGTCCCGGTATGGAACCGGCCTATGGCACGCAAAACAGTGCAATTCACGAGCTATTTCTCGATTTTCGTGCCACATCGGAAAATAGTGATATTTTATATCAAACTGCATGTCCCAACCTCACTGAGTCCAAATTCGAAGTCAGAACTCAGTTTCGAGGCCCAGAACACTAAATGGGCTCAAAATCTAAAAATTATAAAAATACCACATTTTGAAAATATTTAGAAAAATACCACATTTTCGTCCCGATAATTAACGATCTTCAAGTTTTCATTTTAACCCTTAAAAATCATGAAATTTCATGTTTCAAACTCCTCTATCACGTGGTATAATTTTCTCGGGAAAATAACTCAATTCTGAAATAATTACGAAAATACCACAAAAATTAAATATCAAAATATTGCTATAGTAGTCAACTTCTTACCGGAGCCGAGTTGGAGGTCGAGAGTGGTCGGAAATCAAAGCTGGAGTCGAGACTAATCCAACGGTGGTGGTGGTGCGGTAATCGGACGTCGGACGGCGGAACGACGGGCAGAAACTCCTCACGGCAGCACAACTTTCAGAGGGCTCTATCTTCGGCGGCAGGCGGCGGAGCAAGACGACAGCACTGGGCGTGGCTTTGTTGGCGGTTGGGCAAGAACGTGGGGCAGCGCATCGGGCGGAACGGTGGTCGGAGGAGCTTCGGGTGAACAGTGACAGAAGGGAGAAATTTCAGGGGTTTCATGGAGAAGAAAGGAAAAATGAGGGGTTTTTATGCAATTTTCAAAAATTGTAGCAGTGGACACGTGGCGTAATCTAATTCGACTGAAAATAAGTTTCTGAAATTCCACTTTGGTCACAATTTTAAATAGATTCTTTCACTTTTGTCCCTCCTTAATTACACTTTGGTCCCCGATTTGAAATTTGTTTTTCACTGTTGCCCCAAATGCACCTAGACTTAATCCTGTCTAGATTCAACACTAAATTTACTTCTGATTTTTATTTAATTAATCCAAAAATACAAAAGTACCAAAATACCCTTGAAGTAAAATTACTTAATTACCCTTACAAAATTTAGGATTTTAGAAGTCCTCTGGCTCATATACAGATGACCGAGTCCTCATAGATAGCATGAGATTATATATGAGTATGCACTCTTCTGGCTCTGAGCAAGATGATTCTTAGGACTTGTGTTTTTTCGGTTACTATGTTTATTTGGATTTTGGTATTGTGTTGTACTTTCAATTCTTCCCCAACCGTTTTTTCGGTAATATTTCCTTTTAGTCAAAGCTTTTGGGATCATTCCCAAAACTTGACTTCCTCCAATGAATGCAGCTGTTGACACAATCCCCATTAACTAAATGGATTTTTCTTTTAGCTAACACCTTACCAAGGTGATTTGCTACCTCTAGGAACTCTTTATCTTTCCCCGGACTGGATCCATAAAATATACAAATGTTTTTGATTTTATGAGATGAGGATCTGGCCATTTTAACACTCCTCTTAAACTTATGAATAAGTTTGAGTTGAATGAAAATGGAGACAAGAAATTATAGATTTATTGAGATAGAAAAGTAATGCAATGATTGCACCTACGGGGGTAGGTCGGCTATTATTAAAAAAAAAAATGAAAATTTTAACAAAATGACAAAAGAGCAAGCATGCATATGTACAGGTAGTTGTGATTGTGGCTCACATCTTCCTTTGGTTTTATGTCCAGTAACGGCTTAAGCGCCCTCTATGGGTCGCGGATTAGCTTCCCATCCAATTTTCTTATAAATTGACAAACAGGGTCTTTTAAAGTCAGATTTCCAAGACTATATCGCTCATACTCTTGTTGAAATTGGGGCCACAATTTGTGAATTACAATATGTACATCTCCACTAGGATGCATCTCAAGGGTCGATAGGAGATCATCCAATGACCTCTTACTCATGCCATCCTTAATAAAGTTTATTTTATCTTCACGATTTGTGGATGCCATTCCTAAAGAGCGGCATTTTGTATTACAAGTCCATCGTGCACATTTATGACAAACTTTCATTCTTTTAGCACGACGCTTTTTTGCAAATGAGCTTTTACCATGACCAGGCATGTATGAAATAGATGAATTTAAAAACTCACCTTATAATCATACCTTTGCTTCAATAATCCAACGGACATCTTCAGGAATGCCTATATGCATTTGTAACCTTAATCTTTCACACCTAGCAAGGTAAAATTTTAGCAGAGTATTTTAAGGAAGAGAAGGAAAGTATTTTTACAATTTTGAAAGAGTGACATCCATCTTGAAGAAAGAAATTGAAAGGAAAAGGAAAGAAGTAAAAAGATGTTGTGAATCTAGATGAGAGGTTGGAACTTTATGCACAATTTTTTTTTCATTTTTTTTCTTCAATTATTGTGGAAAACTGAAGAAACTGACTTAAAGGTCACGGAGTACCGTTATCCGCCACTTAACCAGAAAAGTAATGAAAGAAACAAACAAACACGCAAAAAGTAACTTGCAAGATCAAACAAAGTTAAAAATACAGAATTGAAGATTTACAACAAATTATGATCATTGATGACATGGATCACTGAGGTAAGGACTTCCTCTTGAAGAATTAGATTGTCAAGAAATGGTTTGAGTCTTTGTCCATTCACCTTAAAAATATTACCATTTTTGGGATTTTCAATGTCAACAGCACCATAAGAATATACATGTCTTACAATGAAAGGTTCACTCTACCTTGATCTCAATTTTCCAGGAAATATGTGAAGTTGAGAATTATAAAGCAAGACCTTTTGACCAACAACAAATATTTTTCTTGAAATTACATTGTCATGAAAAGTTTAAGTTCTAGCCTTATGAATTTTCGAATTCTCATATGCATCATTTCTCAATTCTTCAAGCTCATTTATTTGCAATTTTCGTAACTTACAAGCAACATCAAGATTTGAATTGAAAGTTTTAATGGCCCAAAAAGCTTTGTGTTTAAGTTCCACAGGTGAATGACAAGATTTTCCATAAACTATCCTATAGGGTGACATACCAAGTGAGGTTTTGAAAGCAGCTCGATAAGCCCAAAGTACATTACTAAGTCTCAAAGACCAATCTTTACGATTTGGATTAACTGTTTTCTCCAAAATTTGTTTAATCTCCCTATTTGTAAGTTCTACTTGTCCATTTATTTGAGGGTGATAAGGGATAGTAACTTTGTGTGTGATTCTATATTTCTTCATTAATAACTCAAATGGCTTATTTCAAAAATGTATTCCCCCGTCACTTATCATGGCTTGAGGAATTCCGAATTGACTCAAAATGTTTTCTTTCAAAAATTTAATCACTGTTTTATGGTCATTATTTTAACTTGGAATTGCTTCTATCCATTTTGATATATAATCAATGGCTACTAGAATGTACATAAAACCAAAAGACGGTGGAAAAGGTCCCATAAAGTCAATACTCCAACAATCAAAGATTTCAATCACCAAAATAGGATTTAAAGGCATCATGTGACGTTTTGAAATTGATCCTAATTTTTGACAATTTTCACAAGATTTGCAAAAAAATATGTGTATCTTTGAACAAAATTGGCCAATAAAATCCACACTACAAGATTTTTGCAGCTGTCTTTTTTGATGAAAAGTGACCTCCACATGCTTCTATATGACAAAAGTTTATGATACTATTTACCTCATTATCTGGTATATATCTTTGAAAGATTTGATCAGGATAGTACTTAAACAGATAAGGGTCATCCTAATAAAAGTTCTTTACTTCACTTAAAAACTTCTTTTTATCTTGACTATTCCATTTAGATGGCATAGCTCCTGTTGCAAGAAAGTTAACAATGTTAGCAAACCAAGGTATTGGCAGAAAAAAAAGATTCATCAGAAAAATAATCATTGATAGGTATGGTCCCAAAAGATGACTCTATTGTTAGCCTTGATAAGTAGGCAGCGACAACATTTTCGGTACCTTTCTTATCCTTGATTGCGATATCAAACTCCTAAAGCAATAAGATCCACTGTATCAATCTTGGCTTGGAATCCTTCTTAGGGAGAAGGTATTTCAATGCTACGTGATCACTAAAGACAATTACTGGTGAACCAGCAAGATAAGAACGAAATTTTTCTAAAGCAAATACTACTGCAAGTAATTCTTTTTCGGTGGTTGAATAATTTATTTGAGCATCATTTAAAGTCTTACTTGCATAGTAAATCACATGTGGCTTACCATCTTTTCGTTGTCCCAACATAGCACCAAGAGCATAGTCACTTGCATCACACATTATTTCAAAAGGAAGAGACCAATCAGATGGTTGAATGATAGAAGCAGAGGTGAGCAATTTTTTAAGCTTAATAAATGCTTATTCACATTCTTTAGTCCATTCAAAAATATTGTCTTTAGATAAGAGGTTACACAATGGTTTAGATATTATACTAAAATCTTTGATAAACCTCCTATAAAAACCAGCATGTCCTAGGAATGATCTAACATCTCTTACACACTTTGGTGTAGACAAGTTGGAAATTAATTTAATTTTTGACTTGTCTACCTCAATTCCTTTTGATGAAGCAATATGGCCAAGAATGATCCCATTTGTTACCATGAAATGACATTTTTCCAAATTAAGTACAAGATTCTTTTCTTCACACCTTTTCAAGACTTTCTCTAAGTTCATTAGATAATCATCGAAAGATCACCAAAAACAGAGAAATCATCCATGAAAATTTCAAGAAAACATTCAACCATATCACTAAATATGCTAAGCATGCATCTTTGAAATGTGGCTGCTGCATTACATAATCCAAAAGGCATCCTACAATAAGCAAATGTACCAAGTGGACATGTAAAAGTGGTTTTCTCTTGATCTTCAAGTGCTATTTCAATTTGATTGTACCCTGAATACCCATCTAGGAAACAATAAAATTCATGTCCCGCAACTCTTTCAAGGATTTGATCCATAAAAGGTAAAGGAAAATGGTCTTTCCTAGTCATTGAATTGAGTTTCCTATAGTCAATACACACACGCCAACCAGTAATAGTCCTTGTTGGAATTAACTCATTATTTTCATTTTTGACCACAGTAACTCCGGATTTCTTAGGTACAACTTGGGTAGGACTTACCCATTTACTGTCAGAAATAGGATAAATAATTCCATTACCTAGGAGCTTAATGACTTCATTTCTCACTACTTCTTTCATATTAGGATTAAGCTTTCTTTGCAGTTCTCTTGTGGGTTTGCTATTTTCCTCTAAATAAATCTTGTGTGAGCAAATCAAAGGACTTATTCCCTTTATGTAAGCTATGGTCCATCCTAAAGCATATTTATGCATTTTCAAAGTTCGTAATAACTTACCTTCTTGGTGTTCATCGAGTTTGGAAGAGATTATTACCGGACTAGTCTCATCTTCCCCTAAAAAGGAGTATTTGAGATCAGATGGCAATAGTTTCAACTCAAGCTTGGGTGATGCAATACTTGAAGGCATTGTTATATTGGAACGTGGTGGTAATTCTTCAAATCTTGGCCTCCATCCTTTGTTTTCCATTCTTTGAGAACAATCACGTAAAGAACATATATTAGAGATATCATGATCCAAATACATACTTGATTCAAATAAATTAACTAAACAAACTTCCAATGGATCTAAATTACTCCCTGTTTGAACACAATCTCTTAAGATGGTTTCAATCATGTTGACCTCCTCATTTTCATCTTCTTCATGTGGTTGCTTACACAAATTGAAAACATTAATCTCAAGTGTCATGTTCCAAAATGAAAGCTTCATCACTCTATTCCTACAATTAATCAAAGCATTAGAAGTTGCTAGAAATGGTCGTCCTAAAATAATAGGAATTGGATTACTTACCTCAACAGGTTGTGTATCCAAGACAATAAAATCCACAGGATATATGAATTTATCAACTTGAACTAACACATCTTCTACTATTCCTCTTGGGATTTTAACTGATCTATCGGTAAGCAAAAGAGTTACAGAGGTTGACTTTAACTCACCTAGATTGAGTTTTTGATAAACTGAATATGGAAGTAAATTCACACTACCTCCAAGATCAAGTAATGCTTGTTCAATTTTTTGTTCACCAATAACACATGAAATTGTAGGACAACTAGAGTCTTTATATTTCAAACTATTATTATTTTGAAGTATTGAACTTACTTCTTCGGCTAGAAAAGCTCTCTTTTTCAAATTCAGTTTTCTTTTCACAGTACACAAGTCCTTCAAGAATTTAGCATAAGATAGTACATATTTAATTAGCATCTAATAAAGGGATATTGATTTTTACCTGTTTGAAAATTTCAAAAATTTCAGGATTGTGATTCACTTTCCTTGAATTATTCAAAGCATGAGGAAATGGGAGAGTATAAGAGGATTCAATCTTTTCTTCAGAGGGTATAGGTTTAACCTCTTCCTTACCTTTGGAGTTTGATTAATCATCTTTCTCACAAGGTTCAAGAATAGATTTTTCAACAATCTTACCACTACGAAGAGTCATGATTGATTTGACTTGATCCATGGGTTGGCCTCTAGAGGATCCTGCATGTGAATTGAATTGTCCCTTGGGGTTTTGCTGTGGTTGAGAGGGAAACTTACCTTTCTCTTGAATTTGGAGAGCAGATGCAAATTTTGCAAGAATATCTTTCAAATCCGCCATAGTTTGGGTATTTTGAGTATTGATAGACTCTTGCTTTTCAATAAATGAATGCAATATTTCTTCAAAATTTTTCCAAGGAGGAGGTATGTATGGTGCATAACCTTGAGGATTTTGAAAATTTTGTTGTGCATGAAATGATGGTTGTGAAGATTGTGCATGACTATCATTCCTCCAACTAAAATTTGTGTGATTTCTCCAACTGGGATTATATGTTTGAGAATATGGATTAGGATTTGGTCTTTTGAATGTGTTTAAGACATTAGCTTGCTCATGAAGATATTCTTTAAAAGAAGGCAAAGTTGGACAGTCATTAGTTGAGTGATCATTAGTTTCACAAATATGACACACAATTTCTTGCACAGATTTCACTTGACCACTTTTTTTCATTTCAAGTGCCTCGACTTTTCTAGCTAAGGATGCAAGTTTAGCTTGGAACTCGTGATCTTTCCTAAGGTTATACATGCCTCCACTAGATACAGAGGATTGAGTTTTGGTAGGTACCTCACAAGTTCCCACAGTGTCCTAATTTTGTGCATTTTCAGCTAGTAAGTCTAAATATTCAATTGCCTCGTTGGAATCTTTATCTTCAAAAGTACCATTACACATCATTTCGACTATTTGCCTATCTCTAGGTATTAATCCCTCATGAAAATATGACACTAACCTCCACGTTTCAAAACCATGGTGAGGACAAGTATTAAGTAATTCTTTATACCTATCCCAACACTGGTAAAATATTTCTTCTTATTTTTGAGTGAAAGTGGTGATTTGTCTTTTGAAAGAATTTGTTCGGTGAGGAGGAAAAAACTTTTTTAAAAACTGTTGTTGCATTTTATCCCAAGAACCAATGGAACCCGACCTAAGATTTTGTAGCCATGTTTTAGCTTTATCTTTTAATGAAAAGGGAAAAAGCTTAAGTCTAATGGTGTTTATGCTACAATTTTGGTCATTATAAGTATTACACACCTCTTCAAATTCTCTTAAATGCAAATATGGATTTTTTGAATCTAAGCTATGAAAAGTTGGTAAAAGTTAAATGATACCGGGCTTGAAATTGAAATGAGATGCATCAAGAGGAAAAACTAAACATGACGGTGCACCTATTCTTGTGGGATTCATGTGGTCTCTTAGTGTCCTAGGCCTATCTCGGTCATTATGTATGGAATGACTATCTCCTTGGTCAATTTGATTTTCGGCCATGTTTTCACGAGAAAATGAAGGCTTCCTAGTAAGTCTACCACTTGATGAGCGTGACCAAACTTTCATACAAATGAAGAAAAAAAAAAGGATATTTTTGTTTTATCACTAAGAAAGAAAATGAAGAAAGAAAGAGATGAGATGAAAATTAAAAGAAAAAGAAATGAGATTATGGTTTGTAGAATAAACTTTACCTCCCCGGCGCCAAAAACTTGACTGATTCAAATTAATAAAATCTTTTCCCAAGTGCAGGAGTGTCAAAATAATAAATTACTCGGTAAGACCGAGGTCAATCCACATAAAGGTTTGTGAATAATACAAGACCATAACACATATATTGCAAGAATAAAAATGATAGGAAGAAGTATATTTTAGGATGATTGTGACAATATGAAACAAAGTGACTGAAATATAATGATATGAAGTTATAGAATTAAACAATTGCTAAGATTAGGGGATCCACTCTTAGGTATATCAAATAAGTATAAACTAAACTCTTTTATCACTCAATTGGAATCCACACACAACGGAGGTTCTAATCGGAAGATTAATCATTAAAGGTCCATTATTAGTTATCTATGTGATTAGATTAGTTTTCTTAATTACCTTTTTTTTTATAACGCCAACACTTGTAAATGTGGTCAAGCATTCATGGTGCCACCTTATGTCCACAACAAATCAAAATCCCTTCTTAGTACAACCGGTACAAAAGAAATTAAGTATTTGTTATGCCAGTGGTCGACTACAATGAATCAAGACTCACCACTTAACAAGGAGGGTACTACGATTGATTAAGAAAATTAAATAGCACATGTATAACAGTGATTAAAAGATATAAACAATATAGTCTACCTAGAGTTTAGATTATACCTATCTTTCTCTCAAGAGGTTCACCCTTTCATCTTAGCAATATACAAGATTAAGTTAACATGATGAAGAAGAATAACAAGTATGAGCACAATATAAATATAACTATAAATATAAAACTCTTACTATTTTGAAGGCAAAGCAAGATTAAAATATCTTGATTAACAAGAGGAGAATAAAAGAGAGTGATCTAGTTTATAAAACCAAGATGCCTCCTAAGCTTAACTTAAGCATCTATTTATAGGAAAATTTAGAGATACAAAGTCAAAATTTGTAAACTAAAGATAAGAGCAAGTTGGCAACTTATTTTTGTAGATTCAGTTTCTCCCAAAGATATATCTGAAACTTCATGAATTTGGACAAGAAATATCTTGATAAAAGAAGAAAACTTGAAGCTTTATCTCTTATGAGTCGCATGCCACCAAAAGTGCATCCATTGGAGATGTATTTCTTGACTTATAGCAAAATTGGTGAAGTTACGTTCTGCTGAGTCAAAATCGGTTGCTGATCTTATCATGTAGAAAGATCCGATATTTTTACCTAGATTTCGGCTTCTTTTGAATTTTCACAAAGAAAAAATCATCTAGGTAATTTTGTATACGTGTCCATAGCATCAAGAATCATTCCATTTGAGATTATAATGAGGTCAGAACGGACTAAAAAATAAAGGGTATCAGGCTAAATGTGGGTGCAGTCTAATTTATAATATTGTCTATTTGAAATCCATTTCGAAATAATCTGGGCAGATCTTAATTGGACTTAGTGAATAATTGAGTCTAGAATCCATGAGTTCAAGAATTTGATCAAAATCCTATGTAGTTTAGAATTTGTGCCTATTTTACGAAACCTGCGCAGAAACGAATATTTAGCACAAATTAGAGGTAATTCTTGCTCTTATACCTATGTCTCCAAAAGTGCTTTAAATTAGGGAATTTAATGAAACTCTAAGTATATAATGATGATCTAATCCCATAATAAATGTACACAATTAGACGTTCATCACCTACCGAAGCGGAGGGGCACCGAATGCCTACGCCTACTGAATGGAGATAGTCAGAAAACAAACCCCGCGCGGGTTTACGGGCTCTCATCGAAGGCGGGTGTACTAGTCCGCCTACTACAATACTGTGATGCCTAAGACGACTCTCATGCATGATCATATGAAATGTGCAATATATAGAGTCTCAAACAACCATGCAGTGGTTTAACATTCTAGACATATTCTGATTTTTAATTAAAATCCATTTTGTACTTTAAAATCCAAAAGTACAGTTTCTATGGTTTTACCAAATTCCAAGTATAAAAACTTGTATAAAATCATATTTAAAAATATCTAGAACAGTCTACAATGTTTCACAAATTCATAGTTCATTAAAATAACTATTCAAATAATTCAGTTTAATAAAATTACGAAATTTCATTTTTCAGAATAAATTCCAATTTTAATAAAAATAATAGAAAACAAGGAAAATGAATCTACTATCTCGAAATAGTAATTATGCTGAGTTAACAACGCTAGAAATATCCTTAATTGATCACTGGGTTGATCGGACAGTCGTTCTCGAATCTCGACACGTTCACTTGAAAAATTGACTTTTCAAACGAAGTCTCGGATTGAGAAACAGAGATCACCACTGAATTCAGAACACCCAAAAACATTGGTTTAGATATAAAGTTCGTCGAAAACGGGTCCTGGTATGGAACCGGCCCATGGCACGCAAAATAATGCAATTCACGAGCTATTTCTCAATTTTCGTGCCACCTCAGAAAATAGTAATATTATATATCAAACTGCATGTCCCGACCTCACTGAGTCCAAATTCGAAGTCAGAACTCAGTTTCGAGGCCCAAAACACTAAATGGGCTTAAAATCTGAAAATTATAAAAATACCATATTTTGAAAATATTTAGAAAAATACCACATTTTCATCCCGATAATTAACGATCTTCCAATTTTCATTTTAACCCTTAAAAATTATGAAATTTTATGTTTCAAACTCCTCTATCACGTGGTATAATTTTCTCAGGAAAAATAACTCAATTCTGAAATAATTACGAAAATAACACAAAAATTAAATATTAAAATATTACTATAGTAGTCTACTTCTTACCGGAGCCGAGTTGGAGGCCGAGAGTGGTCGGAAATCAAAGCTGGAGTCGAGACGAATCCAACAGTGGTGGTGGTGCGGTGATCGGACATCGGACGACAGAACGACATGCAAAAACTTGTCACGGCGGCGCAACCTTCAGAGGGCTCTATCTCCGGCGACAGGTGGTGGAGCAAGATGACAGCACTCGGAGTGGCTTCGTCGGTAGCTGGGCAAGAACGCGGGGTAGCGCGTCGGGCGGAACGGTGGCCGGAGGAGATTCTGGTGAACAGTGACAGAGGGGGGAAATTTCGGGGGTTTCGTGGAGAAGAAAAGAAAAATGAGGGATTTTTATGCAATTTTCAAATACTGTAGCAGTGGACACATGGTGCAATCTGATTCGACCGAAGAGTAAGTTTCTGAAATTCCACTTTGGCCACAATTTTAAAAAGATTCTTTTACTTTAATCACTCCTTAATTACACTTTTGTCCCTGATTTGAAATTTTTTTTTTTTCACTTTTACCCCAAATGCAGCTAGACTTAATCTTGTCTAGATTCAACACCAAATTTACTTCCAATTTTTATTTAATTACTCAAAAAATATAAAACTACCAAAATACCCTTGAAGTAATATTACTTAATTACCCTTACAAAATTTAGGATTTTAGAAGTCCTCTGGCTCATATACAGATGACCGAGTCCTTATAGATAGCATGAGATTATAGATGAGTATGCACTCTTCTGGCTCTGAGCAAGATGATTCTTAGGACTTGTGTTTTTTCGGTTACTATGTTTATTTGGATTTTGGTATTGTGTTGTACTATTTTGCTCTCTATTTTAAAGTTCTGAATATTTCTGATACTAATTATTTAGTATTTTGTTATTTTTGCTATGGACTTTTTTTTAATGAATTTGTTTTATTGGTCTTGCAAAACTCATAATTGCACTTAAACACGAACACCAATTTAAAAAAAATATAAAATTATTTCTTTTTGTTTATTTGTACATAAAAGGAAATTCTATTAAACAAAAAAAAAAAGTTTTATTAACACATACATGTCAGTACTATGTCCTACACATGGCAGCCAAGCAGTGCCATGTCTACATTGTGTCTTCCATGTCACTGCCATGTAAGTTACAAACTCAAATTACAACTCATCCCCACCTAGTGAAGTAGGTGGGGTTCACATAGATTTTCCCTAACTCATAAAATTATACGTAGGAATAGCTTTTCCCCGCATATAGTTGTTTACACATGTTTACATTTATTGTATATATAAGTAAAGAGTATTAGTATATATATATATATATTTATATATATATATAGAGAGAGAATGAAAAGAGGAAAAGAAGAAAGAACTTAGCTTAAGTGTCCACTTAGTTCGAGGGGTGAATTGAGCTTGTAGTCATTGCTTGCATGAAAATAAGCTGACCATATGATGCAATATGAAAAAGGTTGTGCTTGTTGATAGCTTGAATGATATTAAAATGGTAATATGAGGGTGCAACAATGAAATTAGGCACCAGAACTGGTGTTTGAGATGTTTAGGAAATGTGTTTAGGTTATCAGATTAGAGAATTATTGAGTGTATGAGTGGTTGTCAAACTTTCGAAAAATGTCAGCATTAGGAATCAAAAATTTAGAGAAAAGAATGCATAGATTTAGAGCAGAAGGTAGACTGAAAAGATGGGCTCACGTCCTCCACATGAAGAGGGAATTTCAGTTCCCTTTATAGCATTAAAGAGCAATCATTGCAGTGGGGAAACAGGAGAATATTCTGCAAGGATTAGAGTGAGATAGCTTTGTCAAATGACAAGCTGTTTCTATTTAGTTTATTAAAAACCAGGTACTGCAACCGGTCATTCACAAAACCTGTTGTAGAATCCTATCTCTATTTGCTAAATAATCCCTTGAATTTTTGTATATTCTCTTGGGATGCATTCAGCCATTGACACCTTAACGGTTTCATTATAAAACCGTACCCCAAAGCAATGAAACTAGCTAGTTTTACTCTAGCTAAATCTGCATGAAACATTAATTTGAAAACTCCCTCAACTTTGCATATAAGACCTTATTTTAACACCCTTAGAAGACATTTCCATAATAGGACAATAATCCTTCAAATCTGAACAAATAAAAGCTCCTGAAATATCATTATACAGCCATATCAATTTATCTTAGCATCTAACAAAACTAATCCATTTTTGAATATGAATTAGGACTTTACCCTGAAACAGATATAAATGTATATAGAACTAGCAAAGTGGAAGTACTTATCTTAGAGGACTTTTAGTCCATTGACTTGGTGATGAAAGTCAAAATCAGGTGCTGTTTATGTAGGAGTAAGCTGATCATGCATGCATTGCTAAATGAAGATAGTTCTACTGTGAGAATGATGCTTGAAATGGTGTTTTTAATTTAGGAACCTGATCTATGATGTTATACGAGGGTCTAATGGTGTTTTTATTCTATCGGGTAGCTGAAAAGTGAGTAAAAATACCAACTTTGAGTACTGCAGTAACTAAAAATAAGAACAGCAGAGAAGAGAGAGAGAGAGAATGACAGAGGAAAAGGGATTAATCTCAGGTATGGAGTTCTTCTCCCATTGCAGAGCTTTTGGTACTATTTATAGGCCAATTTCCTTGATGATAAAACTAAAAACAGAGGAGACAAGAATCAGATTGCAAAGGAAAATATTCTGCCATGTGGCAGAAACTACCTTCCCTTATCTCCATTAAACCATGTTCTGTACCTGGTTTGTGCTGAAAACCAGCCAATCCCATGTGCATTAGTCATCATAGAATTGCTACACAATCCTCTAGAATTTCTCAATTTATTCTCTATAAGATATTTGGTGCTGCCACATAAGTGTTTTCACTAAAAAATCGTGTTCTAAAACCACTATACCCACCTGGTTTTAGCTCTCTGTTTCTGCATGTGAATAGAACTCTACTTCATTTTTGCTCATATGATCCTCTTTCAAGAAAACCCTAAAAGGGTTTAGATATAGGTTAAATACCATAATTAGTAACCTTTAGATTTCCTTTGTTTATTAGTTTGAACATATATTACTTACGCGAATAATCAATACAATTTTTATTCACTCATTTTAATTATATTTTAGGGACTCACCCTAAAACATTAATATGGCAGGTTCTACTACAATTTCTGAAATTAGACGAGATCTTGTCTTAGCTTCAGAGCTCTATGATCTCATTACTTCTCTTGACAACTGATTAATTACTCTCGGGAATTAAAATAAAAAAAGAGTGGCTTTGTAGCAACAAACCTTGAGCATGTATAGATCAAAGCATGCATCCTGATAGGCTAAACCGTACATTCTAAATTATTATATTTTCATAAAACAATCCTACTACTTTATCAATTTTATTCCTTTATAGTTGTCTTCTTTTGAGTGTCAAGGGGAAATTTATTCCATGTTTGACTTACCAAAACAGTATAAAACTCATTCTGCTAGCGTATGAACCAACAGTTCCTCTTGCGAACTATTGCTACTACTGTAGCTTACTTTTCCAAGCCATAACTAGCCATGCCGCCCCTTGCACAGGGCAAGATTGAAACTAACTGTCCACTAAAAATTTATTGACCATGCGTAGTAGTGTAGCCTTAATATAATAACATTAAAGTTACTTATAACACACTTTAATAACAAATATTTGCTGAATATAACAATGTTCCCGGGTAAATTCCTAATTCATATTCAAAAATGGATTAGTTTTGATTAGATGATAAGATAAATTAAAATGGTTATTTCAGGAGTTTTATTTGTTCAGATTTGAGGAATTATCATCCTATTATGGACATTATCTAAGAGAATTAAAGTAAGGTCTTATATGCAAAATTAAGGGAGTTTTTAAGTTACTGTTTCATGCAGACTTAGCTAGAGTAAAACTAGCTGGTTTCATTATTTTGGGACATGGTTTTGAGATAAAACTATTTAGGTGTGAATGGCTGAGTAAATCCCAAGAGAATATACAAAGTTCAAGGGATTTTTTAGCAAATAGAGGTAAAATCCTGCAGCTGGTTTTGTAAAAAAAAGAGAAGAAAAAAAAACCGGCTGCAATGCCTGGTTTTTATCAAACTCAATTGAAACAGCTTGCCATTTGGCAAAGTTGTCTTACTCTAATCATTGCAGAATATTCCTTATCCTCTGCTACAATGATTACTCTTTAAATACTATAAAAGGAACTAAAACTCCTTTTGCAAAAAGGGGAGACGGGAGCCTATCTTATAACCTACTTTCTGCTCTAAGTATATATATTCTCCTCTCTATTTTAGTAATTTCTATTATTGATATTCTCTAAAAATCTACACCTGCTTACACACCCAAAATCCCTTTACCCGACGGTTTAAATACACTCTCTATACATTATATATATCAGCTTTGATGCCTAAATCTATTGCCACAGCCTCACATTATCATCATACCAGTCAATAACGAGTGTTGTTTTTTATGTTTCATCGTATGATCAGCATATTTTTCATGCATGCAATGACTATGGGTTTGATCCACTCTTCGGACTAAGTGTCCTTAAGCTAAGTTCTCTCTTCTTTTCCTATTTTCATTCTATATATGTATGTACATACCACATGCTTTTAAAACTAAAAGCTGATCATATTATACTAAGGCACACATCTTTAACATAATTATTAAAGTCTTATACCTAATATATTCAGTTAAGCTCATTTCAATGGCTGATCAAGTTTTTTTTTTGGTCACTACTGAGTAGAGCAACATTTTCACTTTCAAAAACAACCATCTATTCATGAGCTTCAAGTTTTCAAATTTTCATTACATTTGAGGGATTTTGTGAAAATTGAGCCATTCAAAGGCCCCATTCACTATGTTTGTGGAGATTTCCTTTTAAATATTTTTAAAGTATTATTCTACTCTTTGTCTATTATTATACCTAATTTTGAAATCTGACTAATTTTTTTTTTGGTTATTAAATTGTCCATATAGTTATTCTAAAAATTTATCTAAACCATATGCCCTAAAGTTTTATGCTTAATTATATTGTATTGTATTGTCTTAATCTATATTATGTTGTCTTAGTATTTGAGTAACAAACAAGTAATTATACATTTCAGAAATCAAAATTTACCACGAACATACATAAAAGGCGACTCCACTGGGGATGGCCAAGGAAGATTAATTCTTCTCAGTTTTCATAAAGTTTTATTTGCATCATTATCATTATCTGCATATAGGTGTCTTAAGAACCTTAATTTCTTTTTCTGGTGTCAATATTTTCCTTTATTCAAGAGAAAAGAATGGTAAATCCTCCAAATCCACCTCCACCTCCTCGCTTTCTGCCATTACCTTTACCACCTACGACTTTTGTAACACCTGATCAGCACAGTGACCAAATGGGCCAAGTATTGGCCATGTTGAGATCTTTGCAACAAGAAGTGATGGATTTGAAAAGTAGGGAGGCAGTGCACAATGGGAATAGTAGCTCCAGTTTTCAAGCTACTCCGTCAGTTCACAATGAAGCAGGCCTTAGGGTGATCCAAGTTGGAACTCTTGATATGGTAACAGCACCTCCAGCTACTCATACTACACCAGCAGCCCCAACCACTCCCTCAAATGTCGTAATTGTAACTACTCCAGGCACGAGCCATGAGTATTTAACTAAAGATGAAATTCTAGAAATGATGAGAACTAGTTCAACAGACAAGAGCCTAAAGAAGATTGATTTCTAACCACCGTATCCGTCTCATATTTTGTCAAAGCCCTGCCCTAAGGATTATGTTAATCCTAGATTCAGAACATTTGATGGAAGGACAGGAAATGCCAAAATACATGTAGTCAGTTTCATTGACGATCTTGGAGCTTATGTTGGAGTTGAAGAATTGAGAATGAGGGAATTCTCTAAATCTCTCACTAGAAGAGTATATGATTGGTTTGTTGATCTTCTTGCCAACAACATTAAAAATTGGCAAAACTTAGTGTCAACTTTCTACACTAAGTTCTTTGTGGCAGAATCAAAATGCACATTTGTAGACTTATCTGCAGAATTTCAAAAAGAAAGAGAATCCTTGGTAGCTTTTGTTAACAAGTTCAAAGAAAAAGCACTGGACTGTAGAGACTCAGTTATTGAACAACAAATGATAGACATATGTTTCAAGAAGATGGATCTTGAATGCAGGCTTTATATTATAAACCATGTGATCACTAACTTTGCTGAGTTAATGGAAAGGGCTAAGAACATTGAAATCAAGTTGAGAAAAAACACTAAGCCAAGAGTAATTCTACGACAACCAGTAGTACTTGGAGTAAGCCTTTTCCTAACAAAAGGAAGAGAGAAGTATCGATAATTGAAAAAGCCAGAAAGAATCCACAACAAGTGCCGCCAAAAATACCCCTTGAAAAGAAAAAGATAGAAGCTCTAGTAAAAGCCTGACTTGAAGATGGTGCATTAAGGGATTTTCCTATGGACAAACCTCCTACTCAAGAGGAAAAGAGGAACCCGAAATATTTTTTATACCATAAGAAGGTGATACACTCGACAATCGATTGTTATGCTGTTAGAAGAGTTTATCATTCCAAAGACAATAAAAGAGAGATTGTAAAGACTCAAGAGACTGACATTAATCCATTCCCAAAACATGATGAAAAAGGGCAAGTCATGACATGCACTGCTGTGGAAGAAATTGAACCAGCAGAAAAAAGGAAAGGCAAAGATCGATGAATCTGAGGGGAGTGATGTCAACACAGAATTCTTGATAAAGTCTAAGGTATTTAAGACTTTATTTGATACATTGGAATTTAGTGATGAAGCAAGAAATAAAGCTACTCAAGCCATTTTAGAGGTATCAAATGAGTATGGACCCCAATGCTGTATGGCTAGGAAAGCTTTGAGGAAGATGTCGAGGCAACAAGAAGATGCTATAAATTTCTCAAATAAGGATTCATAAGTTCTAAACTTCAGTCACAATAAATCTTTGTATATGGAAGCTACAGTAAATGAATTGAAGTTTAAAAGAGCACTTGTGGATAATGGATCATCAGTCAACATAATGCCTTGGTAGACCTTTAAAGCAGTCAGGATTCCTGAGAATAGGCTTGTAACCCAAGCAACCCCTTTGGTTACCTTTGTCTCAAATGCTTATGTTACAAAGGGGCATGTCCATGTTGACTTTCGAGTTGGACCTATCAGAGTGCCAACAAAGTTTTATGTGATTGAACTGATGTTGTCACGACCTAAAATCCCAAGTCGTGACTTTTTAGTAATTTTGAGTGTAAATTAATACAAATAAAGAATTTTATAAAATTCGGAGAAAACTCAGTACTTGAATATTTCATTTTAGTCCTTGACTCATTAGAAATTCTATATAAAAGGGGACGCATCTTTAGTTCAATTTATTAAGAGAGATATGCCAATTAAAATTTGATGAAATATAGTTAATTTGTACGAAAACTTGATTTGATAAAAACTTTAGCGTTGATTAAAATGAAGTTCGTAAATCTTGAGTTAGAGAGTCCAAAAACTGATTTACAGAATTAATCAAAAATTTGAAGTACTTAAAACTTTAAAAATATGCTCCCTGGGAACTATAGGGTCCCATATATATATATATATATATACTAAATCCTCAAATAGTAGTAAATACATCCTCATATATTCACTTGATAGACTCAAAGAACTTGGCTAAATAGTTAGACATGGAGAAAGAGTGAAACAAAGAAAAGTACCGACCCAAGGAGGAATAAGACCGCGATCCTAAGCCAAACGACTTGCCTAGCCATCGAGACAACTGACTCGAATGAGTGATCGCCTGAAAGGGGGGAAAAAGAGAAGGGGTGAGCTCGAAAGCTCAGTAGGAAAGCTATTATCTCAATTAAAATCTTTTTTTTTCTTTTAGTGATGGAAGGCCCTTGTATGGTTAGTTTAATCCAAAATAACTTTGCAAAACCATATGTGGATATATTTATAAAATATCCAAATCTGAGAGTCCGTATGCACATACATATATATAGAGGTACGGAAAACATAATATCCCAAAGCTAATCAGTCCACGAACATATGACACAAATCCACCCATACCCATGAGTTCACCACCTCTCATCAATTGAAACCAGGGTGTTGGCACTATGTGTGCCATATAGCCTGCCTGACACCTAGCCCATAACTGGAGAAGACACCCGTGTGTCGCCTATCAAACCTGGAGGGGCAACTGCATTGCCTACGCCTGCCAAGTGGGGAGGTAATAAGAAGAAATACCCCACATGGGTTCATGGACTTTCACCGTCAGTGGGGCTGTAGCGCCACACTGTAAAAATCCCATGATGCTAACCTGGGACTCATGTGTGATCTTATGACACGTGTACTCTAAATTGATGTGTAAAAGTAGCCATGCAGTAAATTAAGCTCAAATGATGCTCTAGTTTTTAATAAAATAATTCATTAAATTTTGTAGAAAAATGGGCAGCATAACGGCCATATTTTAACATACCCAAAAATAACCTGCACTCAGAAAATTCCTAGAGCAATCCAATATATAAATCATACCATTAAATTCCATCACAGATATTTAAAAGTTCTAAAATCACATTTGTTCTCATATGTTGCAAAAAATAAGTTTTATTTAAAATGACGTAAAAGAGAGGTAACCGAATCCCTACCTTACTAGAATAGCGATACCATGCTATTGGATGCTCAAGGTGCCATTGGATAATCACTCGGAAGGTCGGGAACTAATACCACACCCTCTTGCGAAAAACCAACTTCTCACCGGAGTTTTAATTCCACAAACAGATCTCTTCACTGAATTACTAGCACCCAAAATAGCTAGGTTAGATATATGACTTATCCAATTCGGGTCCGGGCTTACACCGGACCGGTGGCACACAAAACGAGGCAAAATCTCGACCGTCTGATCTCGATTTTTGTGCCAATCCAATCGACACAATATATATATCAAACTTCTCCATTTTCTGAGTACATTCCAAAAATGACAACAAAACGAAATCTAGTGGTCGGATTAAAAACTAAAATTCGAAACTCAAAAACACCCAAAAATGACAACTTTTAAACCAGGCAAAACGGAGTCGTGAAATTATATATCTTGACGATTCTTGCGACGAAAAAAATCTAATGAGCCTAGTTTGGGGTCGAATAGTGGCCGGAATAGTCTCTGGTGACGAAAACTCCGAAATGGCCAAAAATGACATTTTTCTAGTGGGGGAGCACAGTGGCTTCGCGTGGGTCACTGGTGGCACGGCGAGGCAGTGCCGGCTAGTTGGCAGGCCAAACGACGTCTGAGGCAGCGGCTGGTCCCGATCTTCGGCCGTGAGTGAGGGAGAGAAAGAGCAGAGGGGGAGAGGGGAATCGGGTGAGTGAGAGAGAGACAATGAGTGGGGTATATATATATATATATTTAAGGATTTTTTTTTAAAAAAATGGTCAAATGACCATTCTACCCCTAAAAAAATGGGTTTTTACAGATGTGTCTTATCATTTATTACTAGGAAGGCCTTGGATTCATCATAATTATGTGGTGCAATCCACATTGCATCAATGTCTTAAAGCCATAAAAGGAAAGAAAGAAATTCTCATTCCTGCTACTAAGGCTCCATTTTCACAAGAAGAAGTACACTAGGTTGAAGCTATTTTCTATGATGAGATAGTTGACAGTGTTGATGAAACAAGACCGCAGGGAGTTTCTTTAATTCCACAAGATGACGAAGAAAGAAACTTTTCTATCAATCCTCAAATAGAAACAAACTTACTAGAGGAAGAGGAACCTGTTGTCAAGAGAATTAGACTCCCGGATGGGAGAATTGCCTCCAAATTATGAAGGGGTGGCGAGGTCAGTAATGTCCTCGCGAGAATAATGGGAGAGAATAGGAAAATTAAAGAAATAAATGAAAAAGGGATAGAAAGGATTGAGGCAATTCCTTTAGCACCAGAGAAGTTGCAGGATAAACCAAGGAATACTCAAAGGAAACTCAAGAAAGTAAATTTGGTAAATAAGGGAGAAGAGAAAGTGACATTCGTTGCTGAAGGATTAGAAGCAGAATTTGAGGCAGCCTTGATCAACTTACTAAAAGAATACAAGGATGTATTTGCATAGACATATGAGGATATGCCAGGACTCAATACTAAGTTGATCACTCATAAGTTGGCTATTAACCCCACTCTAAAGCCTGTGAAGCAGACGGCTAGGAATTTCAGCACCACATTCAGGCTTAGATTAAGAAGGAATTGAAAAAGTTGATAGGAGCAGGGTTCATTAAACCTTGCAAGCACCCTGTGTGGCTGGCTAATATTATGCCAGTAAGGAAAAAGAATGGACAAATTCAGATTTGCATAGATTTCCTTTGCTTAATTTGAATATGCTCATTGATGCTATAGCAAATCATGAAATGTTTTCATTCATAGACGGCTTTAGTGGATACAATCAAATTAAAATAGATCCAGAGGATGCTGAGAAGACTGCATTTAGGACTCCATTTGGCAATTTTTACTATATAGTAATGCCATTTGGATTAAAAAGTGCAGGAGCAACCTATCAAAGGGCTATGACAATCATTTTTCATGACATCATCCATGACTGTGTAGAAGATTACGTAGATGACTTGGTAGTGAAATCGAGAAAGAAAGAGCAACACCTAGATCATCTCAGAAGGGTTTTCAACAGATGTAGGAAGTATGATTTGAAGATGAACCCTTTAAAGTGTGCATTTGGAGTGACAGAAGGAAAGTTTTTGGGATTTATGGTGCATAAAGGTGGAATCAGAATTGATAAGGATAAAACCAATGCTATCTAAAGCCATCACAAAACTCGAAACAAATAAGAGAATTCATAGGGAAAATTTCCTATCTTACGAGATTCATTCTTGCCCTAGCCAGTATCATTAGGTCGTTACATCAGCTCACCAAAAAAAGTGTGGAATACAAGTGGGAGCCTGAACATCAGCAAGCATTTGAAGAAGTTAAGAGAGTCCTAACCAACCCTCAGGTAATGACTGCACCTTTGCCTGGTAAAGAATTGCTAGTTTATCTAACTGCCTCAGGTGAAGCCATTGAAATCTTAATAGCTTAAGAACATAATGACATTGAAAGGCCAGTCTACTATCTTAGCAAACTCCTCAAAGGACCAAAACAAAGTTATTCCGTGGCAGATAAGCTATGCACTGCGTTGATGTATGCAATCCAGAAACTTAGGCACTATATGCTTACTCACAAAGTTAGGATAATTACTAGCTCAGATCCAATTAAGCTTATCTTGCAAAAGCCTGTTTTGGCTGGAAAGTATGCCAAGTGGATGCTTATGTTAAGTGAGCTAGATATAACTGTCGAAAAGCCTAAGGTTATTAAAAGTCAAGCTCTAGTTGATCTTCTGAAATATGCCAAATGCTTTGAAGAGTTGGAAGTAATGGAAATTGAAGAAAGTGAAGAACAGTGGGTACTCTATTTTGATGGAGCCTCTATTAGAAATAAGGGAAGTGTAGGAATTATGATTTCGAATAACTAAGGAGAGATTTTTAAGAAAGCAGTAAAGTTAGCTTTTCCTTGCTCGAATAATGAAACTGAATATGAAGCTTTGGCTGTGGGATTGTAGCTAAAGAAATGACGATTTCCAAACTCAAAATCTGTGGCGATTCGAATTTAGTGATTAGGAAATTAAATGGAGACTTTGCTATTAAAGAACCTAATCTAGTGAAGTACAGGAAAGAAATCCTGGATAGATTAAAAGGGTTTGAAAGCTATAAATTAGAATCCTTATCTCACCAAGAGAATAAATACGCGGATGCTTTGGCTAATTTAGTTCTCAAAATGGGAAATACTGAAGAAAAAATGATTCAAATTCCCCTTGAAACTAAAGAGAGGTCAATCGAAGCTTTACCCCCAGAAAACACCAGCTGGATGCAAGTCATTAAAGCAAAGCTAAAAGACCCTACCCCTCAAGATTACAAAGAGATTAAATCTTTTATGCTTCTAAACAGCCAGTTGTACAAGAAGTTAGGAGACAGGGTATTAGCTAGGTCTGTTTCAGAAGAGACAGCTGCTAGAGAAAGTTCATGCTAAAGTCTGTAGGCTTCGTGGGCCTATTTTGTCAAGAAGGATTCAGAGATTAGGCTATTTTTGGCCTGAAATGAGAAAAGAAGCCGTTAAACTGCAAAAGAAGTGTGAACAATGTCAACTTGTTATTGACATTAGAGAAAATTGCTTTGTGGAAAAGGAAGATTGGAGGCAAAATTATATCAATTATTTGATGTACCACCAACTTCCTAAAGATGATTCATTAGCACTTTTGATCAAACAAAAGGCACCAAAATACTTCATGAAAAATTGCCAACTATATAGAAGAAGTTTCTTGGGAAAATTCTTAAGATGCATTGGGCCTAATGAAATTGAAGATGTGATGAAAAAAGTTCATGCAGGAGATTGTGGAAGCCATATGAGAGGAAGAAGGCTCCATGAGCAACTCATTTCTATGGGGTACTTTTGGCCAACCATAGAGAATAAAACCATGGAATTTGCAAGGAAATGTGAAGCATGTCAAAAGCACGACAATTTAATACATGCTTTATTTGTGAAAATGGGAAGTGTCACTTCTCTTTGGCCATTCCACACATGGTCTCTTGACTTAATTGGGATAATCACTCTTCTTTCTAGAGTAAAGAAGTGGATATTAGCTGCCATTGAGAATTTTACTAAATGGTCAGAAGCCATTTTATTAAGGAAAGCCACTTCAGAAGCCGTGAGGAATTTTGTTTTAGAGAATATTATATGCAGGTTTGGCATTCCAAAGAGAATTCTTACAGACAATGGAACACCATTCATAGGACAACCTTTTGAATTATTATTGGAAGAATACCAATTATACCATGGGAAATCAACAAGGTACTATCCTAAAGGGAATGAGGCAATTGAAGCTTTCAACAAAACGTTGAAAGCTATCTTGGGAAAAATGATCGAAGAGGCATCCATCTCTTGTGATGACTGTCTGCCTTTGGCATTGTGGGCATACAGAACCACCAAAAGCATAACAACAAAATAGACTCCATTCTCCCTAGTTTATGGGGTAGAAGCAGTATTGCTTGTGGAGATTAGTGTTCCCACTGCTAGAATGACCTTGTCAACAAACAAAGAAGAAAATTCCAGAGAATTTGATTTGGAAGCTTTGGAAGAAAAAAGAGATCAAGTTCAGGGAAAAATGCTAGTTTATAAAAGGAGGATTGCTCAAGCCTACAACAAGATGGTCAAACCTAGGATCTTTCAAGAAGGAGACTTTGTTCTAAAGGCTGCCGATCATGCCATGAAAGGCTTGCATACTCCTAAATTTGCTCCAAAGTGGGAAGGGCCTTATGAAATGGTAAAAGTCAAGCCAACTGGATATTGTATTCTCAAAGATTTGGAAACAGTCAAAACTCTACCTCCTACCAATTTGAAGTTTGTAAAGAAGTACTACTTGTAATGGATAAAAGTCCAATGATATCATGACTGGGGACCTTGTTAGGAGAAGTTTGTTTATGTTATCTTGTCTTACCTATTAAAGAATTATTAGAGGAAATTTCAAGAGGGCTCTCAACTTAATGGTTCAAGAAGTTCACATTACAGGATCATAAGAATCCATTTTATTAAAGAAATTTGTTATGATACTTGAACCTAAAGGAGCGAGTATATTTAAAGGTAGGTAACTAGAAAATTTTCTTATAAAAGGTTCTTGGTACAATTAAATGATTTGCAAATTTGGAAAGCATATTATTATGGGGTTTGGAAGCCTAAGTATACTACCATGTAGTCCCTAAAGCCTAAACATGTTTAAATAGTATCAAGCATGTGATTATGCGGCTGAAAAAGGTTAAAAGTTGCTAGTGTATGATTATATGGCCAAAAAGCCTAAGTATGCTTACAAATAAACTCAAAGCCTTGGAAGCCCCAAGCAATTCAAGTCTTGGAAGCCCTAAGCAACTCAAAGTCTTGGAAGCCCCAAGCAATTCAAGTCTTAGAAGCCCCAAGCAACTCAAAGTCTTGGAAACCCTAAGTAAAATATCTTGTCTTCTGTTTTGAAGCAAAAACTGGGGACCTATATGGTTATTAGTATCAGAATTACCAATTCTCTATAGACTGGTGCTGACAGAATGGGTTGATATGCTCAACAAGGAGGTATGACAATCATATCACAAAGTTTTACTATTCTTCTTAAAAGTCTAGTCAGCGCGATACTTAAAATATTTCAGATATCCATTAAAAGTCAAATTCGGAAGAACTTAATGGTATCCTTAAATGTGAAAATTCTGAGTTATATGACCAGTTAGTACAAAAGCAATTTTATAAACAGAATCTTGAGATTAGCCAATTTTAGAGCAAGAACAGGGGACTTAGGAGTTGTATGAGCTTTTAATATCCTGGTTACTGATGCTATGTCTTGCATTAATACCAAACTAGAGCTTATGAAACTATTTTTAACAACAAGATTTTATTCATTATAAAAATTTGGTTTTGAAAATCAGTGTTGATTAATAACATGAGCTTTTATAAAATCTTGTGAAAATCAGATTTTTTTTTTCATATTTTGTAAGTCACAAGTACATATGAAATATTCAAATATACCATTTCATTTAAGTGGTGCTCTAGCCAACTATTGAGAAGAATTTGAGGTAATTTGGTTCTTCTTGTATTATAATTAGCCAAAAATTAGTATTTTCATATAAACCTATTTATCTAATAGTTTGGATATTCCAAAGCTCATTGAAGACCTCTTTTGATTTAAAAGTGTATCTCGTATACCCATAGGGTCTGATTATTTTCTTTCAATTACTTGTGATAAACAAGGAGAAGTTGATTAATGAATACGCATTTTGCTAAGTGCTTGAAGACTTAGAATTATATTTTGAGGAAGTTATAGAAACTATGGGTCCTAGGATAGGAGATCTTAGGTTACATGATTGTGGTTTTGTATAAATAGTGATTCGAAGGTAGATATGAACACAAGGATCTTTATTAAGATAATGAGTGTTAATACATTGTAAGATAAATCATTGACAATTTTATGAGCTTCTTCCATAAGATGTTGAAAAATTGGTATATAACCAAAACCAATGCTGGACATAGGTATTCTTTTATAGAATTATTTGAGAAGGGTCGATAGAAGCTTTCTTGATGTCTTGTTGAGAATTAAAGTCTCAGGACTGAGTACCTTTCTGCTCAAAGTCTTTTTCAGAAGTCACGGGCCGAAATTTCCGTGATCTCCTCTGTATCGCCGTAGCCTGATTTCCGCCGCCTCCTACGACTTGAATCTGTCAGGGGTGAGATTTGGGTAAATCGCCGTTCTGTCAGGATGGCTTGCCCCTTGCGTACGCCTACCCAGGATCGCATTAAGTGCTCTGTTTGGGTCTGGAGTCGTGAGTTGCTTTCCATTGTATTCAGGTGGAAGACCCTTGACGCTTCTGACCCCCCCAATTGTCGAGGTAAGGGCCATTGTATTCAGGTGGAAGACCCTTGGGGCTTCTGACCCCCCCAGCTGTCGAGATAAGGGTCGGACTGGGCCGAGACTATCCAGGGTCTGTGATGGACTCGGCCCTAACTTCGGACGGCCCAATGGCTGATTGTGAAATCACGTTCGATCCGCGTGGCCTTTAACTAATCACTCTCGACACCTGTCGGACGGTAGACCCTTTTTGTGACCTGTTCAACCGCTCGGCTATCCATGTGGCGTATGACTTGGGAACGGGTCCCACAGTGGTGATCCTCATCAACCAACTTATATGAAAGCTTTACCGCATTTGCAGAGTGACCGTTTGGTTGTTCAGAATCTACTGAACCATTTCGAAACTTCAGATCCATACTTGATCATGTAAGACTTGTGCTTTTCTATAGATGTTTAAAGCTGGAGCTTGT
Source organism: Parasponia andersonii (assembly GCA_002914805.1). Lineage (NCBI taxonomy): Eukaryota > Viridiplantae > Streptophyta > Magnoliopsida > Rosales > Cannabaceae > Trema > Trema andersonii. The sequence goes on along the minus strand of JXTB01000208.1, from coordinate 180,809 downwards.
CACTCAAAGTTACAGAGATAAAGATTATTTTGATTTTAAATCATAATTTTTATACAACCTAATAAGCCTTCTTGATCATGTATTTTCAGGCGAACCCCATACGAGATTTTGGAGCATCCCATCTTTTGGCCTCAAAACGTAAGAATGAGGTTGTTCCTGTCCACATATGGGGTTTTGACATTTAAGAAGTGGTCTTCTTTCGTGCCTTAAGTTCTTTTAGATGGTGATTTGAACAATCTTTATGGTACTGCACATAAGGGACAATGGGATTGGACTTTGTGCATTGACCAGGACATTTTAAGTTATTCTAAGGCCAGTTATAATAGGAAGAACATTGTTGACTTACTCCGATTGCAAATAAATTTGTTTGAGCATTTCCCCGAATTTCCAAGCAAAGTGAAGGTTTGTTTCCGCTATGCATTATTTATTATTATTATTATTTTTTGATCAGAATGAAAGATAACTTCACTTAATGACATCTATATTATGTTTTTGTTTCAGACTCTTGTTCGATCAAGCTATAATGAAGTACGTAAATACTTTATTTCCCAATTTCCCTTTCGTTATATTATATATTTGCATGCTTCTATGATACCATAGCTTCTTTAATTTCCCTTTTAATAAAGCTTTTATATTTCTATGTGTAACACCGTCTAGGTACACTACATATAAGTAGGCTTACTTATATATAACAAAGCTAAAAAGTTTTAACCTCACTTTCTCTAACCTTGGAAGGGCTGAAGGATAATTTTAAACTTTTCTATTGGGCTCAAAACAGATATCATACTCTCTTTCTCACTCCAAAAATATTTACAATAAGTACAATATTAAAAAACAGGTTTTGAAAACTACTCACAACTCCCATAGGAACAATTATGTACATATAACTAGTAAAGTACATATAAGGTTCTCCCAAAATAACTTTCTTCATTTCAAATTGGCATATGAACAGCATTGTAGTGGAAATATCTCAGCCAACTCTACTGCAGGTTTTGATCATCTGCATCACAAGAACTAAATGAGCTATTGCCTAGTAAATGAAAATCAATGCATGCTTATAAACAAATTAGACATGAAATTTCTTAATCATTATATCCTCAACTTTCCTTGAAAATATTAATGTTTAAACGTGCTTGGGCCCCATTAGTCTTGGTATAGTCCCATTAGTCTTGGTATAGTTTTTAACTGAGTAACGTAGTGTGCATTCTTTTAATAAATTTCATTTGAGATTTACCTTATTTTAGAATTAACCTCAAGAGATTTCACCTTCCTCTTGTTTAGCTTACCTTGTCTTGGATTTAACCACAAAGGATTTCACCACATTTACCTTTTAAATCAACATGATTGGAACCACACCCCTCTTCAAAATAAACAACCTTTAGGCTACATGATTCCTCATTGAAAATCAAAACTTGTAAACATTCTTTTGATGTATAACATCATGGTATGTCTCGTGAAAATGATATAAATAATTTTAAGATATTATACAAAGCTCATTGTCACAATATAATACCTTTAACATATACAATCATATACACATATTCTTGTGATACTTGAGTGAGATTCCCACTTACCTGAAGTCTTTAGAACACAAAATAAGGTGTAAGGCAGATTTCCTCTCCCAAGAGAGCTTTATGTGCTTAAAGGCCTAATCATGATATTTCAGTTCCATTTTTAAATTCATTTTCTTATGAAAACATCATCATAAGTATCATATAGTGATTTTAGCAATCATGTCAACTAGTACAAAGCATGTCGTTATTATGACCAAAACACAATTTTGGTTCCATCTTCCTAAGCATAAAAACATCTTAAAAGACTTGATCCCTTCCGCACAGAATAACAATCATAAGCTTGGAATTTCATACCCAAAAGAAATTAAGAATTTCTCAATCTCAGTTTTATTTTTGAGATATATATAATAAGGGTTATTATAAAAAAAAAAAAACAAACTTGGATATTTTAATTTTAGTAAAAAACACATTAAGTTTTTCGTTATATCAAATAAAACCTTGAATTCTTTTAATTCTAACAATAAAAACTTAGTTTCTGATTATATCAAATAAAATCTTGAGATTTTGAAATCCAATCAAATTGAACCTAAAGCAGATATTTAATCAACGAATATATAACGTGATTAAGAAATGACTTTATTTCTTAAGTGTTCTATACTCATGAACTATTTTTTTAAATTTATTTTAGCTAAAAAGTCAATATTTTCAATATAGAACAAAATAATTTTTGCCCGATTGGAGTACTTGTTAATGTAAATAGCTTCGCATAGTCACACATGATATTATATATTAAGGAAAAATGAGTCATTTAATTGATTTTGCGGGCTAATTTGATTTGATTTTATAATCCAAAGGCTTTATTTGATATAACTAAAAACTCAAGGTTTTTTTTTTTTTGCTAAAATTAAACAAATACAAAGTTTTTTTTTATATAATCGAAAACCCAGGGTTTTTTTGCTAAAATTAAAAAATTTGGCTTTTTTTTTCGATGATAACCCGATATATTAGTGTAAATTACCGAAGGTTAAAATGTAATGTTTAATATCTATGGTAAAGAAACAGATCGATCACATAACTTCACTTTATATCACTAGGTCAAGAAACAGGCTCATAATCCTTACTTAAGGTCCCTTATCTCACTAAGTCCATTTACACACTATTGATCATTCGTAATAATTATGTAGACACATTGATTTTGCTACGGAAACACAGTAGAGCTTTTTCATCGGATGCTGATTTCATTTTTCATTTTTTTTATTTAAATTCGCCTATCCAACTTGCCAAGATTCATATGCAAAATAATTTAGAATATAGAGAAACATTAGAAAGATATAATAATCACTATGAAAGTTACAGCAAAGAAAATCTGTGCAGCTTCAATTCCCATGTACGCATAGAAGTCATTAACAAATAAAGTACAGTAGCCTGGCTTTCTATCCATTTATGTATATTTAATATATATAACTAATTAGCAACAGCTTGTTCAATTCCCATGTACGCATATATATAACTATTAGTTAATTAAGCAATTTTATATATCATAATAAGCACTTAAATCATGCATTTTGATTTAGAAAATAAATACGAATATATTTAAATGACATATTAGAATATTTATTATTAGCAAGATGCACTTGTGAGTATTTTGGGCACTACACTATGCTTTTACTCTACTATAGCATCTTTAATGCCACGATGAAGATATTTAAGTATTCTTGATGAAGATTAACATATTAATTATAGTTAGGTGTAAATACAAACAAAATATGATAATGTGTTATTTGTTGAGTTTTAGGATTTTTAGTTTATTGACATGTGCCTTAGAATGTGAATATTCACTAATATTGTAAAAACCCGGAATTTTCGAGGGTAATTTGGACAATTTACCAATTTTCTGGATAAAATATTATGGGGACTAATTTGCAAAAGTTTTGTTCGGGTGGACTAAATTGCAAATTTTGGGGGACCAGATTGTTAGAGATTTGAAATTT
>JXTB01000208.1:160634-172626 GCA_002914805.1 Parasponia andersonii | reverse complement strand
TTTTGACACTTTTCAAATAAATTAAGGAATTTCCCACCAAGTGAAATTCTCCTTTTGCCACTAGCCCGGGTTTTGGGTCGTGACAGAAATTTTGGCAAATTCTTTGCATCGACCAAAATTAGGAATTACACTGATAATTGATGCATTATTAGGATTTGAACCACTTAAGATGACATTAATTGGTTACTTTGATTTACAAGAAATTTTTAGACATTACTCCGAATGTCTAAACCACATGAAGCTCTTTTTCAGTTGTGTTTGTGTTTGTTTGTTTTTTTTTTTTTTTGACATAATAAAAAATAAATTTAATTATTGATAAACTGATTATGTTTTTGTTTCAGGCAATTAGTCCACCGGGCAGAGAAGCGGTATATGCATATTTTGCTTGCAAATTTCCCGACCTTTTTATTAACGTATATGAAATTGTACGCAAATACGGTTGTTAGGATATTTAATGTCATGGTCAACGTATGGTCTATGATCAACGTACTAAAGATAGTGCTTTCTTTTCTTGAGAAATTAGTGTCATACCCTAAATCGATTACCTTGAAAATTTGCTTAAAGATGCGAAAAAAAAATTACAAAGTTATGTGAAAAATATTGGGACTTGTACAAAAATACCCCATTTTTGAAAGTAGGGTTTAGTAGATATCCTTGGGTTTAGTAGATATCTTTTTTATTTTATGAACAAATATATTCCTTTTCCAATTGTATTGGGTAGAGTTTATTATAATACCATTAGTAATTACTTAGTTATCATTATTACAAATTGGTATCTCATTTATTTACTATGATCTGACAAAAACTTTACCACTTATATCAAATGATATATTTATCATTATATCCCTTAAAATATTTATTCACTACTATTATAAATTGATATGTCATTTATTTACTATAACCTCTTTCTTTGGTGATTTCCTATGGTCCGATGATGGTGACTATGATTGAATTTGCTCATAACTTGTGAAGAAATATGGATATTGGCATAGTCGTGTGAATAATTCTTGTGTTAGTTCCATTTTGATTGTGAAATCCCATATTTGAGCAAATTGCCTTGATCTTTGAATTATGTGTGAATTTAGAGAATGTTTTTATGAATTCGACAAACTGTAATACCCCCTAGCTTAACTATATGACTATTTAGGTCAAACTAGGAAGTATTATTCTTTTATAAACCATAACTTTAGTGTTTACCAAAAGGTGCGCCAATTTAAACTTTTCAAACTCTAAAACGAAAGAAGTTGCGTGACATTATTTTCTCAAAGTGTCTTTACAAAATGTACAACCAAAAGGTTCTTATCAGTTTATCTTGCCATCAATAGCAATATTTACAACACATAAAAATATCAAAATACGAAGATAACATCGCCCACAAGTCAAGCTCGTCTATATCTGTATGATCATGGTGATAAGAAAGCGTGCTAGCCAACCAGTAACTCTATACATCATATATTTCCTCACCTGCATCACAGGAACTACATGAGCTAATGCTCAATAAGTAAAGATTATGTATGCTCGTGAACGTGTTTTCTGTGCAAACTATACTTACCCAACGCAGACAAACTAAACAATGTACTTAAAACATATCTTATAAAATCAGTACAATGATACTACTTTAAATCCAATGCGTAAAAAACTTCATTTCTTTAAAAATCATGCTTAGATGATCAAGCTATGCTTGTGTCCTCTGTAAATTTTAGAACAATAATATAAATAACATATAATTGAAATAATACACATAAACATATAGAAAAACATCTCGTATCTACTACTGTTCTTGTGATGCAGTTAAAATAAGTCTTTACTTACCTTGTGTCCGGTAGAGATGATAGTGGAAAGGGTCAGTATCCTCTATAGCAAGGTGTATAGAAGACCTGATGTCAATTTTATTACTAAGATGATCACTACAATGTAAAATGCTTATAGAAAATAAGCACAAGACATAATTAGAACTTTTACAAAATAAGGAAGCCAAATCACAAAATGAACCAAAATGTCGCATACTTTCATAAAAACTAGTCCATTTGATTCTAAATGGTATCATTTGGTCTTAAAAATATTTAGACAGGACCTTTCCTATTTTTAGGACATCTCCACATGATTAAAATCATGATTTAAGACCTGCAATAATATTTCACAAGCCAATTCCCGCATATACACCTCGAAGAGAATCATTTAGAACAACTTAGGTGCACTTGAATTTCTTTCAGTTTAGACACTGTTTAAACCCACTTTTACACTTGTATGACATCACAAATAGCCACCAAATGAGTATAATAGATAATAAGATCAATAAAATATACACTTTAAGTTACAAAAATCAGACTACAAATATAGAAACCTAATCTACTACACATTAAAATACTTAATTCCATAAATAGAAAACTTTGGGACTTTAGGTCTAACTTTAATCTTCCACTTAAATTTTATGTCTCCAACAAAATATAAGGTTTTTTCTAGGATCATTATTCATCAAATAATAGCTTTGGTTTAAGATTTTAAATAAAAGAAATTAACTACAAGTTCAAAATCCTACATAAAGCTCACCTTAACTAGTTTGAGCTTTTACCGAAGCTCTTGCCTTGTACCTCCACCAAATTGATTCTCAAGGCTTTGAAACTGATTTTAGGATTCAAGAGAACCTAGGGGAACCATTATTTAAGTGTGAGTAAGTGGTGAATTGAAATTAGAAAACAAAACCTAGGAAGAAGAACTAGTAGAATTACTTTGACTAGTTTGGATCTATCTTGCTTTCTTGAGCTCCAATTTGAGTTCTACCACTTGGAAACTCTTGGATATGGATAAGGGAAGTTGAGAGAAGCTTAGGAAGTGGCTAGAGTGGTTTAAGTCGTGGCTGGGAAGAAAGAGAAAGAAAGTGACTAGATTTAGTCTAAAAGTAATACTTAATGACTAAGAAATGGTATAACTTAAATTCTAAGGGGTATTTGGGGTAGTTTGCTCCTTACTTTCCATGTGTCAAGCTCTAAAGCATTTTTAGCATACTCATCACGTTGTTGGTCAATCCTATACACCCAAGTGTAGTCCAAAATTGTTAAACCTAGATTAGAAGGTGAAAACAAGTCATACTTTGACCTATAATCCCATATGGCCAATCTTATTATAATTTAGTAGAACCTAGTCCCATAACCAATCATTAAACATAAAAATAAGTCAATTAGACTCCAATTAATAATGAAAACATAGTATTAATACCTAATTATTAGAATGCACAAAGACGATATTACGCGATTAAGTTGAATTTAAGCTAGCTTAGTACAATTAAACACAATTCGGTACGATCACTACCACCTCGTGCTTACCTGGAACCAACATTTTGGAAAATACTAGAAATGATTTCTACACACTAAATAAAATCTATTTGACGTATTAAATATACAATGAATTCGGCTCTGAAAAGCATGAAAAATGCATTTTACCAAAAAATTCGATTTGACTAAGTTATCGACAAACATGATTTTTAACGCATATGCATGTTCCTTTCACACACAAAGCTCTTTCTCTGGGGGTACTGAGCCTTTACACTGCATGGAAATACTTCGACAACCATTAGTTCAATAATACATATCGAAAGTATTTAGCAATCAGAATGAGCAATTTACCACAAAATTGATACCAGTTGCTTGATATGTCTATTATGCAATATGAACATGTTTATTATTATGTATGTGAGAAACTTAGGCATCACAATCCTTCCCTCCTTATTAAATTTCGTCCTTGAAATTTACTTACCAAAATAAGTGAGGATACTTAGTTTTCATCTCTTCTTCTTTTTCCCATGTGGCCTTTTCTACTTCGTGATTCCTCCACAATACTTTGACCAAAGGGATCTTCTTGTTTCTAAGCTCCTTCCAAAATCTCCACTAGTTGTTCTTCATAACTCACATCTTGGCTCAACTCTAGCAGCTCAAAACTTAAAACATGTGAAGGGTTTGGAATATATCTCCTTAACATAAAGACGTGAAAAATATTGTGTACGTTCGACACTGAGGGTGGCAAAGCAAGTCTATAGGCAACATCTCAAACTCTATCAACTATCTCAAATGAGCCTACATATCTGGGGCTAAGCTTTCCTTTTTTCCCAAACCTCATGATTCCTTTCATTGGAGCAACCTTCAAAAACACTTTGTCCCCAACATTAAACGTGACTTCTCTTCTTCTAGGATCAGCATAATGCTTCTGTCTACTCTGAACAGCTAATAATCTTTTTCGAATTTTTTCAACTACTTCAGTTGTTTCTCTTACCAATTATGGACCAAGAAATTTTCTTTCCCCTATCTTATCCCAGTGAATTAGAGATCTACATTTCCTTCCATACAATGCTTCATACGGAGGTATTTCAATTGAAGCTTGATAGCTATTGTTGTAGGAAAATTCTATCAATAGCAAGTACCTGCTCCAAGATCCATGAAAATCTAACACACAAACTCTAAGTATATCCTCAAGAGTCTATATGGTTCTCTCTGATTGTCCATCCGTTTGAGGATGAAAAGCTGTACTGAATGCAAGTTTTGTACCCATAGCCTCCTATACCCTTTTCCAGTATTTTGAAGTGAATCTAGAATCTCGGTCAGAAATGATAATCTTTGGAACACCATGTAGTCTGATAATTTCTTGAACATACAACCGAGCTAAGTGATCCAAGCTATAATTCACTTTAATCGGCAGAAAATGGGCTGACTTAGCATATCTATCCATAATAACCGAAATAGCATCATGGCCTTTATTTGTCTTAGGAAGTCCAACCACCAAATCCATAGCAATCTCTTCCCATTTCTATTATGGTAAATGTATAGGCTTCAATGTACCAACAAGTCTTTGATGTCCAGTTTTAACTTGCTGACATTGTTCTACAAACTCAATCACATCCTTCTTCATACTTGGGCACCAGTAATGCATTTTCAAATCCCTATACATTTCTATAGTACCGGGATACACAGAGTAGGGAGTAGTATGAGCTTCTATCAATATCTCCTTTCTAATTGTTCCATCTAGTACACACAGTCTATCTCTGTATCTAATTACACTATCACTAGAAACCTAGAAGGCCACCTCCTTTCCAGAATCTATCTTAGTCTTCAAACTTGTCAGATAGGATTTGTATTCTGGCTTTGCTTAATTCTCTCCAAAATTGTAGGTTGCAACGTAAGAGCTGCTAGTTTCCCTATTGAACCTGTAGGCACAATCTCTAATTTCAATCGATGTAAATCCATCAAAAGATATTTCCGATCAATATACTTAAGTGACATAGCAGCTAATGACTTTCTACTTAGAGCATCTGTAACCACATTAGTTTTTCCTGGATGATAATTAATCTCACAATCATAACCTTTCACCAGCTCAAGCCATCTTCTCTGTCTCATATTCTGTTCCTTTTAGGTAAAGAAATACTTGAGACTTTTATGGTCTGTGTAGATTTGACATCTTTCCCTATAAAGATAGTGTCTCCAAATCTTTAGTGCAAAAAATAACTGCTGCTAGCTCCAAATCATGAGTAGGATATTTCTTTTTATATTCTTTCAGTTGCTTAGAAGCATAAGTGATAACCTTACCATTTTGCATCAGAACACAGCCTAGACCATTCTTTGAAGTATCACTGTAAACAACAAATCTTCCTGATCCAATGGGTATAGAAAGTATAGGAGCTGTGCCCAAACGATGCTTTAACTCTTGAAAACTCTTTTCACAATCATCATTCCAATAAAATTTCACATTTTTTCTGGTTAGTTGAGTCAATAGAGAAGCCAACTTAGAAAATCCTTCTACGAACCTTCTATAGTAACCAACTAATCCTAAGAAACTACGAATCTTTGAAATATTTGCAGGTCTTAACCAATTACTTACAACTTCAACCTTCACTAGGTTCATAGAAATACCATTTACAGACACTACATGACCAAGGAAGATAACTTTCTCTAACCAGAACTCACACTTCTTAAACTTTGCATACAATTGCTTTTCCTTCAAGATCCTCAAAACGGTTCTCAAATGCACTATGTGCTCCTTCCTTGAGCGTGAGTAGATCAAAATATCATCAATGAATACTATAACAAAACTATAAAAGAAATCCTTGAATACTCTGTTCATCATATCCATAAAAGCAGCTGGGGCATTAGTTAAACCGAAGGGCATCACTAAAAACTCATAGTGCCCGTATCTCGTTCTAAAAGCTATCTTAAGAATATCTTCTTCCTTGATCTTCAATTGACGATATCTAGATCTTAAATCAGTCTTAGAAAATATAGAAACTCCTTGTAACTGATCAAACAAATCATCAATTCTAGGGAGAGGATACTTATTTTTGATTGTAACCTTATTTAACTCTCTATAATCAATACAAAGCCTCATAGTTCTATCTTTCTTCTTTATAAACAACACTGGTGCACCCCATGGTAAAAAGCTTGGGCGTATGAAACCCTTGTCCAAAAGCTCCTGTAATTGTACCTCTAATTCCTTCAACTTTGCCGGAGCCATTCTATATGGTGCTTTAGAAATAGGAGTTATACCAGGTAGCAAGTAAATAACAAAATCTATCTCTCTATCAGGTGGTAATCCTGGTAGATCTTCTAGGAATATCTCTAGAAATTCATTAACCACTGGTACTTCCTCTGGCTTCATCTTAAGTTCCTCTCTAGTATCTATTACATTTGTCAAATAACCAGTACATTCTTTCTCAAGTAACTTCCTTACTTTTATCATTGAAATAATTGTCACCATTTTCTTTTTAGAAGACCCAAGAAAAGTAAACTTCTCTTCACCAGGTGACTGAAATACTACTCTCTTACCATTACAATCAATGCTAGCATGATATTTAGATAGCCAATCCATACCCAAAATACCTCAAAATCCCGCATATCTAATACTATTAAGTCTGCCTACAACTCTCTACCATCTATCTGTATTGGACATACTCTCAAAACTTGACAAGAATATAGCACTTCCCCAGATGGAATAGTTACACAATATCTTAAATTCAAATTTTCAGGTGATCTGCCCAATTTTCTCACATTTGCTAGTGATACAAATGAATATGTAGCTCCTGAATCTATTAATGTATTTGTGAGGATATCAAAGATAGAGATCTCACCTGCTAAAATTGATGGATCAGCCTCAGCATCTGTCGCAATCATAGTAAGCACACGAGCTAGAACTTTCTTTTGTTCACCCCAGGCAGAGGGACAATCTCTAGAAAGTGTCATGTCTTGCCACATGTTAACACACTCTAATATCTAAAAGACATTCATCTTTATGAGACTTTCCACATTTAGGATATGTAACTTTCTGATTCGGAGTAGATTGCATTTGTTGACCTGTTCTAGGTGCTTTAAAAGATCTTGTCTTTGTCCCTGACCCTGTGGAAATTTCCTTTTGCCACCATTAAACCATGGTTAAGTACTTTTTCCAAATTTACATTTTGCCTTGTCATATTTATGTTTCTTCTAATTTCTAGTGCCTTCACCACCTTCAGTCCAGCTTCAAGGGCTTTCTCTGCAACTTCTATGTAAGGTACACCTTTTCTTGTAGACATCTTAATATCCCTATATATTTCTGCTTTGAGCCCCTGTAGGAACTGATTTACTTTCAACTCATTAGTACTCACCATATGAGGAGCAAAGCGGGATAGCTCATCAAATTTCTTTATATAGTCACACACAGACATTCCACATTGCCTCTAACTCACCATATGAGGAGCAAAACAGGATAGCTCATCAAATTTCTTTATATAGTCACACACAGACATGCCACATTGCCTTAAGTTAGTAAACTCAGTTGCCTTCGCCAGTCGATGAGTTTCACTAAAGTACTTCCTAAAGAAGATTTCCTTAAATATCTCCCTCAAGTCAATCTGTCAACATCAGTGATTGGCTTCATGGAATCCCACCAATGCCTGGCATCTATTTGGAACATATAAGTAGCACAAGAAACTTTCTCCTCCTCAGGGATTCTAATATAATCAAAGATACCCTCCAGACTCCGAATCCACTCCTTGGCTAATAATGGATCTGTTACACCTTTGAAAGCTGGAGGTTTATTCTTCCTGAACCTTTAAGAAACTGGTCCATAATTTTCTTGTCTAGCTACAACTTATACTGGTAATTGTTTCCCTCTCTTTTGGTCTCGTTCTATAAGCCTCCCTATTTGTTGAGCTTGTCTCTCTACTAATTCAGCCAATCGATGTATAGTAGTATCTTTGTCATTCTCTTGATCACCCCTCTGTTGGCTAGTCTGACCTTTAACTTTTGGCATGATTTCCTGTACAGTGGCCCTCTACTTACAAATAAACATAATAACCAATAATAATGCATGAATCAAACTTATATAACAAAAATGAAGTATATGTATGAAATTAATTAGACTTATTAGTTGATCGAGTTTTCTGTCTCATGATCATACATATGTACACAGTCTTCAGAAATGACTAAACGTCCGCTCTAATACCACAACTTTAACACCCCCTAGCGTAACTATATGACTATATAGGTCAAACTAGGAAGTATTATTCTTTTATAAACCATAACTTTAGTGTTTGCAAAAAGGTGGGCCAATTTAAACTTTTAAAACTTTAAAACGAAAGAAGTTGCATGGCATTACTTTCTCAAAGTGTCTTTACAAAATATAAAGGTTCTTATTAGTTTATCTTGCTATCAACAGCAATATTTATAACATATCAAAATATCGAAATACGAAGAAAACATCGCCCACAAGTCAAGCTCGTCTACATCTGTATGATCATGGTGATAGAAAAGCGTACTAGCCAACCAACAACTCTATACATCATATATCTCCTTACCTGCATCACAGGAACTAAATGAGCTAATGCTCAGTAAGTAAAGATCATGCATGCTTGTGAACATGTTTATGCATAAACTTCATTGAAATTCCAATTGTACTCTTTCTTTCATAACTTTTTATTTTGATGCACTTTTCTTAGAAAACGTTTCTTATAGGGCCCTTAGTATACTACAAAGTCGCAGCAATCGGTAGGCCGTGCCCACCTATGCAGGAAGGAAATACATTGCCTATGCGAACCATACCTACCTAACGCAGACCGACTAGGTAATGCACCTAATAAATCTCATAGTACAATGCTCAGTCCTACCTATCTGTAAGCCGTGCCCACCTACGCGGGAAGGATGCCTGTGCAAACCATACTTACCCAACGCAGACAGACTAAACAATGTATTTAAAACATATCTTGTAAAATAAGTACAATAGTGCTACTTTAAATCCAATGCGTGGAAAACTTCATTTCTTTGAAAATCATGCTTAGATGATCATGCCATGCTTGTGTCCTCTGTAAATTTTACAACAACAATATAAATAACATATAATTAAAATAATACATATAAGCATGTAGGAAAACATCTCCTATCTACTACTGTTCTTGTGATGCAATTAAAATAAGTCTTTACTTACCTTGTGTCCGGTAGAAAAGATAGTGGAAAGGGTCAGTATCCTCCGTGGCAAGGTGTGTGGAAGACCTGATGTCAATTTTATTACTAAGATGATCACTACAATGTACAATGGTTATAGAAAATAAGCACAAGACTGAATTACAACTTTTATAAAATAAGGAAGCCTAATCACAAAATGAACCAAAATGTCACCTACTTTCATAAAAACTAGTCCATTTGCTTCTAAATGGTACCATTTGGTTTTAAAAATATTTGGACAGCACCCCCCTATTTTTAGGATATCCCCACATGATTAAAATCATGATTTAAGACTAGCAATAATATTTCACAAGCTAATTCCCACATATACACCTCAAAGAGAATTATTTAGAACAATTTAGGTGCACTTGAATTCCTTTCGGTTTAGACCAAGTTTAAACCCACTTTCACACTTGTATGACATCACAACTAGCCAACAAATGAGTTTAATAGATAATAGGATCAATAGAATATACACTCCAAGTTAAAAAAATCAGATTACAAATAAAGAAACCTAATCTACTACACATGAAAACACTTAACTCCATAAATAGCAAACTTTGGGGTTTTAGGTCTAACTTTAATCTTCCACTTAAATTTTATATCTCCAACAATACATAAGGTTTTCAAGGACCATTATTCATCAAATAATATCTTTGGTTTAAGAGTTGAAACAAAAGAAATTAACTACAAGTTCAAAATCTTACATCGAGCTCACCTTGACTAGTTTGAGCTTTTAAGTTCTTGCCTTCTACCTCTACCAAATTAATTCTCAAGGCTTTAAAACTGATTTTAAGACCCAAGAGAACCTAGAGGAACCATTATTTAAGTGTGAGTAAGTGGTGAATTAAAATTAGAAAACAAAACCTAGGAAGAAGAACTAGTAGAATTACCTTAACTAGTTTGGACCTATCTTACTTTCTTGAGCTCCAAATTGAATTTTACTACTTAGAAACTCTTGGATATAAATAAGAGGAGTTGAGAGAAGCCTAAAAAATAGCTAGAGTGGTTCAAGTCGTGGCTGGGGGAGAAAGAGAAAGAAAGTGAACAACAGGGCAACATACAGTACAATGAGAAAGAACCAGGTAAAATCATGATAGTACAATGAGAAAGAACCAGGTAAAATCTCATCATGTAGCTATTATTATTAACGATCACATAATGATATCATCATGCATTGCTCTAAATACCCAAATCCATAAAAAAATTAAGCATCCTCCTTACTGGTCGATCTTCTTTGTTTATTTTTATTATTATTATCATTGTTATTATTATTATTTTGCTGGGTTTACAATTTTGTAAAATGATGTCCTAAGTAATAGTAATGCAAATGATCCATTTGAGTTAAGAAGCAAAAAGAGCCTTTACTTGACACCATGGGAGCCATAACTAGAATTATATAATTTAGTGCTCTGTTTGCAATAGCAATGGCAATGGACAAGATTAAAAAAAGGATAACTTACAAATTAAACCAAACATGGCAAGCAACAAACAACAAAACAAACAAGCTAACTAACTAATTTAGTTCATATGGACACCGACACCGTTTATTTGAACGCTGACACCAATACCAACACCAACACCAACACCAACACCGACACCGAACGGTTATATTGCTTTGGAAACATCAAAAGCCCCAGTTCCAAATAGTCTCATTGGGGGCAAACGTTGTTCTGACGCCTCTTCTGCAAAATCAAAACCAAAACCAAAACCAATAATATATCATATCAAACTAATCATCAAAATCATACCCAATAGTTAAAGAATGAACACAACAACAAGTAAAAATAAATAAATAAAAGTTATTTAATTATCAAATTTCCAAGTTAGCAAGCAAGAAAATAGTATAGCTAGGGTTTACGCACTGAGAAGCAAGTCGAGTTGATGGAGCTCGGCATGAGCTTGATGGATGAGATCCTGGACACCGCCACAGCTGATGCGCTTCTCGATCATTGACAAATCAACCTCTTCACGACAAATCCTGCGACCACGACGTGCAAGATTCTCCGGGCGACCGCGATACATCTCGTCCGATGGGAGCGAACGGGCCCTCTCTAGCATTCTGTTATACAGAATGAAGAGGTACCTCCTAACCATCATCGCCACGTACGGATGCAACGAATCAGCCACGATTCTTGTCGTCTACTTTACCTGCCCCATTAACGGATCTCTCTTCTCTCTCTTTCTCTTTTTTCTCTTCTCGCCTCTCCTCTCCTCTTCTCTAGGGTTCCGGGAAAGCTTTCTTCTAAGACCCCTTTTGTATCCTTTCAGCTTTTATAGACACACTCTTATGTTATGTCAAAGACTAATACAATTCCTTTCAGGAAAAAAATAAAAAACCCGCAATTTTCAAAAAGAAAAGGAATAACTGTCACGACCCAAAACCCGGGCTAGTGGCAGAAGGGGAATTTCACAAAGGTGGGAAATTCCTTAATTTATTTAAAAATTGTCAAAAGTTCTAGTTTTTATAAAAACAGTCCATTTAAATAAAATATTCGGAATTCCATCCCGTGAACCACTCCCACAGTTCGTATACA
>JXTB01000208.1:142788-159502 GCA_002914805.1 Parasponia andersonii | reverse complement strand
TGTGGGGGGGGGGGAAACATGAGGGAGAAGAGAGAGAAGATATAATCTGTTTTTTTTTCTTTTTTTAAAATCTGGTCAAAAGACCATTTTGCCCTTTAAAAAAATGGGTTTTTACAATAACAATATTTTTATATGCTCCATTTTAACTTTTTGTTCTATAACTACTTTTTTTTGTTTTAGTTATTATCAATTTTTTTTTTGTTTTAGTTATTATCAATATTAATGTTAAATTTAACATTTATACATTTTTAATCAAACCCTCATTTTAACTTTTAGTTTACCAAAAATATCATTCTATATTTTAAAAGTATATAACTAGCCTGAAATTCAAATTTAAAAATAAATTAACAAATAGTAATTAAAACAAAAGAAAATTTTTTTTTGCCTTCTTGCCATTATTTTTCTATCTTCAACTTCTTTGCCTCTCTTAGTCTCGATTCAATTCTATTGAACAAAGTGGTATCTTAAAGATGCAAATGGGAAAAAAAAAAAAATTTGAGATTTAGATCTTTACCCAGAAAACAAAAAGAAGAAAAAATTGGATTGAATAATTATATATGGAGGAACTAAATCCAATCCCAAAAAAATATATGAATCGACAAAAACTAACCAGCAAAACACTTTTACTCAAAAGACCAACTAAAAATGAAAAACTAATATAAATAGGTCAATAGATTATAACCACTTGTCAACATTTTTGTTTCACTCTTTGTTGTCCAGGTTTGGGTATGATATATATATATTTTTTTTTATGGATTTGGGGTTTTTTGGACAAAGTAAAAATGAAAATAGGCATGGGCTTTTTTGGGTATGTATATCTGGCTTGTTGTTCTGTCAACTTTTTCTGGTATTGAGCGGGCGAGTCACCATGTTGGAGTCAATCAAGACAAACGAGATCTCCTCGTTTTTCTCTGGAAAAGAAAAAGCTCCTTGTTGTTCTCTACAAAAAGAAGATTAAAGTTGTGTATGCAAATGATTGGGAAGACAAATAATATGAAGAGGACAAACGCAGAGGGAGAGGGATTGAGGCGGAATAGGGTGGGTTATTTTCTTGATTTTGTTATTAATTATTTTTAGTTTGTTACAAATTTGAATTTAAATTTAAGTTTACTTTAAAGGGCATTTTGGTAAATTAAATAGCTATAAATTGGGGATTGAAAAGAAGAAAGTACAAATTTGAAACGATTTTAAAATTTAAAGGTTATTATCCCAAAATAAAAACTCAAAAAAAATTTACTCCACTCATTTACTTAACCTAAAATCAAATAATAATTAAAAATATTAAAAATGGTTGTAGGATAAAAAAAAACAACTTATCATCTTAAAATTTTTTTGTAACAAATTTTTTGTTATATAAAAAATACTTATACAAATTCACCACATAAATATCTCAAAGGGTAGGATAGGTATATGACCAATTTTCGGTCCAAAACTTACTTCATGACCACGACCCCTTTTTTATATATAAATATCTAACAAACAGGCTCGTTGTAAACTGATTATCCGAAATATCCTCAAAATATTCTCCCTGCTGCTCTAGCTCTCTCTCTCAATTCTCATTCTTTCTATCTCTCTCTCTTTTTGGTACAACCATTGATTTTGTAGAAAATTGTTCTTGATTTCTCTCTTATTTGTTGAGGCTGCGATTTTGATCATATTTCGGGTGAGATTTTTGTCATTTTTTAGTGGTTTGGGGTTGTTCTCCGGCATTACTTTGCTCTTTTTCTTCTTCTCTGACACCAGATTTATTTTAGCTATCGGAGGTATGTATTATATTTTTGATTTTGAGTTTCAATTTTTTAGATTCATATCTATATTTTACATGATTGTATAATTTTTTGTTTTTGGGGTTGATTTTTATTTCTAATTTGTGCAGCAATAATTCTTAATTATTTGTATAATCTTTTTTTTAATTGTTGATTTAGTGTTTATTTATATTTTGATATGTGTTTTTGAATTATTATACCAATATTAGTATTGGTTCAATTACTTAATATATTTACATACTTATATACACTTATTATTCCTTTGTGTAGTCCTTATGATGGAAGTAATTGGTCTAAAGTTATTATATCAATATAAGTATTGGTTCAATTGCTTAATATATCAAACTTGTTACCTAGTCTAAGATTTATGTTATGTGAATTTAATTTTTTTATCATAAAAATTGAAGAATTATGCATTAATGAATTTTGTGAATATGGTTGTAGAGAAATACACATATAAAGTTAGGTTGGACTACGTGCCTAATGAGAAATAAAATTATCATGCATTTTATATGTCTTCATATATGATTATAAGTTACGTATATTTAGTTAATAGTTCTAATATAATTAGTCATAATTAAATACATCATGCTAAGAATCGTTAAAGTGAGATATTTGTGACCATGCAATTTTAATACACTATGCTTTATTACCCACATAGTGATGTGAGATACATTAGACTATGGGAAACATGTGTACTATCATAATACATATATTGTGCTAGTCATATTCTTAGTAGGAAGATTAAGTGTCCTAATTCTTATGTGTTTGCATAATTGGGGTATAAGCTAAGTAATGAACTAACTCTAATTGGTTTAATTTTTAAATTGTTTTCAGAAAAATATATATTTTATGTCTATACATAAATTACAATTGTAAAATGAAAATTAGAATTAGAGTGACCATTTATATTTTTAATGTATAGATATAAATATACATATATTTGTTTAAATTTGACTATATGGGTTCTTATATATATATATATATATATATATATATATATGATTTGATATAGTAACGTAAAAAGAATATTTAACGTAATATATAGTAATATATATATATATATATGATATTAGAATAGTTTATGTATGGGCACCAATTTAGTAGATATTGTTTTTTACATATACATAGGTATCATTTTAGCTAATGAAAATTTATGAAACAAATTTTTTTATAATAAAAAGTAAGAGAGAGAAATAACATTAATGATGAACATATTTTCATGCATCTCATTATAGTCATTAGATCACTATTAGATGATTGATTCAACGCAAAAAAAAAATCCTACATAGGTAAAAAAAAATACCTAGTGGATTGGCAACCTTTATATAAATAAAGTATATATATATATATATATATATATATATATTGTTTTGAGGTTTTCCCAATTTTCAGGATTTAGTCTTAAGATATAGATTAGTGCTGATTAAACACAAAGATTACCGGCTTAAGCTAAGCTCAATTAAACTACATGTGGTATGGACAAATGACGTTGGACCGAAGAAAACAACATATAACACGACCTAAACTACATGTCATTTGGAATTACTCTGCCAAAGCTTGAAACTACATGCCGCATAAGCCAAACTACACGCCATTGGAATCAAACTATATGCTCTTGGAGCCCTCTTTTCTATAAGAACAAGCTGTCCCTAGATTTTTAGGATGTTCTAGAATATTCTCTTGCTTAAACCTTAAGCTAAACTACTTGTAATAGAAGAACTTGTTCAACAAGTTCTTGTAGATGTTTGATACCTCATCTACTTAGGGTCTAAGGCCTCTTGTAATACAAGGTAATTTTTGCCTATAAATAGGGATTTACCACCTCCAATTGTAACATTCAAGCAGCCCCAAAACTATCAATACAAAAGTTCTCATTTTTTTCTTTCTTTATTTCTTCTCTAAACTGTGTTCTCATTCTCTCTCTCTCTCTCGTTCTACATCTAACTGAAGCCAAGACTTTCTTTTTATTGTTAAGTCATCTTGTTATTCTTTTCTTCTTCATATATCCACCATCCTCACCATAATTCTCTCGGCCCCTGGTTCTTAATGAAACCGAAATTCTTCACATCATTATTCTCCATCTTTCTCAACCCATGACTTTGTTTTGTCCTGATATCATCATCATCATCATCACAATATTATTTCTCTTTATTCATCTAAGCCATCTTTTATATATTTGCTTTGGTCTTGGAGTTTGCAATCTATCCATAACTATTACCATCTTCACCTTGTATAAGACTTATCAACCAAGTCTTTTACTCCACTTTATTTTTGTTTGCATGCATACATCTTGTTTTATTTTATTTGCATGCATTTAGTTCTTCCTTAGCTTCACCTATGGCCAATTCTTGACCATTTTTACCCTATTTGACGTGTTAAACACACAGTGAATTTAGCTATGAAAAGTGTGAAAAATACATTTTACCGAAAAACTACTTTTTGACCAAGTTATCAACAAACATGATTTTAATGTATATGTACATAGTATTATTATTCATGAATGTATTCTTTGATCCTTTTACACACCAAGCTCTCTCTCTGAGGGTACTGAGCCTTTACACTGCATGGGAGCACTTCAACAAATATTAGTACAATAATACATATCGAAAGCATTTAACAATCAGCTTAAACAATTTACCATGAAATTGACACTAGTTTCATGATATGTCTATTATGCAATATAAACATGTTTATTATTGGCTTATTATGCATGTGAGAACCTTGGGTATCACACTACTTATGCTATGTAAGTTTTGAGAATATATTTGAAAAATGATATTTATGGTGCTTGTTGGAACTCTTTTAGAATTGGTTAAATATATTTTATGTAAAAAGTCATATTGTATTTATTCTCGATTTATGGTTATTTTATTTTATTTTTAAGATGATAAATTTTATTTATTTTATAAACAATTTAATTTTATTATTGTTTTTCTACAAAATTTATTTTATTTATTATATAAAATTGTCAAAAAAAATATTTTTATAATGTATTTGTGACAAAATATGAAAAAACAGCACATTCTCATGCGCAGCCAAACACAGTTTTCTAACATCCTAGGAATCATAGACAAGATTACTGTGGGTAACCAAACACAGTTACTCTAGATATCAAACAATCATATTTTCATCTTCAGCATTCCTATGAATCTAAAAACTGAGATTAGCCTGTATCAAATGGCCCATAAGTATTCATTAAGTTTAAGCCTACAAATGGAAGTTAAGATATTGCTCACCTCCCGGTCTCAAAATAACCCAAACAACCTAAAATTATCAAAGAATTATCTAGGCATTGATCTCCTCCTGAAATTAATATTCTTCCGAGCATCAAAATCACAACATAAAATTAACTAATTCATTGGCCAAATAAATTAGAAGCATTGAGCAAAAAGAAGCATAAATGAATTGATGATGGAAATAAAACCAATAGTTATCAAAATAATCAAAACAAAGTACTAAAAAGGGTATATCAAATCCTAGCTATCAAATATAAACAAATATAGTAGAATCCAATACTAATATCAACAAGAAATGCATAATTCTAAGCACGTTCATACAATAAGCTCAATACAAATTTCTAAGAGATTAGGGTGAAAAAAAATAAATGAAAAACTCTTGTGAAGATGAGCTTCAAGTCTTTAAATCATCAAGAAATTCTCTCAAATCTTCTTCAAGAATCTCCAACTCCAAGCTTTTTCTCTCTAGGAATTTTTTAGCCTCTCTTGTGCATTTCTCTCTACTTTTTCATACCGTGAAATTACCTCATCCCCCTTTTTAACCTTCATTCCAAGTCAAATTCAAGCAGACTTAAGGATAAATGAGTCTCCACTGTTAGATCATTACAAAGGAGTGATCCGAGCCGTTAAAAGGCTCAAAAATTGAGTTCAGGCAGAGTCAAGAGTGTAGCCATGCCACTAGGCAGTGACACGACTGCGCCTTCTTGCTACCAAGAGGCGCAATGGTCTTTTTTCGCCTTTTTGCTCCATTTTGCCACATTTTTGCTCTGACTTGTCTTGATCGGTCTCGGTTGGATTCAAAATGGTTTAAAACTCCCATTTTGACACAATTTCATCTCGATTCTCAGTTATTTATAAAATCTATTAAAACACAAAAAAAACACATCAAACTAACAAAAGTGCTTGAAAATGCACAATTTTTTGAGCTTAAACGATACTTGATTTAACCTCAAATGTCCTCCTCATCACTTTTGTACTGTTCAATTTTTGTAACGAAAAAAAAGTGCGAAAAATACGTGTTAAAGCATTTAGCACTTAGGATAATGACAAATAAATACTCCAACTTTTGTCTTTTTATACCTTGAGAGAAGTAAAAGACAGATATTTTTTTTCTAAGTAATTGAAAATGTTTCAACATAAAATAATTTATATAAAAAATGTCTTGTAAATATTTTTTATTTTTCCAATTCTTTTTAAATAATAAATTTTGAGTTAAGTAAAGTAATTGTAAAATAGTTTTAGAAAATATTATAAGCTTTTAATATTTTTTTTCTTAAGTTAATAAGGGGAGGTTGTCACGAACTTGTACTAGGTTCATACTTGGATGAGCATTAAATTCAAAAACCCTAGTATGAGATCGGGATCTAACTTCCTCTAAAAATGTAGATTAACAAAAACTTTATCGAATGTACATCTTTCGAATTTTAATTTGGTAATTTTAAAAATAATTACAGCTATCCCATCAAAACTATATAACACATAAAAAGCTTTTACAAAAAAACACTTCTACTTTCGAATTTTATTCTTCTCAAACTTTCAAAGTTGTTAGCCTATATGTACAATTACATGCTGGCTTGGTTCTTCTGTTCACTCCATACATCCATACTTCGCTTGTTTGCCTACAACAGAAAGAAACCTATGAGTTGGAAAGCTCAGTAAGCGAGTAAGCTGACTTAGTGTTAGTATGATATGCAATGCGTCACATAATCCGATCCGTGAAAACAAACTGCAAAGACATAAAGTCAGAGTGACGTTTTTCGAGGCTCATACTAAAACATCCACCGACTTATAGAATTATCATATCATGACAACCTTCTCATCTTATAATGTAGAATAGACCTTCTTGCACTTTGATTATAATAATAGCCCATCAAATGTAACCTTGGGTATACATAGCAACACGTCCACTTAAAATAAAAAATGTAGGGATACTAGTTATACAACGGACACAATTTACCTCAGAGGCAATATAATTACTATCAATTTATTTGTACAGTAAATATCTTGTTGCCTCAAAGAGTTTGCTTTTACCATACTACTATAAGTCCATATAATTGTAAACATTGAACTAATATGAATCTCATAATGCTTGTAACATAACAATCTGAACCTAACTTTTTCACTACCAAACTTGCAGCTGAAAGGCCATATCTAATACGTACCATGATCAATTTCGTGATTTACTGATCATAACTTGAAGTCAACACAATAATACTGGTAGCATAAGAGCCACAAGTTCATATAAACAATAATAGTTTTTTAACAATCACAATTAAATATTAACAATATTATCTTGCACAATCATTTATGAATGCATGTACACATGTTATGTCCTGGGGCCCATGGAACTACAGTCGGCTTATGCTCATACTTGTGGCTGCCTTATTTTGCCTTGGCCGAGGCTTAAAGGTGCTATTAGCTAAAATTTTGTGCCTGACTACGTATCCTTTCTTGCCTTGGTTGAGGCTTAAGGGGTTAGTGGCATATATCCTTCTCGGGAAAAAGAGCATATATATAACTTGGGTCCTAGACCCTTCTCATGATAACGATCTCTACTTACCTGTTCACAATTTCTTTTACTAAACTCTATCAAGAACCCTCTCACCCACTTTCACTGTGCAACTTCTAACTCTAGTTAGACAATATAATTTCTCATTCATCGGAGCTAAACTATTCTATATTCAACATATATACTAATACTTAGACTTTATTGAGAATTAATCCTGAAATGGAGTTTTACCTATTCAATACTCTAAGGTATATGTAGTGAAAGATTCGAGAGTCTTCTTCAAAAATTCATAATGATTAGAAGAAAACTTGAAAAAGTATAAAGATTGTGAAATCTTAAAAAGGACTCAAAATATAATTTTTAGAGCTATTATATGATATATTTTGAAGTCCAAAATGGTATGAGAAAGGACCCCGAAAATAATCTTAAAATCCATCTCGTGTCAAATTGACAGTTTCACATACTGATCCTAGTAAACTCATATATAATTGAAATTTCAACCTTTTTGAGTGAAACAAAATTTTGTTAAATCCTTAGGAGTCTAGTTTGTGCTCTCAAAATTTGGATGATAGAGTTAAGCAAAACAATTCCCACAAAAAATAAATATACACAATGCTCAGTTAAAAGTCTCCAGTTGCATATGCAAATTTAAAAATTCATATAAAATTGAATATGTGGTCAATTTTTGAAAATAAAGGTAAATGGAGACTTTTATTATAAGAGTATTTGAAAGTGAGTACCATTGTACCAATTTTATAAGATAAGTTTTAATGGCAATTATTAGTCTGTCGGAGCTAGATAGGTAAGTCTGTTTATACAGACTCTCCCGTTGAAACGGGACAATATTAGCGCAGTGTAGGATGCCCCTTTGATGAGGGAATGAGTTTTCAAAAAAAAACCTCACACGACGGTCGCACCTTATTTTTACTCTTGGCCAGAGTTTCTGCCCAATGTTATCACGGCCTATCGACTTACGGGACAAGCAATGTGCTAAGGGGCCCAACTAAGAATAATTTTTAAGGAAAATGCATGGACTCAAATGTTTAAGAAAGAAAAGGGTACAATGGGAACTTTATGAGATTTTAAAGTATTCAAAAGCATGCATAGTTTTTACTTACTCAGCTTTTGTTCATTTTAGTCTTGTGATGCAGATGATGAGGCATATTTTTATATTGACTAGCTGGTTGCCTGCCTTGCCTTTTATCGCCATGATCATACAGATGTAGACGAACTTGACCCGTGGGCGGTATTTTTGTTTTGAGATATTTTGGTGTAATGTAAATACCACTATTGATAACAAAATGGACTGGTGAATACCTATTTTGATTGTACATTTTGTAAAGATACTTTTAACAAGAAATGTCATGTAGTTGCTTTTGTTTAAAGGTTTTAGAATGTTCAAAATTTGCCCACCTTTTTATCAAAACAAAAGATAATGTTTAAGAAAGAAGAATACTTCATAGTTGACTGTACATAACAATATGGTTAAACTAGGGGGTGTTACAGCAAATGCTTTTGCATCGGATTTTAAATGGTCATCATTGACTTTTTTTCCTTTATATCTATAAGCACTCACTAGTGCAACCAAGAGCTGTTCATTGCCGAAAAACATAAATACGAACTTGTGAGCAATGCTTTTCTAAACACAATAATTTGAGTTAAAACATGCTTGTTTTAATTTCAAAGATCTGTTGGATCCTACTAGGACTTTTGGACTAAGACAATTGGGCTTCAACTAAAGCCCATTGGCCTTCGTAAGCTTGTTTGTGCCAAAATAACAGGACCTTTTCATGAATAAAAGTTTCAAAAAGAAGTACAACTTAGCATTTTTTTAAGAGTAATTCCAAACATGAAAACACTAAGCTGCAAAAGTAATTGGCAAAATATCAAGACCTGTTCATAAATAGCAGTTTCTATAGGCTATCATACCATTTGGACTATAGGATATTACACTACTATCCACTTTTGAAATCTAGTAAACAGAAAAAAAAACATTTAACTTTTTTCCAAAAAAACTATTTCTATTAACATCTTTTTTATTACCTTACGTTCACTACTCTTTATGTAGTCAGCAGTGTCTTCCTCAATAGAGTGGTCAAAGAGGGAATGGTAAGCCCTTCTGACACCTAAAAGGTCTTCTGATGATCTTGTGCATGCAATTTCAACAAGCAAATACGACTGCGAGCCATCTTTCACGGCTTTATTCACCAAACGAGCGTCTCGCTCCTGTGGGTGCATGGTCCACAAAATGATAGCATTCTAATCAATCATAATCAAAAAAAGAAATGGTTTGGTTAGGTAATTAGCTAGAAGCTCGGGTGCCAAAGCCAACTTATAACGAAGTCTTGGGTGACTGGTTCAAGCCACATATCTTATTAACTTCAAATTTAACTGTTAACCAAGGAGTGAGCTGAACAAAAAGAATAATTAGCTATATAGATATATAAATTATTATTTATCAAGCAATAAAAAAAATTTGTAAATTACTCTATCTATATTTCCTAAAGGAGTCCCATCAATAATCAACACCACATATCTTTTTTATTTTCCAAAATGCCATACGTATCACAGGAAATAATTAAATTAATACTTTCTCACAAGTATAAGAGTGAGTAATGGATTCTTACTATCGTATTTCTTAAATGGTTTTATCGTTTTATTATTTAAATCTTTTAAACTTGAAAGAAAAGACCTTAAAACGTAAAAATTCTTGTCTGAGGCATTTGACGATGTCATCATGCCAGCGCTCAAAGTGACATTCATCTTGGACGAAGAAATGTGGAGATCCCAACCTAAAATATTGTCTTTGCTTTGGTTCCATTTTTCCTAGAACTGTTATCAATGATTTCTCGTCCACTCCAAGTCCTTTTATTTATAAAATTGAATATAACATTAATTAATTTACATTTGTTTAGCTTCGATAATTTATTTTTCTAATTTTATAAATAAAAAGCGCTAAAATGTAAACAAAATAACGATAATTATTTTTGTCAATAAAAAAAATACATAAATGTATTAGCACTAAAAACATAAAAAATAAATTTGAAAAAAAAAAACGAAATGAACCTGAGAAAGCCTTGGGGACAAGTTCAACCTCGTCAGAAGGAGGCATTCTGTGTAATTGAACGTCGATTAGGCAGCTAGTTAAAGTCAAGAGAGAGCTAAATGAGAGACATTTTTCAACCCCACTGCAAATCCAAATTTATACCAACCAAAAAAGGTATTTTAGTCATTTCAAATTTGATGCTATTTTGGTAACCAACTTATTTGTGGACAATATATAAAGGGATACTTTATTAATAGAAATCTAGGAATATCACGCTATGGTTCCATTCCAACTCACAAGAAATTGTTATTTCTATTACTAAAAAATATTCCTCAGATGGAATATCAAATTAGACAAAATTATTCTATTTCTTTTTATTCAGAATTGATTAAAAAACAAAATTCAAATAAGATATAATGGGTCGTATTGGAAGCCTTGAAACTTGAAAAATAATATTGTAAAAATATTTCTTTCTTACTTTTTTTAGTTTTTTTTTGGGCTATCTTTTGCGGTAATAAAAGAATATTTCATTCTCATTTTCCACGTACTTCCATATTCTTTTGTGCATTAATATTCACTAGCAAGATAGATCATAGAATATGAAGATGCTTGGAAAATGAGAATGAGACATTCTTTTATTTCTGCAAAAGATATGCTCGAAAAAAATGAAACAATAAGAAAAAAGAAATGACATGGATATATTTTTTTGACATGTCTTTTCTTATTCTACAAAAGATATGCCTGAAAAAAAAATTGAAAAAAATAAGAAAGAATCAAATATTTTTCTAATTTTTTCAAATTTTTTAGGCATATTTTTTGCACAAAGAAAAGAATATCTCATTCTTAGTTTCTAAGCATTTTTATATTCAATGGGCTATCTTGCTAATGAATATTAATGCACCAAAGAATAAGGATATACATATAAAATGAGAATGAAATATTATCTTATTACCGCAAAAGGTATGCCCGAAAAAAAAAAAAAAACAAATAAGAAAGAAATATTCTAACAGTAATATTTTTCAAGTTCAAAGGCCTCCAACATGACCCATTACATCTTATTTGAATTTGAATTTTTAATCTATTCTGAATGACAAAAAAAAAAAGAATAATGTTTAATTTGATATTCCATCTGAGGAATATTTTTTAGTAATAGAAATAACAATTTCCTGTAAGTTGGAATGGAACCATAGTATGATATTACTAGATTTTTGTTAATAAAGTATTCTTTCAAATATTATCCTTAAATAAGTTGCTTACTAAAATAGCATCAAATTTGAAATGATTAAAATACCTTTTCCGGTTAGTATAAATCTGGATTTGTAGTGGAGTGGAAATATGTCTCTCATCTTAGTTCTCTCTTGACTTTTGTTGGCTGCTTAATTAAAGTCCACTTATATAGAATGGCTCCTTCTAACGAGGTTCAACTTGTCACCAAGGCTTTCTCAGGTTCATTTTATTTTTTTTTGTTAAATTTATTTTTCGTATTCTTAGTGCTAATGCATTTATGTATTTTTTTATCGACAAAAATAATTATCTTTATTTTGTTTTCATTTAGTGCTTTTTATTTATAAAATTAGAAAATTAAATCATCAAAGCTAAACAAATTTAAATGAATTAACGTTATATTCAATCTTATGAATAAAAGGACTTGGAGTCGATGAGAAATCGTTGATAACAATTCTAGGAAAATGGGAACCAGAGCAAAGACATTCTTTTAGGTTGGGATTTTCATGTTTCTTCGTCGAAGATGAATATCACTTTGAATGCTGGCGTGATGACATCATCAAATGCCTCAGACAAGAATTTTTGCGTTTTAAGGTATTTTCTTCGAAGTTTAAAAGATTTAAATAATAAAATGATAAAACCATGTAAGAAATGTGTTAGTAGGAATCCACTACTCATTCTTATACTTGTGAGGAAGTATTAATTTAATTATTTCCTGTGATATGTATGCATTTTGGAAAAGAAAAAGATATGTGGCTTTGATTATTAATGGGACCCCTTTAGGAAATATAGATAGAGTAATAATTTACGGATTTCTTTTCTTTTATTGCTTGATAAATAATTATTTATATATCTATATAGCTAATTATCTTTTTTGTTCAGCTTACACCTTGGTTAAGAGTTAAATTAGAAGTTAATAAGAGATGTGGCTAGAACCTACCACCCAATATACCCTTACAAGGTGGCTTTGGCACCCGAGCTTCTAGCTAATTACCTAACCAAACTTTTTATTTTTTGGGTTATGATTGATTAGAATGCTGTCATTTTGTGGACCACGCACCCGTGGGAGCGAGATGCTCGTTTGGCAAATAAAGCCATGAAAAGTTGCCCACAGTCGCATTTGCTTGTTGAAATTGCATGCACAAGATCATCAGAAGACCTTTTAGGCGCTAGAAGGGCTTACCATTCCCTCTTTGACCGCTCCATTGAGGAAGACGCTGCTGAATTCATAAAGGGCAGTGAACGTAAGGTAATAAAAAAATATTAATAGAAAGAGTGTTTTTGGAGAAAACTTAATTTTTTTTACTAGATATCAAAAATGGACAGCAATGTAATATCCTATAAAATAGTCTACATGGTGTCATAGCCTATAGAAACTGCTATTTATGAAAAGGTTTCAATATTTTGCCAATTACTTTTGCAGCTTGTTTTCATTTTGGGAATTACTTTTAAAAGAAATGCTAAGAAGCTGCGCTTTTTTTTGAAACTTTTATTTATGAAATGGTCCTGATATTTTGGCACAAACAAGCTTGTGAAGTACAATAGGCTTTAGTTGAAGTCCAATTGTCTTGGTCCAAAAGCTCCATTAGAATCTAACAGATCTTTAAAATTAAAACAAGTTTATTTGAACTCAAATTATTGTGTTTATCAAGACGTTACTAACAAGTTCCTATTTATGCTCTTGGGCATTGAATAGCTCTTAGTTAAGCTAGTGAGTGCCTATAGATATGAAGGAAAAAAGGTCAATGATGACCATGCAAAATTCGATGCAAAAGCACTTGCTAAAGCTATCAAGAATCCTAATATAAAGAGCCTCCTAGAAGATGATGACGTATTGAGGGTGCTAACAACTAGGAGTAAGCCTCATCTCAAGAAAGTATGTGAACATTACAAAAAGATTTTTTGCAAGAACTTAGATGAGGTAATGAATTTATACATTATAATATACAAAATATTACATTGCACATATCATTTCTTCTTTTTTGTAACTTTATTTTTTAATTTAATTCCTTATATATTTTGCATTCTTGATAATTAGGAATTTGATCCTCATAAAAAGCTGAAAGAGACACTCCAATGCCTCTGTACTCCCCATAAATATTTCACTAAGGTTAGTTGTGACCAAAATCACATCACAAGTATCTATATTTGACTAGTACATATCTAGATTTTACCAAAACACTAATAAGCTCTCTGAAAATTAATTTTTTTTTTATGTCTATTTAGGTACTGGATGCAGCTTTTAAGAATGATGCTGATAAGAAAGTAAAGAAAGCACTGACTAGAGTAATCGCTACTCGAGCTGACATCGATATTAAGCAGATAATAGATGAGTTTCAAATCCAGTATGGAGTTGCCCTAACCACGAAAATTCAAGAGACTGCTAATGGGAACTACAAGGATTTCTTGCTTACNATCTTTAAAATTAAAACAAGTTTATTTGAACTCAAATTATTGTGTTTATCAAGACGTTACTAACAAGTTCCTATTTATGCTCTTGGGCATTGAATAGCTCTTAGTTAAGCTAGTGAGTGCCTATAGATATGAAGGAAAAAAGGTCAATGATGACCATGCAAAATTCGATGCAAAAGCACTTGCTAAAGCTATCAAGAATCCTAATATAAAGAGCCTCCTAGAAGATGATGACGTATTGAGGGTGCTAACAACTAGGAGTAAGCCTCATCTCAAGAAAGTATGTGAACATTACAAAAAGATTTTTTGCAAGAACTTAGATGAGGTAATGAATTTATACATTATAATATACAAAATATTACATTGCACATATCATTTCTTCTTTTTTGTAACTTTATTTTTTAATTTAATTCCTTATATATTTTGCATTCTTGATAATTAGGAATTTGATCCTCATAAAAAGCTGAAAGAGACACTCCAATGCCTCTGTACTCCCCATAAATATTTCACTAAGGTTAGTTGTGACCAAAATCACATCACAAGTATCTATATTTGACTAGTACATATCTAGATTTTACCAAAACACTAATAAGCTCTCTGAAAATTAATTTTTTTTTTATGTCTATTTAGGTACTGGATGCAGCTTTTAAGAATGATGCTGATAAGAAAGTAAAGAAAGCACTGACTAGAGTAATCGCTACTCGAGCTGACATCGATATTAAGCAGATAATAGATGAGTTTCAAATCCAGTATGGAGTTGCCCTAACCACGAAAATTCAAGAGACTGCTAATGGGAACTACAAGGATTTCTTGCTTACCTTGGTTGCCAAGAGAAACGAAAAGCCATGGAAGTCAGTTTGCTGCATGGACATGAGTTTGTTTTCTGTGTAGATAGTAAGAAAGTTTGCTTTTTAAGCAAGTTTTTCTCTTATTCATTCTTGTTCTAATTTGAGGATCTTCTAATATTGTGGTTTCTATAATTTCTTATTGATAAGAAATAATGCAAACAATTTTTTTTTTTAAAAAAGCCAAGTTGAACTTAGTATTTGAATATTCTTGGTCATTTTTTTACTTTGAATTTTGAGGAATTTTTAAAATTATTTTTTAAAGTTTTAATGATCCAAAAGATTTAGTCAAATTATCCTTTCTTAACTCATAATTTTGATAACCTTTTTAAAGAAAGTCATTTAAATATTTACAATTCTTATTTTATAAAGTAAGTATGTTAGCTATTTGAAATTAATGAATTAGTATACTAGCACTTATTATAGATAAATTAATTATATTTACAAATTAAATAATGACAAGTCTGTGATATGTACAAGTATCTATATCTTGGAATGCCTAGCTTTGTTCTTTAAAAATATTATCTCAATATTTATGTAATTGTATAGTTGTTTTTCTCATTTTGAGTTAATATAAATACAAAATAAACCTCTGTAAAAATAATTTCTTTTCGGAGTACACCCAATGCCTATAACTACCGAGTTAGGTAATCAGAGGATCTCCATAGATTTGTAAACTCTCACCGAGGGTGGGGCAAACGGTTTCCTACTATACATTTCCTACTAAACATCACGATGCCTAAGATGGACTTCATGTGATTTTTTGTAGTGCCCAAAGTTCTCACAAGTATATCTTGCCAATGGTAAATATTTTTGCATTTCATTTTTCATATCTTCATATTTAATTTCAGGGGTTAAATATTAAATACTTACTTAGAATAATTAAAATTTCTTAATTGACAAAGTGGAAATTTCAAATTTATAAATATGGCAAATTTGAATTCACTGCTCTGGCTAATACAAACAAAGCTTGAAGTAAAAGAATTTAGCAATGCTAATTATAGGCAAACACCTATAGAGGACTGTCTTAGTACTAAGGCAACGTGTACTGTACATGAAGAAGCGATAAATAAGGAAGCAACAAACAAGGATCCGACAAATATCATAGGGCTTGGAGAGGTATATTATTTACTATATCTTTTGAACTTAAATCTTCTTAATGCTGAATGAATAATCTTGGTTTTTTAGGGTATTGTTTCTATGTTAGCTATGGATAATATGAAAAATGTAGTTGCCAAGGGTATAGTATACAAGAATTCTAGATATGTTATGCATAGTCATCCTCTCGGAGATGACAACGTAAGAGTTTTAGTAACTGTGGCTACTTAGCCTAAGGTTGACATACCAAACCTAACAGAAGAAATAGAGACAGTTTTGGATGCTCTATTTGTATATATTGCATGGCCAGAATATTTAGTGATATCTTGGGAAGAGGTATGTAAAATGTATTGGTAATACGTACTAAATAAGATTTTTTTTATTAATTAATTTAATCCTAGTAATTTATTCTATAGGAGCCTATGAAAAAAAAAAGTAAGAAAAAGGAAAGGAGCACATATCTTTAGCGAATAAAAAAGGTCCATCAAACTTTTTGAATCAAGCACAATAAAAACCTGATGTAGTAGTTAAGGATTTGTCAACATGTTTTTACGTACTTTGGAATTATGCCCCCA
>JXTB01000208.1:103773-121589 GCA_002914805.1 Parasponia andersonii | reverse complement strand
GTTGTTGTTGGTGATAGTTGATGATCTCTATTCATTAATACTATTTATAGTTGATGCTTAGGTTTACATTTATCTTTAATGGTGTATTTTAATTTCTACTGTTGCATGGCTAATTTTATACATGTCACGAAAAAGATGTTTACATTTGATTAACATTGAGCCATGTTTGAAATTACTTACTTTAGCTCAAGCTAATTCTTGTACTCGGTCTTTATAAATATGTTTGTGTGTATATTTTTTGACAACAAGAATTTTCATATATGGATTCCATTCTTTCAATTTTAATTGTTTTATTTTGTATGCTTGTACTTAAGGAAATAAAATTTACTATAGTTTGAGAGACATGTATATATAAGCAACTCAATTTGTTCCTATTGTCAACTTTAGACTTTGATGAATCTTAATTTCCTTGTCGGTGTCTAGAATTATCTTAATCATTAGGTACAAAACAAGAGCTTTCTTTTAATTCTGTACTAAACAAATGATATAAATTTTCCTTATGTACGGTGTTTTGTATCCTTTGGTTTAGAAACATATTGAGAATTTATTAATTTCAAGTTATAATTCTTAGTATCACAAGTATATTCATACTATAATAACAAGAATAATAATAATAGGGACACGTCAAACGTAACTTGAGCGGGAGCATTTCACATAAAATCAGGTGAAAGTCCAGAAACCGAGGTAAGTAACGTCACACCTACAATGTAAGAAATTCTTAGTTTGTGTGAATTTGTGGAATTTGTGAATATAGAATCTGTGGATATGTGTACATACGCATTTTTTATTCAGCTTTGCATGAGATATGAATAGTGGTATATTTATATTGTCTGACAAGTATTGATGAATAGGGTGTGGCGGGCCAGCACCCAAATATATAATATGGTTCCTTCGGGAACACTTTGGTCCTCTTGGGGACATTATGGTTCCTACGGGAACACTTTGACAGTGGTATGGGGTGGACCTCTTCTGTACATAGAGAGGATTCTCTGGGGCTCAAGACCTCCATATAGATCATGATATGTTATACGTTCTCTGAGTGGCTCAGTATGCAATTCACGGTCTTGTCAGGCAATGCAATATACACAAGGATCCCAATCATATAATTATCTATTCTCAGTCATGTGCACTTTGCATGTGCATATGTTACTTACTGAGTTTTATACTCATTAATATTCTTACATTGTAGAAGGTACGGATGATATGTGAGTTGGAGAAGAAGCGCTGACTTTCTGACCGCGGCTTGTGTATATGAGCATTTTGATGCTGTGGTTTTCTAATAGAGGATTTTGTAATTATTTTGTGTGTGTTTATTATGTATATTTTATGAGAGGCCCATGTAGCGAGAGTGTATATATGTATATATTGGAGTATGTATAATTATGAGTGAAATTTTGTTATTTCTTCTTAAAAGTTTTAAATTTTACCTTATTTTATCAGTTCTAAGTCGAGTAACGTCTCCCGATATCACTATGTCATTATGAACGTGTGTGTAGGATCGGGGGATGTCGCAGTTGGTATCAGTGCTTATGTTTTAAAATGATTCTGAAGACCACTTATATACACACGTCGGGAAGGAAAGAAAGCCTCACTTCTCTGTAAGTATTTGATATGCATTTTGATATATGTTCAAATTTTTTTTTTATTGCCTTCATATTCTGGTGATGATTATTACTGGCTATAATTGGAATTATGGAATCTGGGTATTAGGATATCAATATGGTGACTACTCAGGGTCAAGATAATTTGAGAGGGTTGCATCTTCTTCACAGGGTGGTAATCAGGTTGAACAATTGGTTTCTTTGATACAAAATATTTTGGAGCAACGTATGAGACAAGAAAATCAACCTAACCCTCCACCTCTGCCACCTCAATAGAGGCAGGATACTGGTGAAAGTGCTGGAGAAAGATTTAGAAAACTCCAGCCTCTGACTTTTGATGGTGGGATTGATCTAATAGAAGCTGAGCAGTGGATCAGGACCACTGAGCAGATGCTGGCTTATGCCAAGGTCCTTGATGCAGATAAAGTTCCTTGTGCTAGTTTTATGCTGAGACATCATGCTGAATACTGGTGGGATACCATGAGTACTATTCATGATGTCACTACTATGACTTGGGAGCGGTTTAGAGAGTTGTTTTATGGGAAGTATTTTATAGATGCTATGAGGGCTAGCAGAAGGGTAGAATTTGCCAATCTGAAACAGGGAGAGATGTCTGTTGCGGAATATATCTGCAAGTTCGACGAGTTATCACGATATGCATCTCATATGGTTGCCACCAATGAGCTCAAGGTAGATCAATTTATGCAAGGTCTGAGGAAGACTATCGTTAGGGATCTGAAATCAGGTGGAATTCGAGGTGTACCATTTGCTCAGATAGCAGACAGGGCATTGGATACTGAGCAAGCAGAGAAAGATGTCTTGGATGAGGAAAATATTAAGAGAGAAAGATTGGCTAGGGAAATGCAAAAGGGTTTCAGACTCGGTTTTCAAGGAAATAGAGGAGGACAAACTCAAATTCAACGTCCTCAGGATATGAAAAGGAAGGGAGCTCCAACTCAACAGATTCGACCTGATTAGGGTAAGCGTCCCAAGACTGACCAGTGGACTACAACTACCACTATATCACCTTGCCCATCATGACAAAGAATCATTCTGGGGAGTGTCGCAAGGGTGTAGGATTATGCTACAAATGTGGTCAAAGTGGTCATTTTATTAAGAATTGCCCTTAAATGAAAAATGATCAGAAGAAACCTGGTGGAAAGCTATATGCTATGTCTGAGACAGTTGTTGGAGACGAGACTAAGGCAGACCCAACTGTTATCACAGGTGAGATATTTATTTTTGGCATCATAGCTCATGCATTAATAGATTCAGGATCCACGCATTCACATGCATCATTAACATTTGTGAGGAGATTGGGTCGTCCATTAGATCAAATGAGTACTTCATTTGGTATCACACTTCCTTCTGGAGAGGTTATGTATTTAGACAAAATTTTGAGAGCTTGTCCTATTGCGGTGGATGATAGGGAATTATTTGCAGACTTGATTGTACTTGATATGAATGATTATGAGATTATTTTGGGTATGGATTGGCTATCAAAGTATTTTGCTAAGATTGACTGCAAAAAGAAAATGGTGACATTTCATCCTCCTAATGCTGATCAGTTTATACTTGTGGGTACTCAGAGTAAAGCAAAGTTTCCTTTGATATCAGCTATGAAAGCTCAGAAATTGCTAGAAAAAGGTTGTGCAGGATATTTGACCAGTATTGTTGATACATTTGTTAAGCAGAAATTTAGACCAGAAGATATGCTAGTTGTGCAAGATTTCCTGGATATGTTTCAAGAAGATTTGCCTGGTTTACCACCTGTAAGAGAAATAGACTTTGTTATTAATTTGGTACCA
Organism: Parasponia andersonii; assembly: GCA_002914805.1. Classification (NCBI taxonomy): domain Eukaryota; kingdom Viridiplantae; phylum Streptophyta; class Magnoliopsida; order Rosales; family Cannabaceae; genus Trema; species Trema andersonii. The sequence continues at coordinate 118,180 of JXTB01000208.1, read as the reverse complement.
GGTACTACACCTATTTCTAAGACACCATATACGATGGCCCCGGTAGAGCTAAAGGAGCTAAAGAGTCAACTACAAGAGTTACTAGATAAAGGATTTATACGTCTTAGCTTTTCACCATGGGGTGCACCAGTCTTATTTGTGAAAAAGAAAGATGGCACTATGCGATTGTGTATTGACTATAGAGAACTTAACAAAGTGACTATTAAAAATAAGTATCCCTTACCTCGTATCAATGATTTGTTTGATCAATTACAAGGTGCTTCTGTATTTTCAAAGATTGATTTGAGGTCCGGTTACCATCAATTGAGAGTTAGAGATGAAGATACCCTGAAGATTGCCTTTAGAACTCGGTATGTCCATTATGAGTTTTTGGTTATGCTATTTGGTCTAACCAATGCTCCAGCAGCGTTTTTGGACCTTATGAATAGGATATTTAAGGAATTTCTAGATAATTTTGTTATTGTATTCATTGATGACATTTTAGTATACTCATGATCTAGAGAAGAGCATATAGAACATTTGAGAACTACCCTTCAGATATTGAAAGAGAAGGAGTTATATGCTAAATTCAAGAAATGTGAGTTATGGTTAGAAAAAGTGTCATTCCTCGGTCATGTCGTTTCTCAGGATGGGATTTCTATTGACCCCACCAAGGTTGAGGCAGTCAATAATTGGTTTAGACCTACCAATGTTACTAAGGTCAGAAGTTTTCTGGGTTTGACTAGTTATTACAGAAGATTTGTTGAGAGATTTTCTAAGATAGATATACCACTTACATAGTTGACCAGGAAGAGCAATAAGTTCATATGGACAGAGGAGTATCAAAGGAGTTTTCAAGAATTGAAGCAGAGATTAATTTCAGCACCGGTCCTGACCATACCTTTAGGTACTGAGGGATTTGTTATATGCAGCGATGCTTCGAAACAAGGTCTGGGATGCGTTCTTATGCAGAGTGGAAAAGTTATTGCTTATGCTTCAAGACAGCTAAAGGATTATGAGCGCAACTATCCTACTCATGATTTAGAACTGGCAGCAGTGGTATTCGTACTAAAAATTTGGCAGCATTATCTATATGGAATACATTGTGAAACCTTTACTGATCATAAAAGTTTGAAGTATTTGTTCACTCAGAAAGAACTAAACATGAGGCAACGAAGTTGGTTAGAATTAGTAAAAGATTATGATTATGACATCAACTATCATCCGGAAAAAGCCAATGTTATGGCAGATGCACTTAGTAGAAAATCATCTAGTAGTTTGGCAGCTTTACATGAATTGAATAAACCCTTGCAGGAAGATTTATGCAGATCACGTATTGAGTTGATCATTGGTAAATTATCTGCTATGACATTACAGTCCATTTTATTAGACAGAATTAAACAAGGCCAGAATGAAGATCATTAATTGGTTGGATATAAAGAATTAGTGGAGTCAGGCAAAAAGTCAGATTTTAGTATTTCTACTGAAAGAGTAATCAGATTCCAGGGTAGACTTTGTGTACCAGATGACAGAAGTATCAAGGAAGAAATTCTAGTAGAAGCACATAATACTCCATATTCAGTCCACCCAGGTACTACTAAAATGTACAACGATTTGAAGAGTCTTTACTGGTGGACAGGAATAAAGAAGGATATTTTCAAGTTTGTCGAACACTATTTAACATGTCAGCAGATAAAGGTTGAGCACAAGAGACCAGCAGGAGAGCTGCAACCACTTCCGTTACCTGAGAGGAAATGAGAGGAGATCGCCATGGATTTTGTAGTTGGGTTACCAAAGACAGTATCTCGTCAGGATGTAGTTTGGGTTATAGTCGACAGACATACTAAGGTAGCTCATTTTATTCCAATTTCTATGACCTACTCCATGGATAAACTTGCGGCATTGTACATTAAGGAGATTGTTAGACTTCATGGGATTCCAGTTTCCATAATCTCAGATAGAGATGCTAGATTTACTTCAAAATTCTGGGAGAGTGTACAACGAGCTTTGGAAACTAAATTGAAATTTAGTACTGCATTCCACCCTCAGACAGATGGCTAGGCTGAGAGGACTATTCAGATCTTAGAGGACATGCTTAGAGCTTGTGTTATGAATTTCCAAGGGTCGTGAAATCATTATTTACAACTAATTGAGTTCTCTTATAATAACAGCTTTCAAGCTACGATTGGTGTTGCACCTTATGAGATGTTGTATGGTAGAAAATGCAGATCTCCAGTTCACTGGGATAAGGTTAGAGAGCGACGATATTTGGGTCCTGATATTGTTAGAGATACGGCTGAGGCAGTAGAAAAGATCAGAAAATGTATGATAGCATCCCAAAATAGGCAGAAGTTTTATGCAGACCTAGAACGTCGACCCTTACACTTTTCTATTGGTGATAAAGTATTTCTCAAAGTGGCCCCTATGAAAGGTGTAATGAGATTTGGAAAGAAAGGAAAGTTGAGCCCGAGATTTATTGGTCCTTACGAGATCCTTGAGAAAGTTAGAAATGTCACTTATAGGCTTGCTCTATCCCCAGAATTATCAAGTGTACACAATGTCTTTCATGTTTCTATGTTGAGAAAGTATATATCAGACTCATCTCATGTTCTTAGCCAGGAGCCTTTTGAATTAGATCCAAAGTTAACTTATGAGGAACGTCCAGTTCAGATTTTAGATAGAAAGGAGAAAGAATTGAGAAATAAAAAGATTCCTTTAGTGAAATTCCTGTGGCGAAATCATTCTATAGAGGAGGCTACATGGGAACGAGAAGACGAAATGAGGAACAAACATCAAGAATTATTTGGTAAGAAAATTTCGAGGACGAAATTTTTATTAGGAGAGGAGGATTGTGATATCATGAATTCTAAAACGACACCAAAAACCTCATATAATTAAAAAGACAATAATAACAGGATTGTATTATTATTATTATTATTTTTTACGCATTAATGCATTTATGTGCGTATAATTTTGAGTACTTGATTTTTTTTTATTGTGATTGTTAATATTTTTTTAAAGTAATGTGACATTGAAATGCTTATGCAGACTCAGGTATAAATTTGACGTGCCTTAAGTTAATTATAATAACATTACAAGTGTGCATTTAGTAAATCAATTATTTTAATATGATAAGATTATTATTTTGTTATATTAGAAAAATGATTTTTATAGGAAAGTTTCTTATATTTTATTGGAAAAATTTTCTTAAATTACTATATGAATCTAATTATTATTGTGTTAATTATATTCAAATGTTAGACTTTATTTGTAAGTTTCATTTTTTTTTACTCACTAACACTTTAGAAAAATATATATATATATATATATATATATATGTAAATAAATAAATTAAAATTAGAGTAATTAACAACCGACTTTACCAAAGTCGGTACTTCTGTGAGCTATATACATAGTTGGTAAGATTTCTTCACCGCCACGATAGAAACCTTTTCTTCTTCTTTATTCAGCCGTCCTAAGATCTCTTCCCACATCCATTTACTTTGTCCAACCGTCATAGTAGAATGATTCTTTTGACAAAGAATCACATCAATTAATTTATGTAACTTCAAAAAAAAAAGGTATCTTCCTTTTCTCTTGGTTTACGTTGCACTCATATTAGTTAGTGGAGTCTTTAAATTATAAATTCCACTTATAATTGTGATATATAGATAAAGCACACACTTTCAAAAAGTTTAATTTATATTAATACTATTTATGTTCTCGTTGTTGTTGGTGATAGTTGATGATCTCTATTCATTAATACTATTTATAGTTGATGCTTAGGTTTACATTTATCTTTAATGGTGTATTTTAATTTATACTGTTGCATGGCTAATTTTATACATGTCACGAAAAAGATGTTTACATTTTATTAACATTGAGCCATGTTTGAAATTACTTACTTTAGCTCAAGCTAATTCTTGTACTCGGTCTTTATAAATGTGTTTGTGTGTATATTTTTGGACAATAAGAATTTTCATATACGGATTCCATTCTTTCAATTTTAATTGTTTTATTTTGTATGCTTGTACTTAAGGAAATAAAAGTTACTATAGTTTGAGAGACATGTATATATAAGCAACTCAATTTGTTCCTATTGTCAACTTTAGACTTTGATGAATCTTAATTTCCTTGTCAGTGTCTAGAATTGTCTTAATCATTAGGTACAAAATAAGAGCTTTCTTTTAATTCTGTACTAAACAAATGATATAAATTTTCCTTATGTAAGGTGTTTTGCATCCTTTGGTTTAGAAACATATTGAGAATTTATTAATTTCAAGTTATAATTCTTAGTATCACAAGTATATTCATACTATAATAACAATAATAATAATAATAGGGACACGTCAAACATACCTTAAGCGGGAGCATTTCACATAAAATCAGGTGAAAATCCAGAAACTGAGGTAAGTAACGTCACACCTGCAATGTAAGAAATTCCTTGTTTGTGTGAATTTGTGGAATTTGTGAATATAGAACCTGTGGATATGTGTACATACGTATTTTTCATTCAACTTTGCATGAGATATGAACACGTGGTGTATTTATATTGTCTGACAAGTATTGATGAATAGATTGTGGCGGGCCAGCGCCCAAATATATAATATGGTTCCTTTGGGAACACTTTGGTCCTCTCGGGGATATTATGGTTCCTACGGGAACACTTTGACGGCGGTATGGGGTGGACCTCTACTGTACACAGAGGGGATTCTCTGGGGCTCAAGACCTCCATATAGATCATGATATGTTATACGTTCTCTGAGTGACTCAGTATGCAATTTACGGTCTTGTTAGGCAATGCAATATACACAGGGATCCCAATCATATAATTATCTATTCTCGGTCGTGTGCACTTTGTATGTGCATACGTTACTTACTGAGTTTTATACTCATTAATGTTCTTACATTGCAGAAGGTACGGATGATATGTGAGTTGGATGAGGAGCACTGACTTTCTGACCGCGGCTTGTGTATATGAGCATTTTGACGCTGTGGTTTTCTAATAGAGGATTTTGTAATTATTTTGTGTGTGTTTATTATGTATATTTTATGAGAGGCTCACATAGCAAGGGTGTATATATGTATATATTGGAGTATGTATAATTATGAGTGGAATTTTGTTATTTCTTCTTAAAAGTTTTAAATTTTACCTTATTTTAGCAGTTCTAAGTCGAGGAAAATTTCTCCCGATATCACTAAATATTTATAGAAATATCATTATGAACGTGTGTATGGGATCGGGGGATGTCGCATTAATATTAGACTTAGAGTATGAAAAAAAAGCATACAATTATATAAATGTTGAGATAATTTTTTAAAAAATAATGCTAGGTATTCCAAGATATATATACTAATACAAATCAAAGATTTGTAATCATTTAATTTGTTAATGTGATTAATTTATCCATANCCAATCTATTCATATTTGTTTCTTATCATTAAGAAAAATCAAAATAAGAATCAACAAGAGAAACACTTGCTTAAAAAGACGACTTTCTTACTATCTCTACAAACAACAAATTCATGTCCTTGCTGCAAATTCACGTCTATGGCTTTTATTTCCCCTAGCAATCAAGGTAAGCAAGAAATCCTTTTAATTCCCATTAGTAGTCTCTTTAATTTGTGTGGTCAGAGCAACTCCACACTGGATTCCAATCTCATATCTTATCTAGTTAATATCGGTGTTTGCTCGAGTAATGATTATTCTGGTCAGTGCTTTCTTCACTTTCTTATCAGCATCTCTCTTTAATGCTACATCCAACACCTAAATTGACATAAAAAATTTTAATTTTTAGAGTGCTTACTAGTGTTTTGATAAAATTTAGATATGTACTAGCCAGATATCAATACATCTTATGTGGTTTTGGTCACAGCTAACCTTAGTGAAATATTTAAAGGGAGAACAAAGACATTAGACAGTCTCTTTCAGCATCAAATTAGGATCAAGATCCTAATTATCAATAAAAATATATATATTTATGGAGTTAAATTAAAAAATAAACTTACAAAAAGAAAAAATGATATGTGTAATGTAATATTTTCATATCATGATGTATGAATTCATTACCTCATCTAAGTTCTTATCAACAAACTTCTTGTATTACTCACATACTTCCTTGAGATGAGGCTTGCTCCTAGTTGTTAGTACCCTCAAGACTTCATCGTCTTCAAGGGGGCTCTTCTTATCAGCATTCTTGAGAGCATTAGAAAGTGCTTTTGCATCAGATTTTACATGGTCATCATTGACTTTTTTTTCTTCGTATCTATAAGCACTCACTAGAGCAACCAAGAGTAGTTCATTGCCCAAAAACATAAATACGAAGTTTTGAGCAATGCATTTCTAAACACAATAATTTGAGTTCAAACAATCTTGTTTTAATTTCAAAGATCTGTTGGATCCTACTAGGACTTTTGGACCAAGACAATTGGGCTTCAACTAAAGCCCATTGGCCTTCGTAAGCTTGTTTGTGCCAAAATAACAAGACCTTTTCATGAATAGAAGTTTCAGAAAAAAGTACAACTTAGCATTTTTTTAAGAGTAATTCCAAAAATGAAAACACTAAGCTGCAAAAGTAATTGGCAAAATATCAAGACCAGTTCATAAATAGCAATTTCTATAGGCCATCATACCATTTGGACTATAGGATATTACAATGCTGTCCACTTTTGAAATCTAGTAAAAAGGAAAAAAAAATTTAACTTTTTTCCAAAAAAACTATTTCTATTAACATCATTTTTATTACCTTACGCTCACTACCCTTTATGTAGTCAGCAGTGTCTTCCTCAATAGAGTGGTCAAAGAGGGAATGGTAAGCCCTTCTGACACCTAAAAGGTCTTCTGATGATCTTGTGCATGCAATTTCAACAAGCAAATACGACTGCGAGCCATCTTTCACGGCTTTATTCACCAAACGAGTGTCTCGCTCCCATGGGTGCATGGTCTACAAAATGATAGTATTCTAATCAATCGTAACCAAAAAAAGAAATAGTTTGGTTAGGTAATTAGCTAGAAGCTCAGGTGCCAAAGCCAACTTATAACGGAGTCTTGGGTGACTGGTTCAAGCCACATCTCTTATTAACTTCTAATTTAACTCTTAACCAAGGAATGAGCTGAACAAAAAGAATAATTATCTATATAGATATATAAATTATTATTTATCAAGCAACAAAAAAATCTTTAAATTATTACTCTATCTATATTTCCTAAAGGAGTCCCATTAATAATCAACACCACATATCTTTTTTTTTTTTCAAAATGCCATACATATCACAAGAAATAATTAAATTAATACTTTCTCACAAGTATAAGAGTGAGCAGTGGATTCTTACTATCGTATTTCTTAAATGGTTTTGTCGTTTTATTATTTAAATCTTTTAAACTTGGAAGGAAAGACCTTAAAATGTAAAAATTCTTGTCTGAGGCATTTGACGATGTCATCATGCTAGAGCTCAAAGTGACGTTCATCTTGGACAAAGAAATGTGGAGATCCCAACCTAAAAGATTGTCTTTGCTCTAGTTCCCATTTTCCTAGAACTGTTATCAATGATTTCTCGTCCACTCCAAGTCCTTTTATTCATAAAATTGAAAATAACATTAATTAATTTACATTTGTTTAGCTTTGATAATTTATTTTTCTAATTTTATAAATAAAAAACGCTAAAATGAAAACAAAATAACGATAATTATTTTTGTCAATAAAAAAAATACATAAATACATTAGCACTAAAAACGTAAAAAAAAAATTTGAAAAAAAAAATGAAATAAACCTGAGAAAGCCTTGGGGACAAGTTCAACCTCGTCAGAAGAAGGTATTCTGTGTATTTGAACATCGATTAGGCAGCCAGTTAAAGTCAAGAGAGAGCTAAGATGAGAGACATTTTTCAACCCCATTGCAAATTTAAATTTATACCAACCAGAAAAGATATTTTAGTCATTTCAAATTTGATGCTATTTTGGTAACCAACTTATTTAACGAAAATATTTAAAGGGATACTTTATTAATAGAAATCTAGGAATATCACACTATGGTTCCATTCCAACTTACAAGAAATTGTTATTTCTATTACTAAAAAATATTATTCGGATGGAATATCAAATTAGACAAAATTGTTCTATTTTTTTTTATTCAGAATAGATTAAAAAACAAAATTCAAATAAGATGTAATGGGTCATGTTGGAAGCCTTGAAACTTGAAAAATAATATTGTTAAAATATTTCTTTCTTAATTTTTTAGTTTTTTTTTGGGCTATCTTTTGCGGTAATAAAAGAATATTTCATTCTCATTTTCCACGTACTTCCATATTCTTTCGTGCATTAATATTCACTAGCAAGATAGACCATAGAATATGAAGATGCTTGGAAAATGGGAATGAGACATTCTTTTATTTTTGCAAAAGATATGCTCGAAAAAAATGAAAAAATAAGAAAAAAGAAAAAACATGGACATATTTTTTTGACATGTCTTTTCTTATTCTACAAAAGATATGCCTGAAAAAAAAATTGAAAAAAATGAGAAAGAAGCAAATATTTTTCTAATTTTTTCAAATTTTTTAGGCATATTTTTTGCAGAAAGAAAAGAATATCTCATTCTTAGTTTCTAAGCATTTTCATATTCAATGGTCTATCTTGCTAATGAATATTAATGCACCAAAGAATATGGTCATATGTAGAAAATGAGAATGAAATATTCTCTTATTACCGCAAAAGATATGCCTAAAAAAAAAACAAAACAAATAAGAAAGAAATATTCTAACAGTAATATTTTTCAAAATCCAAGGCTTCCAACATGACCCATTACACTTTATTTGAATTTTATTTTTTAATCTATTCTGAATGACCAAAAAAAAAAGAATAATGTTTAATTTGATATTCCATCTGAGGAATATTTTTTAGTAATAGAAATAACAATTTCCTGTAAGTTGGAATGGAACCATAGTACGATATTACTAGATTTTTGTTAATAAAGTATTCTTTCAAATATTATCCTTAAATAAGTTGGTTACAATATAGCATCAAATTTAAAATGACTAAAATACCTTTTTTCGGTTAGTATAAATTTGGATTTGTAGTGGAGTGGAAATATGTCTCTCATCTTAGTTCTCTCTTGACTTTTGTTGGCTACTTAATCAAAGTCCACTTATATAGAATGGCTCCTTCTAACGAGGTTCAACTTGTCATCAAGGCTTTCTCAGGTTCATTTCATTTTTTTTTTTGTTAAATTTATTTTTCGTGTTCTTAATGCTAATACATTTATGTATTTTTTTATCGATAAAAATAATTATCATTATTTTGTTTCCATTTAGTGCTTTTTATTTATAAAATTAGAAAATTAAATCATCAAAGCTAAACAAATTTAAATTAATTAACGTTATATTCAATCTTATGAATAAAAGGACTTGGAGTCGATGAGAAATCGTTGATAACAATTCTAGGAAAATGGGAACCAGAGCAAAAATATTCTTTCAGGTTAGGATTTTCATGTTTCTTCATCCAAGATGAATGTCACTTTGAACGCTGGCGTGATGACATCATCAAATGCCTCAGACAAGAATTTTTGCGTTTTAAGGTATTTTCTTCGAAGTTTAAAAGATTTAAATAATAAAATGATAAAACCATGTAAAAAATGCGTTAGTAGGAATCTACTACTCATTCTTATAGTTGTGAGGAAGTATTAATTTAATTATTTCCTGTGGTATGTATGCATTTTGGAAAAGAAAAAGATATGTGGCATTGATTATTAATGGGACCCCTTTAGGAAATATAGATCGAGTAATAATTTATGGATTTCTTTTCTTTTATTGCTTGATAAATAATTATTTATATATCTATATATCTAATTATCTTTTTTGTTCAGCTTACTCCTTGGTTAAGAGTTAAATTAGAAGTTAATAAGAGATGTGGCTTGAACCTACCACCCAATATACCCTTACAAGGTGGCTTTGGCACCCGAACTTCTAGCTAATTACCTAACCAAACTTTGTATTTTTTGGGTTATGATTGATTAGAATGCTGTCATTTTGTGGACCACGCACCCGTGGGAGCGAGATGCTCGTTTGGCAAATAAAGCCATGAAAANATTTTTTTGACATGTCTTTTCTTATTCTACAAAAGATATGCCTGAAAAAAAAATTGAAAAAAATGAGAAAGAAGCAAATATTTTTCTAATTTTTTCAAATTTTTTAGGCATATTTTTTGCAGAAAGAAAAGAATATCTCATTCTTAGTTTCTAAGCATTTTCATATTCAATGGTCTATCTTGCTAATGAATATTAATGCACCAAAGAATATGGACATACGTAGAAAATGAGAATGAAATATTCTCTTATTACCGCAAAAGATATGCCTAAAAAAAAAACAAAACAAATAAGAAAGAAATATTCTAACAGTAATATTTTTCAAAATCCAAGGCTTCCAACATGACCCATTACACTTTATTTGAATTTTATTTTTTAATCTATTCTGAATGACCAAAAAAAAAAGAATAATGTTTAATTTGATATTCCATCTGAGGAATATTTTTTAGTAATAGAAATAACAATTTCCTGTAAGTTGGAATGGAACCATAGTACGATATTACTAGATTTTTGTTAATAAAGTATTCTTTCAAATATTATCCTTAAATAAGTTGGTTACAATATAGCATCAAATTTAAAATGACTAAAATACCTTTTTTCGGTTAGTATAAATTTGGATTTGTAGTGGAGTGGAAATATGTCTCTCATCTTAGTTCTCTCTTGACTTTTGTTGGCTACTTAATCAAAGTCCACTTATATAGAATGGCTCCTTCTAACGAGGTTCAACTTGTCATCAAGGCTTTCTCAGGTTCATTTCATTTTTTTTTTTGTTAAATTTATTTTTCGTGTTCTTAATGCTAATACATTTATGTATTTTTTTATCGATAAAAATAATTATCATTATTTTGTTTCCATTTAGTGCTTTTTATTTATAAAATTAGAAAATTAAATCATCAAAGCTAAACAAATTTAAATTAATTAACGTTATATTCAATCTTATGAATAAAAGGACTTGGAGTCGATGAGAAATCGTTGATAACAATTCTAGGAAAATGGGAACCAGAGCAAAAATATTCTTTCAGGTTAGGATTTTCATGTTTCTTCATCCAAGATGAATGTCACTTTGAACGCTGGCGTGATGACATCATCAAATGCCTCAGACAAGAATTTTTGCGTTTTAAGGTATTTTCTTCGAAGTTTAAAAGATTTAAATAATAAAATGATAAAACCATGTAAAAAATGCGTTAGTAGGAATCTACTACTCATTCTTATAGTTGTGAGGAAGTATTAATTTAATTATTTCCTGTGGTATGTATGCATTTTGGAAAAGAAAAAGATATGTGGCATTGATTATTAATGGGACCCCTTTAGGAAATATAGATCGAGTAATAATTTATGGATTTCTTTTCTTTTATTGCTTGATAAATAATTATTTATATATCTATATATCTAATTATCTTTTTTGTTCAGCTTACTCCTTGGTTAAGAGTTAAATTAGAAGTTAATAAGAGATGTGGCTTGAACCTACCACCCAATATACCCTTACAAGGTGGCTTTGGCACCCGAACTTCTAGCTAATTACCTAACCAAACTTTGTATTTTTTGGGTTATGATTGATTAGAATGCTGTCATTTTGTGGACCACGCACCCGTGGGAGCGAGATGCTCGTTTGGCAAATAAAGCCATGAAAAATTGCTCACAGTCGCATTTGCTTGTTGAAATTACATGCACAAGATCATCAGAAGAACTTTTAGGCACTAGAAGGGCTTACCATTCCCTCTTTGACCGCTCCATTGAGGAAGACGTTGCTGAATGCATAAAGGGCAGTGAACGGAAGGTAATAAAAAAATGTTAATAGAAAGAGGTTTTTTGGAAAAAATTTAATTTTTTTTTACTAGATATCAAAAGTGGACAGCAATGTAATATCCCATAAAATAGTCTACATGGTGTCATAGCCTATAGAAACTGCTATTTATGAAAAGGTTTGGATATTTTGCCAATTACTTTTGCAGCTTGTTGTTTTCATTTTGGGAATTACTTTTAAAAGAAATGCTAAGAAGCTGCGCTTTTTTTTTGAAACTTTTATTTATAAAATGGTCCTGATATTTTGGCGCAAACAAGCTTGTGAAGTACAATAGGCTTTAGTTGAAGTCCAATTGTCTTGGTCCAAAAGCTCCATTAGAATCTAACAGATCTTTAAAATTAAAACAAGTTTATTTGAACTCAAATTATTGTGTTTATCAAGACGTTACTAACAAGTTCCTATTTATGTTCTTGGGCATTGAATAGCTCTTAGTTAAGCTAGTGAGTGCCTATAGATATGAAGGAAAAAAGGTCAATGATGACCATGCAAAATACGATGCAAAAGCACTTGCTAAAGCTATCAAGAATCCTAATATAAAGAGCCTCCTTGAAGATGACGACGTATTGAGGGTGCTAACAACTAGGAGTAAGCCTCATCTCAAGAAAGTATGTGAACATTACAACAAGATTTTTGGCAAGAACTTAGATGAGGTAATGAATTTATACATTATAATATACAAAATATTGCATTGCACATATCATTTCTTCTTTTTGGTAACTTTATTTTTTAATTTAATTCCTTATATATTTTGTATTCTTGATAATTAGGAATTTGATCCTCATAAAAGGCTGAAAGAGACACTCCAATGCCTCTGTACTCCCTATAAATATTTCACTAAGGTTAGTTGTGACCAAAATCACATCACAAGTATCTATATTTGACTAGTACATATCTAGATTTTTTCAAAACACTAATAAGCTCTCTGAAAATTAAATTTTTTTTATGTCTATTTAGGTATTAGATGCAGCTTTGAAGAACGATGCTGATAAGAAAGTAAAGAAAGCACTGACTAGAGTAATCGTTACTCGAGCTGACATCGATATTAAGCAGATAATAGATGAGTTTCAAATCCAGTATGGAGTTGCACTAACCACGAAAATTCAAGAGACTGCTAATGGGAACTACAAGGATTTCTTACTTACCTTGGTTGCCAAGGGAAATGAAAAGCCATGGAAGTCAGTTTGCTGCAAGGACATGAGTTTGATTTCTATGTAGATATTAAGAAAGTTGGCTTTTTAAGCAAGTTTTTCTCTTATTCATTGTTATTCTAATTTGAGGATCTTCTAATGTTGTGGTTTTTATAATTTCTTATTGATAAGAAATAATGTAAACAATTATTTTTTTTTTTAAAAAAAAAGCCAAGTTGAACTTAGTATTTGAATATTCTTGGCCTTTTTTTTGCTTTGAATTTTAAGGAATTTTTAAAATTATTTTTTAAAGTTTTAATGATCTAAAAGATTTAGTCAAATTATCCTTTCTTACCTCATAATTTTGATAACCTTTTTAAAGAAAGTCATTTAAACTTTTACAATTCTTATTTTATAAAATAAATATGTTAGCTATTTGAAATTAATGAATTGGTATACTAGCACTTATTATAGATAAATTAATCATATTTACAAATTAAATAATGACAAGTCTATAATATGTATGAGTATCTATATCTTGGAATACCTAGCTTTGTTCTTTAAAAATATTATCTCAATATTTATGTAATTGTATAGTTGTTTTTCTCATTTTGTGTTAATATAATCACAAAATAAATCTCTGTTAAAATAATTTCTTTTTGGAGTACACCCAGTCCCTATAACTACTAAGTTAGGTAATCAGAGGATCTCCGTAGGTTTATAAACTCTCATCGAGGGTGGGGCTAAAGGTTTCCTACTATACATTTCCTACTAAACATCACGATGCCTAAGATGGATTTCATGTGATTTTTTGTAGTACCCAAAGTTCTCACAAGTATATCTTGCCAATGGTAAACATTTTTGCATTTCATTTTTCATATCTTCGTATTTAATTTCAGGGGTTAAATATTAATTACTTACTTAGAATAATTAAAATTTCTCAATTGACAAAGTAGAAATTTCAAATTTATAAATATGGCAAATTTGAATTCACAGCTCCAGCTAATACAAAAAAAGCTTGAAGTAAAAGAATTTAGCAATGCTGATTATAGGCAAATACCTATAAAGGACTGTCTTAGTACTAAGGCAAAGTGTACTATACATGAAGAAGCGACAAATAAGGAAGCAACAAACAAGGATCCGACAAATGTCATAGGGCTTGGAGAGGTATATTATTTACTATATCTTTTGAACTTAAATCTTCTTAATGCTGACTGAATAATCTTGGTTTTTTAGGGTATTGTTTCTATGTTAGCTATGGATAATGTGAAAAATGTAGTTGCCAAGTGTAACATCCCCCGATTCCACACACGCGTGTAAGGATATTTGTATAATTATTTAGTGAAATCGGGAGATACTACTCGACTTAGAACTGATAAAATAAGGGAAAATTTAAAACTTTTAAACTTTCTAGAGGAAAA
>JXTB01000208.1:8881-97259 GCA_002914805.1 Parasponia andersonii | reverse complement strand
GTTTTTCCAATCAATATCAATCCGTGTATATATGCATATTTTGGCTATTTAAAACACACGGTCAGTACACACTTTTTGGCCTATGTTTAGTGCATATCTCTTACACATTGGCAGAGTATTTATTGCTCTTTACAATTTTATTACACGGTTTGATAACCGTATGTGGATAACACACATACACGTCAGCACCTTGGCCCTGCACCACTGATGCATAAACCCTCTTAGGGCCGCCTTCGACCATCTCTAGCCCTTGGTCGGCTCCGATTTACTTGTGGCACGAAATTGGCGCTCTATCTACTTTTATGTGTATTTTTCCAGTGTTAAATTTTTGCTCAGGACATCAAAATGTGTTTTTGATGTCATATTTGAGCTTATTCATTTTGAGAAACAAGGTTTGAGTTAGAACATGGCTATGTCCCTGCAATTGGGCACGATTTCCAACACCACCAAGCTCTTATTTATCTCGAAAAGTGTGTCTTTGCCCGCTTTTGTATAGGACATAGTTTGGGCCAACAAGGAGTCTATCCTAGTAAAAGTTGACGTACTGTTCGTGATGGGGAGGTCCGTGTAACCATTTGGGCAGCCATTGAAAAAGTGACTTTCCAAAGTATGCGAGCGAAATTCCTAAACACTTGTCTTACGCCCCTAGCATCAGTTTGGGACGCCAAACACGCCCATAATCTTGTTTCGAAGTGTTGAGTCCAATTATTGAGTCAAATTCGTGCTATAAGAAACAGAACAAAAGGTCATTCCTTAACTTAACAGAGACATGATGGGAAGTTGAGTGCGCATTCATTTTCATTTTCATTGATTGATTAATGATATGTATAATTATACTTGTACTTGGCATATGTGGATATAATGACTTTCTGATCACATATGTGAACTTTGATTTTTATGTATTATTTTGAGAAAATACTAATCATGCAAGTTCTATTTTAATCACGTTGGTCTTAATATTGGTAAATAAATTTCTATTGACCATTTCCGTGCTCCCCTTTTTTTTTTCTCGACCTCGAAGTCCAAGTCCAAAGTCCAGTTGCAATGATAGACTTTCCATTGATCCATTGATTTATAGAGTTATGTGACTTGCTCTTTTCAATCTTATCAATTCCTCTGAGTTCTTACTGTGTTATTATTGGTATTTCTACTTTCTTTGATAAGTACTTAGCCACGTTTAATTATGCTATAAGTGGATGCATGTGAGAGATTTAATCCCGATCAAAGACTCTGGACATATGAGGACATATTGGAAACTTCAAAGCTTCTAAATGCTCGACTTTTCAACATTTATGCTTGCGAATGATTTTATAAACTTCCATAAGATGTCAGCTTCTAATAACAGCTATAGTTTTTCTCAATATTTTGAAAATGGGACTTTGTACACTAATTTCTATAAAACAATTTCTAGAATTCCAATTTGTGAAATTCCTAATTTGCCACCGACCCAGGATTTGGGTCAAAACAATTGTTAAAAGGGCACCATCTCTATATTCTCAGATGAGGAAGAATTTAGAAAGAATTTAAAAAAAACAAGAATAACAAAGTATTCTTCAAAATATTATGAACATGCAGTTTTTTTGGATTAATACACAAGAGAAAGATACAAGCTACCCCAGTAATAAGTATAAAAGAGAGTTTTCTAGTAGAACAACCACAAAGAACAGTTTTAAAGATAGTACATCAAGAAAGAATTATATAAATAAATAAGTCGAGATAAAATCCAACAACTCAAAACTAAACACTCCACGTTGGTATATATATATATATATATATATATGGCTAACTGGGAAAAAATCTACTGTTACTCCAATAGGTTGACAAACCACTCCAGTTTTCTTCGTATTCTCCTTGATAGTACTTGCATATAATCGGGGATATCTTAAGCAAAAGCCTTGAATAGTGTCGAGTTTTAAAGGAGTTTCGTGGTCCAATACAATCCTGCAATGGACACCCACAACTAATGTATAAGATAGCAAATGAAATAAGAAAACAATCCCCCAGATATGCAAATGGATAGGAACATATGGCTTTTAACACAATCACAGAATAACTAAGTGATGCAAACATGGGTTAAAATATGTTGAGAAATAAAATTATAATTATTATTAAAATATAGTATACTATTATTATCATTATTTAGGATCATTTAGATATATTATTAAGTGTTAATTAATTTCAGGCAACTACATTTATGTTTTATTTTTCTATTGATTTCTAGAATGCGTCTATTTTCCTAATTGAGTCAAATTGCATATTTATAAATAAGCTTAGCTATGCACTGGTTGTTTCAACAAATAATTTTTAAGTTTTCTCCTCATATAGTTCACTTTCTCTCGAGTTCTTATCTTCATTCTCTATTACTCTTCTACCCGATCACTGATTTCTGTCTCATTCTAATTAATCTTCCTTGATTCTATTATGTCTCTCTCTCAAATCAGTCTGAATTTTATCTATCTCACTTATCTCTTGCTATTCTACCAATTCTATCGTATTTTCCCATCTTAACCTACATTACTTAGCTAATACTAACAAAGGACGACTTGATTGACGCTCCAGTGGTCGTATTATGATCAGTTGCCATAAAACATTACGCCATACAAGCATATTGCAAACGTTAAATAATTCCACTATTCTTTGACCTCACACAAAATTTAACGAAACTCACATATAACAATAAAATCTGCAAATCTTCTATTGACAGGAGAATAAGAACAAACCAGAAAGTCTCCATAAAATTCGAGACTACTGCATTCAAACAGCCTTTCAAATCGATCAAGTCTATTGCCCCATTCTGGATCCAGAACCTCAGGTGCGTTACTCTTTAATTCTCTAAAAAGGGAATAGTTACCCTTGTTCACTTCCTTGTTTACCCACGAACAAACCAGAGTAAGAAATTCAATCCTTCGGGACATATGCCAGAACAATGGATGCTCACATAACTCACTTGCCTCCGGCCTGACAAGAACATGAAAGTTTCTCATCAACAAATTAAAAAACTTAAAAAGCATACAGAGGAGCCATTTGCAAAAAGGCTCATAAAAGATTTTCAAGTCACCTCAAGAAGAAAGAACAATTGGCTCTAGATTCTTACCTGATTTATGATATTAAAATGAAGCACCTAATTACAGAATTTTAATAACCTTTCAAGAACATTAAGTTCCAAGGCACCTATTCATGGTGCAATGCTAACATTAATCCTGCAACTAACTGGCCTCAGGATATATTCACATTAAAGGTTATATTGATATCTGATTATGATTTTCCAAACATTAGGCTAGAGCCCACCCCCGATTGCAAGCATAAGGCTTGTTGGTTCCAAATGCCAAAAGGGCTAATATTATGGAGTTACAATAGAGGTTCTTTGGTTCATTCTTGCTAGAAAGTGAAACCTCTAAGCCAGCAATAATGTTCATCATCCCTCTAAGCCTACAATAATGTTCTTCAACAAGGCCTACAAATAGAAGAATCTAATTCAAATGCTTTAAAAAATAAAAATAAAATAAAATAAAATAAAAAAAGCCAGGGTTGGTAAGCAGCTACCACATTTAAGTGAAACTATTCTCTGCTAGTAATCCATGCCCAAGGAGATCTGTCTTACCTAATCTCAGGTTCAGGATGTAACAGAAGAGAAATAAGATGGGACGCCTCAGGCATATTCTCCAATTGGGACAAGTTCATCTTATTCTTTAGAATATTCTTATCACGTTGCTCAATAGCCTGACCAAATGGGTGACTACCACCAGTGATGCAAAAAAAGAGAAGACAACCTAAACTAAACAAATCCGCTTCAATAGTTTGTCTCCCGTTAAGAAGCTGCTCAGGTGCATTCCAACCCGAAGTGTCAGAACCTTCAATTCGTTCCAAGCAAATGAGACCAAAAGAAACAAGTTAAAAGCATGCATGCAAATAATAACATGTTTAAAGTAAAAATGTATATATAATACACATCAATTCAAGTGCTCATAAATGGTGAGTCAGAAAGTAGGGAGCGAAGTCTAGGCTCATTGAAGGAGCATTCTTGGAGAATATATAAACACAACTGAAAGCCTTGGGGATAAATACTCCATTAATCTGGACAATAATCTGATCTGAATAAAAGAGCACAACAGCCTTTTATGGTTCTAGAAAGATCAGTTACAACCAATTAGAGTCCTAGGCCATGATTAACCACATAGAATCCTGGGAAAATTAGGACTCTAGCTAGTTAACTCACCATGTATAACAAACTTACAGAAATACCCTTAAAGAAATAACACCTAATCAGCCCTTAATACAAAAAAGAACAAAACAAAAAATAAAAGTGTGAAATATGGAACATGAAATGCCTAATAATGCTACATCAATAAAGATGGTGTGTTAACTCGATAAATATCATGCACAAATAGAATTTTAACACACACAGATAGAGGTTTAAGTTTGACATTAGAATGAGAGTATTTACCAGTATAACAAAGATGTGTGGACATGTATTTCCCCAAAAATATCAACACGTTTTGAGGCTTCAAGTCCCCATGACACTTTCCCATTTCATGTAAATTCTCAAGATTAAAAATGACAGATCTGTGGAATGAATGTAACAAAGGGAAGGTCAAGAAGAAGATATATCATAAACGTTGTTTTGAGGTATGTCCCTAATTACATATAAATAGATTAGATTAAGTAAATGATTATTTTTACAATAAGACAATGATATTTGAAGCACAAGCAGAGGAAATCAGGGGATAAGACAGTTGTTTATGACTTTTACAAGAAATAATTATAAAAAAAAAAAAGACCAGAGACCGGTTAGTCTCTTTTCCTAAACCCTATTGGGAGATATTTTGAAGAAGTTTGCATGCATGGGGTCTATGAGAAAAGCCACTGCACTTTACAGCGGAGATAATCCGTAAGCCAGGTAGAAAAACAGTTTCTAGAACCATGTTTTGGAGCTGAAACCGGGCAGGTGGCAATTGCGAAGCCACCTGTCAAGCTTAGAAAATAATAGTCCTAATAGTGACACCTAGGATTCGATGACTCTATAGTGATTTTATTGGTCAGTTTAAGCCTAGACATGTTAGTTACTTCATGCAACTGCAGCAGAATTTCAGGGAATGCAGCCAGTTGGCAGCAGAATTCCACCAACTGCTAGAGAGATTCTATAGTGAGCTATGAATAGGAAGCTCTCAACCTCACAAAATCAGACCTCCAAGTCCTCACTCACACACACTTTTCAGCCGTTTCCTGAGCTTCCTCTCTGCCGTTGCACTGCAGCTCCAAAATCCAGCAACTTTTCTTCGTAGCTCAAAATCATCACCAAAATCATTATACAACCTTAAATCAAGTCCAAGATCAAGTCTATAGTGGTATTTGCACCTCAGAATTTAGGGTTTGCATGTATGATAAGCCTTGTTTCTACATAATCAGTGGCTGTTCCTAAGCATTTTACTCTAGCTAATGGGCTAAAAACTTTCTTAAACTCTCATGCATCATCACAAAACAGAATGGTTTTAAAAATCTTATTCAGGAACTTGAGGCTTTTGCTTTAGCTCGATGAGGCATATAATCTTTGAGGCCAATTGAGGCTTACTTAAGAAACAAAAAACTCATTAAAAATCATGATAGAACGAGAAAACTCATAAGAATAAAGATCTTACATAACATAAGAATACAATGATTTAGTTCATAAAAAGACACATAATTGCATAAAAATGTAATAAACTTCGTTAAAATTACTGGCAATAATACATAAAATCACAAACAAAAATGAGAACTTAAAAGAGTAGAGTTCTATTTCCAAAGTTCAAAAACCTTAAAAGAGTGAAACTGCCGCAGCTCTTTTTTCCTGACCGAGTATTTGTATTTTTTCATTCTTTGTAGGACTCTAATTCTGAAGTGTGAAACGTTGGGCCTAATAATTTGTCTAGTCAAACTTTTCTAACTTTAAAACAGACCTAAAAAGGTTTAAAAAGAAACTATACGTTAGTTGGGCCAAGCATTGTTTAAAAAGCCCAAACTGGAACTGATAGTATGAGGCTTAAGCCTCGCATGCTTTTGAAGCTTTACGCGTCAGCCAATTGAAGCGTAGCTTCAGAAGCTTTTTTCTCAGCCCAATCTCAAAGCGTAAGCTGTGCACAAATGCTTTTTAAAACCATGGAAAACAGTTTTCTAGGTTAAGTTTCACATTCTATCAGATTTTGTACATTTGAAGCCCTATCTTACTACTTTTCCATGCACAATTAGATATAATCTACACATAAACAGCAGCTCATTTACTCCATTTCATTTATTTTCTTAGTTCTTTTCCTAGATTCACATCTCTTATATATTTCATACACATCCTAAGTTAGCCTTTAGATCTGAAAAAGAGACTCTACAAGGGTTGAGTCATCCAAAAATCCAATTCTCTTTTATGTTCTTGGTAATTTTGTACCTCAAAAACAATTCAACCAGAATTTCAGTTTCTTTTCCACCTATTTCGTAAGTCAACTTTAATTTCCAGTACCATTAATTTCCGCTGTCTAACTTTATGCTCTTTTTCTTTCTACAATTTACATTTCCAGCACCTTTAATTTCAGTATTTCAATGTCAGAAGCCTTGATTCCAAAAACCTAGTCTATTTAATCTCTGGTAGTTAAATTTCAGTAATTTATATTCCAGTTCTTTTAAATTCAGCAATTTACATACAAGTAACTTTAATTTCAATGTCTTTTATTCCAATTAGCTAGCTCCTTTAAATTTCAGTTATTTAGTCTTCCAGAAATTTATTTTTACCAGCTTTTTTTTTTATGTTATCTAAGTACCTAACTTAACTACCAACATATAGATACCAACACCTATATGTCCATGCTTATAATAACCAAATTTGTTATGCTTTACTATGTTGTCTTAATCTTTTAGTAACATTCAGAACAAACACGCATACAGATACAAAAAGATCTTATATCAAAACAAAACTTAGTGAGAATAAGATGAAAAAGAGGAGTATTTGCTTAACACAATCAAACTGCTTTAAGAGGAATGCCATGCATACATCAGACATTGATATAGAGCATGTTAAAAGATACTTTCTTCGACCTAAGAGCTAATCATACATGCTACGTACAAAAAACATTACCAAGACTGATGTAAGATTAATCCAAGTTAATGCCAAAGACCATTTCCAAGTACCGTAGATTTAAAAACGAAAAAGTAGAGAAATATTATTTTCTAATTAGGATACCAAATGCAATTAAATCAGTTTCTAACTAACCTCATGATCTCAAGTACCAAAAATAGACATTTAAAAAATGTAAGACATTTGATCTCTAAGTAGGCTACCATATGAAATTAAACGAATTTCTAACCAACCTCATGATCTCAAGTACATGAAAAAACGGATTGCCACTTGTGAGAGCTTCCAAGTCATATTCAGGAGAATCAACACAAAAAAGATCATCTAAGTTGCAATGAGGTATCTCCTGGAGGAGGAAAGCCAAATATCGTTTATTTATAAAAGAGAAAGAAAGCACAAAGCGACAAGGGGATATGAGACTGCAACAATGGAATATGAGAGTGATGTGTTTATTATTTATTTACTTATTTTTAAAGAAACTAGGGACAAATTTTATTAATAAAGGAAATGAAATAAAAAACAAAAAGATTGACAAGAGATCGTCTTAAAGATACAACAAAGTATTCAAATCCCTACTCAAATCTGAAAAAAAAAAACAAATCTTTGAATTGTTATGTGTAAAACATTCAAACATAGCAACCCAAAATTTAACTTTTTCCCAAAGAGACTCAAGACTTCCTTCTCCATCTTCAAATCCATTGTTATTCCTTTCCGGAAAAATTGACCAACAAATAGCCACAATAGCACTGTTCCACAACCTTTTCCTATGACCACCTAGACTGTAAAATCCTCTATCAAACTGAAAAACATCCTTACATCGACCAGGCCACACCCACGAAACTCTGAATTCCTTAAGTAATCGACAACAAGTGCAATAGCAAGGCAGTGTAAAAATAAATGATCCATAGATTCATCATGCAGGTTACATAGCACAAACCAAGTAGGAGAAATAGCTAAAAAAATAAGGCTTCTATTTCTGAAGTACATCATAAGTTTTTAACTCTCACAAACTTCAAACAAGAGTTTATTTAAACTTCTAAAAAGTTTAAGTACTTCCCAGCTAAGTTGGTACCTATGCAAATTATATTAATGTACATAATTCAAGAATTAAAATTAGCTTACATTAGGTATCATTACTACCAACTTATATAATATACAAACTTACTAAGTTTTCGGCTTTTTGAAAAAGAAAAATAGAAATTGATAAAACATTTCCTTCTTCTAATTTTTATCTAGAAAATATTTTAATTATTTTCTCTTTTTTTTTAAACATTTTTAAAGTCAAATTAGATTTAGAAAATGTTATATAATTCGAAATTAAGTATACTTTGTGCAAATTAGTTATTACTGCAAATCTTACCTGTGATGCCCGCCTTGATGTCGCGTCGCCTTATATAAGTGTTATGCTTGTGCCATCTACTAGTTCTAGCATGTTTTGACACCACTTATGAAAGTCAATTATTAATTAGGATTATCTTAGAGTTATTGTTAATTTTATAATGTTCAATATTTAGAATTCTTAGTCTCTAAGAGAGTTTGAATTGTTTATCTATAAATAAACCTGATTAAGTATTACAAATTGGAGAGTTAGTTGGATAATGTAAAATGAATTAATCTTCTCTAGCTACTCTCTATGCCTCTCTCGTCTCTATATTCTTCTCTTTTATATACAACCTTCTTCATGAAGCATGGTACATTATTATTAGCTGAAAGTAGAAATAAATATAATGGTGGAAAAGAAAAGAGTGACAAATATTAGAGAAAAAATAGAAATTGATAAAAAGATTCTTGATGGATGACTTACACAAAACTCCGAACCGAACTTCTTAATGTCGTTTGCAGAGAAATTAGTGATATAGTGTAGAAATCTTAGCGGCTACCAAAAAAGTAAATAAATAAATAAAGAAAACATACCAAAATGCTTTAAGGAGCAAAACAACAATGGAACATGGTGAAATAAGAGTTGTAATAGCATATAATTGAACCTGTTGCTCAATGGTGGGTGTCCTAGCTCTCAAGGCCGTGCAAATTGACTAAATGAGAAAATAAAAACAATAAAAAGAAATAAATGGAAAGAAAAAACAATAATGCAATAATTGATTGTTGAACATAATTAAGTAAACAGTTAGAATAGTATGTGAGAGAACAGTTCTTCAATTTTGGTCTTGTTAGCTTTCAGTGCCTCACAAAGTGACTTAAAAACTAAATAAAAGAGAAATAAAGAGAACAACAATTGCTTCAAAAATAAAATAAAGTGACAATAAATATATATATGTATATACAGATATATGATTTTGATAAGAGTAGCTAGTTTACCAATCTGCAGCCGATCAATGAGTCCTTATGAGCAAAATTTCGGACAAAACGAGTAGTTGATCTAGAGAACATGTTATTGGATCACCTTAACAAGCAAATTTGATTGAGATTTGATGATCACTATAGTCAATAAAGATTGTATTAATAAGAATTGAAAAGAAGGGGAAAAAATAGAGAATATGGATAGGTACTAGTAGCAAAATAAAACAATTAACATGAAAAAATGTTCAATGAATTAGGGGTGTAGGTCAGAGAAGAGAGAGAGTTAAGCGAATAATCTCTTTCTTGCAATTAAAGTTGAAACAGAAGACAAACACTCAAAAAAAAGGTTTTCCCAAATTAAAAGATTTCAATTTTCCAATATAAAAAAAAAAACAAAACAAAAGTAGTTGTTAAGGATTAAAATATCAATAATGCAGATGAAAAATAGAGACGAATGGACGGGCTAAGTACTGGGCGGTGGGCCAGCTCATTTGGCCCAGCCCATTTTGACAGCTTTACCCATAAACCAATACCCTCATTTCATCAACCTATTTTACGAACTCAAATTTCAACAAATAATTAATTTAAGGCAACATTACAATCTAAAAACAAATTAGTATTAAAACCTTCAACATACTACCTTTCTAATCTAATTAGTAACAGCAGTTACACATATCTACACATATCCTTATACTGATTAGCTAGATCTGTTAAACAATCCTTGAAATTTCACTAAAAACAACGAAATTTCACTTTAAAAAAAAAACTCAGTTTTGTTTTCAACTTATTTTCTCCACAATTATGAGCTATACAAAGAAGAGCCCAAAGAATAGAGAATTTAATAGTGTCACTCAAATTAAGTCTTCTGCTAGCTAGAGAGTACAATAATTGATGAATGAAAAAAAAAATTGGATAAAGCCATAAACGAAAGGAAAAGAATTTTCTTTCTTTTCTTTGGCTTTGGCCTTTGTGTTTAAGTGCACACATTATAGCCAGTAGGCACATGCACAAGCAATCAAAAGTTGTGACAAAAGGAAAACTTGTTTAGAATATACAATTCCTAGGATAAGACATAAACTGAAATGCTCTCTCTCACATAAACTGAATGCTCTCTCTCACATGTTTGGCTCTTCAAGTTTCAGGAAGAATAAGTAAATATAACTGCTAACCCACCGCCTTTAATGACCCAAATACTGATTTGGGCTGATGTGGTAACATCTGAGCCTTAACAGCATATAAATGAAACTTATATTTGCTTGATCCCGAAGAAGCTCAACTCATGTAGGGTGAAAGATTTTAGACCCTTCAGTTTGGTGACGAGTTTGTACAAGATCATTGCAAAAGTTCTGGCGAAAAGATTACAGGCAATTCTTGGGGACACTATCTCAACATCTCAAGGGGCTTTCGTTCCCAATAGACAGATTCTAGATGTTTTCTTGGTTGCAAATGAGGTGAATTTTATAGAAGAAAGCATAAAAAGGGACTGGTTTTTCAGATTGATTTTGAGAAAGCATATGATAATATGGATTGGAGCTTTTTGGATTTTGTCATGAAAAAGAAGAATTTTGGTAGCAAATGAAGGGGATGGATGAAAGAGTGTTTATCATCCGTATCGTATTCCGTGTTTATAAATGGAAGGCCAAGGGGAAAATTTAGAAGTTTCAAAGGTATTAGACAAAGTGATCCTTTATCACCTATTCTATTTACTTTGGTTGCTGATGGATTGAGTAGAATGAGAAAGCTATTGGGGAAGTTTGTTCACGGGATTTTTAGTAGGAAGAGACAATGTCGTTATTTCACCTCTCCAATTCGCTGATGACACGCTTTTCTTTGTGGAAGTGGAGACGAGGTCTTTCATTAACTTGTTGAAAGTATTGGGAATATTCTGCTTGGATTCAGGCTTGAAAATTAATATGGGAAAGAGTACCTTGCTGGGATTAGGAGTGGATGAGAGGGTTGTCTCCGAGTTCTCTAGTATGGTGGGGTGTGAGTTAGGGGACTGGCCTACTAAATATCTGGGCATGCCTCTACGTGGTAATCCTCGCTATGCCAGTTTTTGGGAACCTGTGATTGATAAAGTGGCAAAAAGATTGGATGGGTGGAAAAGGGCTTTTTTGTCGGAAGGAGGTAGGCTTACACTTGTTGAGTCTGTTCTGTCATCTATCCCAACTTATTGTCTTTCATTATTTTCAATCCCAACTAGGGTAGGAATGGGACTAGAAAAAATAATGAGGAATTTCTTGTGGAACGGAGCTGATGGAGACAGTAGTGATCATCTGGTGGCTTGGAATTTGGTGTGCAGATCAAAACGAAAAGGTGGGCTAGGAATCAGAAATTTAAAAGTAAGAAATAAAGCCTTGTTGTTCAAATGGTTGTGGAGGTTTCCACAAGAGGGAGATACATTGTGGCACTTGGTTATTAAAAGTAAATATGGGTTGAATGGAAATGGTTGGAATTCGGACTTCGTGTATAGATCAACATATCAAAGCCCTTGGAAATTCATCTCTTCTTTATATGATGAATTCAGAAGGTTGGTGAAGTTCAAGGTGGGAAATGGAAAGAGAATAAGGTTTTGGAAGGATAGGTGGCGTGGGGAAGAAGCTTTTTCTAACCGTTTTAATATTCTATACAGCTTATCATCAGCAAAAAACATTTCAATCTCCAAGGTTAGAACTATTCAATCAGATGTCACCTTCCTACTGAGTGGATGGAATCTTCGCTTTCATAGAAACTTGAACGAGAGGGAATTTGTTAGTTATATGGCATTATCTCGGTTGCTAGATCACGTCAATAGTACTGATGAAGTTGAAGATCAAAGAGTTTGGACTCCAGACATTGGCTCGGGTTTTTCTTGCAAATCTGCCTTAATCGCTCTACGTAAGGAAGCAGACTTGCAAGATTTCACTTTGTACAATTTCGTATGGAAAGGTAATGTCCCATCCAAAGTAAAATTCTTTGCTTGGTCGATAGGTGTTGGAAAGATAAATACGCAAGAGAATCTTCAAAAGAGAAGACCTTACCACAGTAGCTCTCCAAACTGGTGCGTTTTGTGTAAAAGAAATGAGGAATCCTCCTCTCATCTCTTCCTTCATTATGAATTTTCTACGAAAATATGGAGGTTACTTGAGGAATTCGGTTTTATTTGGGTAATTCTTAGTAGTATTTTGTCCTGGATTCATCTAGCTGCTGATCAACACTGGAAAGGGCATATAAACTCTTTGTGGAAATGTGAAATATGGGCATCATTGTGGGCTATTTGGGGTGAGAGGAATTCAAGAATTTTTTACGATCTATATGGGCCGCTAGATAGTACTTTGGAAAGGATTCAGCTATGGGTCATGGGTTAAGGAACAAAAACAATTTAGGGATTTGCTTTTTGCTGATTTGCTTAGGGGGTGGTCGAACTTGATGTAATTTTCTTGTGTGTACTTAGCTTTCTTTGGGGACTCCTTGTCCCCTCCTCGTATTATTGTTTCTATAAAATAATACATAGTTTCTAGTTTCTTTTCAAAAAAAAAAACAGCATATATGACAACCCTATGTGACCTCTCATATACCACATCCAAGAATTGAACACGTATTTTTGTCACAAAAAATTTAAAAAGTACATATAAAATACCAACATAATCCTGGATATTAATAGAATAATAGTTAATTTAAATTTATTAAAACCAACAAAGGAAAAACTTAAAGAGGTCATATTAGGTTGACACATGGGCTTGCAAGTGTAAGGCCCAAAGGAAAAACTTTTTTAATTCTTTTAATCAAGGTTTTAAAAAGCTTATTCAAGGACCGAGGCTTACCGAGGCATAAGCCTCGAGATAAACCGAGGCGTAAGCCTCAACTTAAGTAATGAAAAACCTCATAAAAATTCATAAAAATCATAAAGATAGAGGAAACTCATAAAAATAAAAGTCTTACATAGCATTATAGCAAAAAGACACATAATTTCATAACAAAGTCATAAAATTCATGAAATTACTAACAAAATAATTCATAAAACCACAAACCAAAGTCATCAAGACCATAAATCCTAATGTTAATAGCATAAAAATAGAACTTTGAAGTCTAAAAATGATTTTCTAACTCAAAACCCTAGAAGGGAGAGCAGCTACCATGGGAGCTTTAGTTTTTAGTGATGAACTGAGTCTTTTTTTCCCCTTAGGGTTTAGTTCTAAATCTGAAAGTTGGGCTTTCGTGATTTGTCCAACTAAACTACTTATAACATTAAAAAAAGGCCCAACTAAACTAGCTATAATACTAAAAGGCCCCGCATATTTAAAAAGAAGATACATATCAGTTGGGCCCAAAAAACTGGCCCTACTTCATTTGAAAAGTCCAAATTAGGGCTGCTTGTATGAGGCTTAAGCCTCATGCACTTCAGAGGCGTACGTCTCAGTTGATGAGGCTTAAGCCTCACCGAGATCAATTGAAGTGTAGTTTCAGAGGCGTTTTTCTTCCACCTCATCAATTGAAGTGTAGTTTCAATGTAGTTGGCACTTATGCAAATTATATTAATGTACATAATTCAAGAATTAAAATTAGCTTACATTAAATATCATTATTACCAACTTCTATAGTATACAAACTTACTAAGTTTTCGGCTTTTTGAAAAAGAAAAATAGAAATTGACAAAACATTTATTTCTTCTAATTTTTATCTTTAAAGTATTATAATTATTTTTGTTCTCTTTTTCAAACATTTTTAAAGCTAAATTAGATTTAGAAAATGTCATATAATTCGAAATTAAGTATACTCTGTACAAATTAGTTATTACAGCAAATCTTGCCTATGATGCCAGCCTAGATATCGCGTCGCCTTATATAAGTATTATGTTTGTGCTATCTACTAGTTCTAGCCCATTTTGACACCACTTATTAAAGTCTATTATTAATTAGGATTATCTTAGAGTTATTATTAATTTTATAATGTTCAGTATTTAGAATTCTTGGTCTCTTAAGAGAGTTGTTTATCTATAAATAGACCTGATTAAGTGTTACGAATTGGAGAGTTAGTTAGATAATGTAAAATGAATTAATCTTCTCTAGCTACTCTCTATATGTCTCTCTCGTCTCTATATTCTTCACTTTTATATATAACCTTCTTTATGAAGCATGTCGTACATTATTATTAGCTGAAAGTAGAAATACATACAATGGTGGAAAACAAAAGAGTGACAAATATTAGAGAAAAAAATGAAAATGATAACAAGATACTTGATGGATGACTTACAGGTAACGCCGAACCCAACTTCTTAATGTCGTTCGCAGAGAAATTAGTGGCATAGTGTAGAAATCTTAGCGGCTACCAAAAAAGTAAATAAATAAATAAAGGAAACATACCAAAATGCTTAAAGGAGCAAAACAACAATGGAACATGGTGAAATAAGAGTTGTAATAGCATATAATCGAACCTGTCGCTCAATGGTGGGTGTCCTAGCTCTCAAGGCCGTGCAAATTGACTAAATGAGAAAATATAAATAATAAAAAGAAAGAAATGGAAAGAAAAAATAATAATGCAATAATTGATTGTTGAATGTAATGAACAAAACAGTTAGAATAGCATGTGAGAGAACAGTTCTTCAATTTTGGTCTTGTTAGCTTTCAGTGCCCACTTAGTGACTTAAAAACTAAATAAAAGAGAAATAAAGAGAACAGTAGTTGCTTTAAAAATAAAATAAAATAAAGTGACAATAAATATATGTGTATATATATATATGATGTTGATAAGAGTAGCTAGTTTACCAATTTGCAGCTGATCAATGCGTCCTTACGAGCAAAATTTCGGATAAAACGAGTAGTTGATCTAGAGAACATTTTGTTGGACCACCTTAACAAGCCAATTTGATTGAGATTTGATTATCACTATAGTCAATAAAGATTGTATTAATAAGAATTGAAAAGAAGGGGAAAAAAAATAGAGAATCTTGACAGGTACTAGAAGCAACATAAAACAATTAACATGAAAAATATCCAATGAATTAGGGGTATACGTAGGTCAGAGAATAGAGAGAGTAAAATCAATAATCTCTTTCTTGCATTCAATTAAAGTTGAGACAGAAGACAAACACTCAAAAAAAGGTTTTCCTGGACTAAAAGATTTCAATTTTCCAATATTTATTTAAAAAAAAAAGAAAAACAAAAGTAGTGATTAAGGATTAAAATATCAATAATGCAGATGAAAAATAGAGACAAATGGATACGATTCTTTATATTACCTAAAACAGAATTCTCAATATTGAGAAAAGGTTCTAAACAATGCAAACAGTCGAGCAAGAGATAGAGAAGGGATTAGAAAGACTATCATTTTTCCAAAAAAGTCCGTATGAAAAATTCTAAAATACATTTTACCATATTTATAATATCATCTTAAATAAATTACTTAATTTTATTAAAATCAAAGAAAAAAAAATCCTTAAAAGTAAAAGGTATAAATGGAAATAAAGTTGGATTCAAGGTCTCTTTGAGGCCGGATACGATTAAAAAAAAAAAGAGACTTAAAATACCTTATTAACCCTGGTAAAATATATAAGTTACCTATTTTTTATTGAAATCAAAGAAAAAAAAACTAAAAAAAATAAGATGAGAGAGGTGAAAAATGTTTTGTTCAAGAGACCAGCTGCTCAAGCAAGCATTTTGAAGGCTTGTTTATTGAGACTTAGTGTATAACTCGTAAGAAAGTGACACGTGCTTAATTTATGCGTTTATTATAGAATTGTAGTATGTGCCATTAAATTGACAGCTAAAAAAAAAGGCAATAAATTGAAATTTAAGAGATGTTCGAGTCATTGAAGCTTTTCTAACAACTAATTCAAGGACGTATATGAAGTAATTCCTGGTCCTCATTGATCACATTCACACATTGTTGTTGTGCTGCTCTTGTTTGTGACGGGTGCCTTGAAGATTACCATGAAAGCACCATCGAGCTGATGGATATAATTGCAAAATTCAATAAATAGAATTGCACAACACAGTAATCTCAATTTAAGCTTATACCCATAAACTAATACCCTCATTTCATCAACCTATTTTACGAACTTGAATTTCAGAAAATAATTAATTTAAGGCAACATTTCAATCTAAAAACAAATTAGTATAAAAACCTTCAACATACTACCTTTCTAATCTAATTAGTAACAGCAGTTAAACATATCTACACATATTATTATAGTGATTAGTCAGATCTTTTAAATACTCCTTGAAATTTCACTAAAAAAAATAAAAAGAACTCAGTTTTAATTGTTTTCAACCTATTTTTTCCACAACTATGAGCTATACAAAGAAGAGCCCAAAGAATAGAGAATTTAATAGTGTTACTCAAATTAAGTCTTGTGCCAGTTAAAGGGTACAATAATTGATGAACAAAAAAAAAATCGGATAAAGCCATAAACAAAATGGAAAGAATTTTCTTTCTTTTCTTTGGATTTGGCCTTTGTGTTTAAGTGCGTGCATTATAGCTAGTAAGCACATGCACAAGCAACCACAAGCTGCTACAAAAGGAAAACTTGTTTAGAATATGCAATTCCTAGGATAAGACATAAACTGAAATACTTTCTCTCACATAAACTGAATGCTCTCTCTCACATGTTTGGTTCTTCAAGTTTCAAGAAGAATAAGTAAATATAATAACTAACCCACCGTCTTTAATGACCCACATACCGATTTGGGTTTGAGCATTATAAGTATATATGTCTAACCTTATATGACCTCTCATATACCACATCCAAGAATTAAACACGTATTCTTGTTACAAAAAATTAAATATATATATATATATATATATAAAATACCAGCATAATCCTGGATAGTAATAGAATAATAATTAATTTAAATTTATTAAAACATGACACATAGGCTTGCACATGTAGGGGCCCAAAGGAACATTTTTTTTTAATTCTTTTAATTAACTATTACTATAGAAGTCGGTGGTTAGGTTATTAAAAACGGTGGGCTGACTTAAGGGATCAACTATTATATATACTTATTCCTCTACAAACTTGAAGAGCCAAATGTATTCCAGAGTAAAAGATAAATTTATAGACATCTCCTCTGAAATTGTACACTTATACGTATGCCCCCACTAAGCTCTTAAATATTAAGACATAATTTGGGACCAACATGTAAATGTATATGTGGATATTTTCATAGATATTTTCATAGAGAGCACTTTTATAAAAATAATAGTTTGATAGAATCTTTTTCTAGAAAAAATTGCTAAAATAAAATACCAACCACCAAAATTGTTACTTATCTAATTCCTCATATTGTCTTAATTAAAATGTTCATACTTGCATACTTGAAATATTGATCTTGACCATAATGAACCTTGAAAACAAATTAACGGACCTTAAAACAAAGCTTATAGACTTCAATTAAAAACAAAACCACAATTAGTTTAAAATTATGAAAATATTTATGATAGTAATAAAGAGATTAAGCACAATTGTAGTATACTAATAAATTTGTTTGAAAGAAGCACCTTATAATTTAAAGAAAGTAATATCTAGAACATAAAAGGATATTAAGGGGAAAAAAATTGGTCGAAGATTGGAAAATTCTTGATTATACCCAAGCAAAGTACAAATCTTCGAACCAAGTACTATCACATGCATATAAACTAATCATAAGTGGACAAGAATCAAATAAACCTTGCTATATGAGACGTCTTCTTATTTTTAAGAATGAACATACACTTTGCATGAAAGCTAAGAAATCTCAAAGAAGGAAAAGGAATATAAAAAAGAGAAGAAGGAAAAGTTCCAAAAGCCTCACTATCACAGATCATGTAAAGTTTCCATGCAATTTCCTCACATAAACCCAAGTCAGTCCTTTGTTTTTGCCATCCAAAACTAATTTTCTTAAGCGATATATATTATTGTTGTATTCATATAGTATCAAACTTTTCTAACCCAAGTCAGGCCTTTGTTTTTGCCACCCAAACTTCTAATTTTCTCAAGTACTATATATTATCGTTGTATTCTCATGATTGTACCTAATTAGTTTAAAGCATTTAAAATCAGTTTCTAAGTTAAACACATTTGTATGTTTTCAAATGGTTAATAACCAAAGTAGAACATTTCAGCTTCAGGATCTGCTTTTTCTCTCATGTTGTTGGTGTCTAAGAGTTTTGCAACTGGCTATAAATAAAGAATAAATTGAGTATAGCCTCACATATTGGCAAAAAGAATAGTGTATATTAGTATATAGTTTTTCTATATTTCTTCTGAGAATATTGGTTACCATATATTATGCGAGATAAATTAGTTTAATCCATCAATAGCTAAGAGTGAATAGTACACTTGGAAATAGGACTCACGTTTTGTTGAATTTCAGATGAGTATTTCTCTGTGATAGAAATCGTTTTTTTTAAAGGGAATAATGGCATGTGTCTTCTTCCCAATCCAAAAAGGATTTTAGATTGCTAAAAACATCAATATTAAGAATTATATATCTCTCCATCTACTGTCTTTCTAGAAACATACTCTCATACCCTCTCATGGAACTATTATAAAAGTTCAACAAATATAGTTTGCAAAACATAGAAAAACTAATTCAAGCTCATATCTATAAAGTAACACCACTATTTCACGAATCTAATTTACAAACTTAATTTTCAACAGAGCATTTAAAAAACTAATAGAATTTCCAAATAAAAAAGATTACTGTTCGTAGTAATTTTTGAACTCTGTAAATATATGTTTACTTACATGTTACTCAAAGATTAGAAAAACATAATATAGCATAACTGAATATAATATTCTAGGATAGGCTATATATATATATATGCAAGTAGATAGCTAGAATAATTAGAAAATATATAAACAGCTTGGTAACTAAAGGAATCTGTACCTAAAAGATGAAAAAAAAAACTATTATATAAATTTTTAAAGACCTAAAAACTGAAGAAATAGAAATAAGAGAGTAGTACATAAAATTCGAAATGGGTAGAGTTTGAATGAGAATGTATTGAAAATTTTGGGTTTGTTCTAATTAGGGTTGGGGGACGATTTAGTGAGGTTGATGGTTTTGAATGGACGGTCATAATAGAGTATCTTTTGTAGGTGTAGATCGATGAAGTGGTTAGTATAAGCCCTTTACCATGTCGCTTTTGCAGAAACTGATGTAGTATTAAATAAAATAATATACTATATCACTTTCTGCAGAAGCGACATGGTACGTGGCCCAATCACGTCGCTCGTTACATAAACGACGTGGTAAAACCTGCAATCACACTGTTTTTTAAACAACGTGACATAGGAGTTCAACTATGTCGCTTTTTTTTTTTTTGAAAAACGATGTGGTTCAACTGACGTCGTTGGTCCTATTTTAGTAATGGTATTCATAATTGGTGTATAAATAATAACTGGTAACTAGTTTTTAGAAACTACTAACTAGTAGCCATTTTAAAAATGGTATTTCTCTTAAAAAAATTAAAAAGTGATCTTTTTCTAATAAAAACCGTATGGAAATTGGGGGGAAAAAAAATCTAACCTCCGTGTTTTTGTAATTCTTTTGGGTATTTATAACTCAAAGTGTTAGAAATCCATAATATAATGCTAATGATGAAAATATATAAGTATAGATGTATATATATGAATAGGTCTATATCTGTGTGTACGAGAGAGATGAAACTTAGAGACTAAGTCTGTGACATGTGTATATATAGGTTTATATATTTACTTCTATAAGTCAAAAACACAAGAAAGGCACAAAAATTACTAGAGAGAAAAAGTTTGGAGTTAAAGATTCTTAAAGAAGAATTATGAGAATTTTTAGAAGATTTAAAAACTTGAAGTTCATCTCTACAAGAGATTTTCTTCTCCTTTCTCTCACTCTAATCTCTCTTAAAATTTATATTGAGCTTATTATATGAACGTACTTGGATTTATGAGTCTCTTGTTCAGATTAGAATTGGATTCTTCTATGTTTATTTATATTTGATAGCTATAATTTGTTATAACTTTTTAATTATTTGTTTTGATTATTTTGATAATTGTTAATTTTATTTTTATTTCCAATTCATTTATGCTTCAATTTGTTTAATGCTTCTAATTTATTTGGCCAATAAATTAATTGAATTTAGGTTGTAATTTTGATGCTCATGAGAGATTAATTTTATAATTTGGGATTTATGGTATAATTTAGGTTGTTATAAGACTAGGAGGAGATCAATGCCTAAATAATCACTTTGATAGTTTTAGGTAGTTTGGGTTATTGTGAGACCGGAAGGTGAGCGATTTCTTAACTTCCATTAATTTGAGGGTTTAAACTTAATGAACACTTAATTAATCGGGTTAGATAGGGATATCAACTTACGTTAGTTTGGTGTATTATCTCATTTGATATCCAGGAGAGGTAATATGGTGAGTTAGGTCCCTTAATTAGTGAGTTGAGTGGAATTAAGCTGGTAATTACGCAATTTGACAGGACTAATTATGTGTAATCAATTCATAGTATGTTCGTGCATAGTCATTTCCGTATTTTATTTTATGTATTCCTTTTTAACTTCGTTTATATTTATTTGTTTTTAAATTTATTTAATTCTAATGCCTAGATAAAGTCGGGTTACGATAATTCCGATACTTAGTGATAATTTAATACCTAATCTTTGTAGATCTACCCTTCTTGCCACTATACTAGTTAATTCTATGTTTTACTAGAACAAGCTAGATTAGTTAATTGGTGGAGAATTATAAATTATAAATTTGATTTTGGGTGTTTATTTAACCAAAGACTAAATGTTCTATTATCAGAACTCATAAGAACAAAGGGAGAAAAAGAGAATATTGTCTATCTCTCTTTTTGGATATTCATTTTAACTCTATTTTCATTTTAATTATTTATTTTAAGTATCAAAGTTTCCCAATTCTATGTTCAATTCTTAGTATTCATAGTTCCTATTTTTAACTTGCTTCTCAAGCTATTTTGGTGATAAGTTTAAGAAAGAGGAAATTGACCGCAATAAAATCTTACATATCTCCATTCTATTTAGATTCAAGTTAGCAATTGGGCCTGCTTAATTTTATTTTGAAAATAGTTAACAATGTTATTGGATATTTAATTCCACTTATATTATTAGGAAATAATTATATGTTGTTATAACAAAATTTCAGCTGATGTTAATTCAAAAATCATATGCTAATTTGCATTAAATATATGGTAAATACATGATATCTCTCTGTTTTTATTCTTTGTATTCAAATCTTCATTTCTCAATTTATTAATTTTCTTTTAATATAATATGTTTTTTTAACCTATAGTTCGACAAGGAAGCTAATTAAAAGCATTATATTAACTAGAAAATGATTACATATCTTTATATTTGTTGCTTACTAATTTTAGTTCTTAAAAGTTGACGACAATGACTCTAAAATTTAAGTATATATGCACTTGAAACTCTTAGGAGGGACCACTATCGCTTAAATTTTGAACCGCAATATTGAGAAAACAATTTGAAATTAAGCTCTTAATAATTTTTTGTGGCTAAAATCAGACCGTGAATAGTAAGAATTTTTGATCAGAAACTATTATCATAATTTTTTTAACCACACATGATTTTCAATTGTTTCTTAAACTTTTAGACCCGATTTTCAATCTAGTTTTTATGAAATATATGCATAAATTGTCAAAAAATATTTACATACTCAAAAATTGCAAAACTTGTGCCTAGATGAAAACTGTGAAAATATTTTGATGATCCACCTTGTGTAGCTCACTCCGGACTTATTTCAAAACCAAATTTATCACAAAATATTAATCTGGAAACTTTGTTAAGTCTATTTTAGCGCTGAACATTTATAGTCGGGATAACACTTATTGTAAGATATGTTTTAATAAAAATTAATTAATCTAATATAAGTTACATGACTGTGGTCCATTTTGCAGGAGATTTTGATAATGGCATAAAATGGGTCTTCAAAATGGGGGAAGAACTAACCGTATAATAAGGACCACTAAATTGTCTGAGGCATTTCCTCATAAGGGGTCAGTTTGGTTTAGCTTCTTAATGAGATAAAAGTACTTTTTGAATAATTTGTGAGCCAAAAAATATTTGATAAAAATCATAAAATCAGATTATTCAATAATTTTTGACAAAGTTACAGCTAAAAGCCAAAATTGGCCTAAGGCAACTTTGACTTTTAGATTATGCAGGAATCTACATCATCTTTTAATAAATTAATCATAATAGCTAAAACACCTACCCTAACTTAAAAGTAAAAATGTCACACATTT
Organism: Parasponia andersonii; assembly: GCA_002914805.1. Classification (NCBI taxonomy): domain Eukaryota; kingdom Viridiplantae; phylum Streptophyta; class Magnoliopsida; order Rosales; family Cannabaceae; genus Trema; species Trema andersonii. Next base: position 74,636 of record JXTB01000208.1, on the reverse strand, counting down.
AATTGAATTTATTTTCATATCAATTTTTTTTTAAAAAATATTAATATATTTAAATCATAATTGACTAAAATACTCTTTATATTAATTATTTTGAAATAACCAAATTGATTCTTTATTGATATTTTAAATTGAGATGAAAATAAAGTAAAGTAAAATAAAATAAAATAAAATAAATTTAATTGAGTAAGTAATTTAATTTAGTTTATTCTCACATTAATTTTTTTTTTAAAAAGTATTAATATCTTTAATATGTACAAATATGCATAATTGTAAAAAAATATTAAAAAGCTCTTTCTATAAATATGCACAATTGTATAATGATGTTTATTTTGGTCATTTTATATTTGCACAACAATTCAATCATATAGTTTACCAACCACTTTAATATGGCTTTTTCAAGTTACAACACTTTAAAATTACAGTTTACCAAACACTCTGTTATTTTACGCTACATCAAATTTTTTCTTCAGCATAGCTAAAAGTATTTTCCTTAAAATCTATAATTCTAATAAATTGGCCTAAGAAGTTGTCATGGGATTGTCTCCTCACTTTAGGATTATAAATCCACATGCAGAAATTCCACTCATTTCCATCATTTGCACGTTTGGGAAGACTCGGGGCATTGGTTTCTTATATAAAATTAGAATTTTTTGGACATCTGCTTAAGGTATTTTGGGAATTTCATTACAAATCTATCTTCTTTTAGAATTTCATTTTGACTCTATTTTCATTTTATTGTTTATTTTAAATATCAAAATTTCCTAATTCTATGTTAACATTCTTAGTATTTATAGTTTATGTACTATTTTCACTTGATTCTGAAGCTATCTCGGAGATAAGTTTAAGAAAGAAGAAATTGACCACAATAGTAGATCAATCTCACATATCTCCATTTTATTCGGATTCATGTTTAAAACCTGGCCTACTTAATTTAATTTTGAAAAGAGTTAATAGTATTATTGGATGTTTAACTATGCAACTATTCAAAGAGTTAATGCCTAACATATGCAACTATTCAAAGAAGTTTGGGATTTAATTGCCAAGATTTAAGCTATAGGCATCCAAGTGCCAAAGATGCTAAAGATAAGGAGTTTTTACTGCAAATTAACCAGAAGAAGAAGAAGGAAAAAGCAAAAAAAAAAAAAAAAAAAAAACACGTGCGTAGGATGAGTGATGTGGTGATCCACATTACACACCACGATATCATATCAGCCTTGAATCCAACGAATGTATTCCATTGATGCATTGTTGAGTCTCTCTCTCTCTCTCTCTCTCTCTCTTCTCTCTCTCTCTCTCTCGTTTCGGTTTGGCGGTCTCTGAAATCGAATCGGTACTCGATGAGTAGTAGTAGTAGTAGTAGGCTGATGGGTCAGCTTCCTTTTCCATCCGAAAATGGCTACAAGCCTTGGGAAGACCAATCTTTCATCAAGTGGAAGAAGAGGGATCCCCACGTCACTTTTCGCTCCCATGAATCACTTGAGGGTATTCCAACACTCAAACCCATTTCACATTTTTTTTTTCTTTAGATTTTCATATTCAAATTCAAATTCATTTTTTTTTTTTTCCCATATATTAGGGCATTCTAATGTATGTTTAGTACAATTCATTTGAAGTTGATTTCGAACAACTTTGTGAACTTGGATTAGAGTTTTGAAGCGAGATTTGTATGGTTGTGCATCTACATCTTCTATCTTTTGAGTGTAACATTTTAGGGACTTTGAGACTTTAGTTAGATATGGTTGAGGTCTTTTGTTTGAATATGCTTTTCTCTGGCTCTGATAGCAATTTAAGTGACACATAACACGCAGCTTTGGGGCGAATTGAGCTAGATTCATGCATCAAAATTGTAGAAAACTTTCTTTCTGTGGCGTAACATACATTCATGTTCCATCTGAAATTCCTAAGAGATTAATTGTTTTTGTTGCTAATAATTAGACAAACATGATATTCTAGTTCACACCTATTGAGCAGTAAACATTTTGGGGGTACATTTTGATAGTAATTTGCTCTGCACAACTTATTATTTTGACTGAACTACTGCTGATATCTGTTCTGGAGTATAATTATAGGGTGGCAACTATATTATAAATTCCAGGATATAGGTGTAGTTGTAAATCACTGATTTATATGCTTATTTGTAATATATATGTAAATGAACCGTTTACCATCAATTTTATTTTGCTTTTTTTTTTTTTTTTTCTAGTAGATAATCCTTTTATCTCTTACTTCATCGATTATTTTCTTTGCTGGTTAGGATCTCTTAAATACTGGTATGAACGAAATAAAGTGAATTATTTGGTGGCCAACTCTGCTGTTTGGAATGATGATGCCGTGCGTGGTGCTCTTGATAGTGCTGCCTTTTGGGTCGAGAATTTGCCTTTTGTAAAATCTCTGTCTGGCTACTGGAAATTTTTCTTGGCTTCCAGTCCTAAAAAGGTTCCTGAGAATTTCTATGACAGTGCGTTTCGGGATTTTGACTGGGATGCTTTGCCTGGTAGGCATACATCTTTTTCAGTATTGAAATGAAAATATGAAAAGTATTTACATTGCTAATGCTTCTTAACTGAATGAGGATTTTCTGTTCACTTAAGTGCTTTAAGCTTACCACTATTCTAATTTTACAAGGATTATTAAGTATTTTTTTTTTTTACATGTTATTGAATATTCTTTTTTTTTTTTTTTTGTGACATATTGACTTTCATTTCTTCTATGACTCATTTTCTTTCTAATGCAACAGTTCCTTCAAATTGGCAGATGCATGGATTTGATAGGCCAATTTATACGAATATCACATATCCATTTCCACTTGATCCACCTTTTGTTCCTGAGGAAAATCCTACTGGCTGCTACCGGACATTCTTCCAAATTCCTAAAGAATGGAAAAGTACGTTCTTTATTATGCATTGGCATTCTAGATTTCTATTTATCGTGGTGCTTTGTATCCTTCCCTCTTATTTTATTTTATTTTATTTTTTCAAATTTTTTTTCTGGTGCTTTGACAAAATTGTCATTTCACACTCTTTCTACATTGACAATGTGATTTTGAATTAAAATTTGAGAAAGTATCTGAATCTATTTTGTCCATCTGTTTTAGTTTGTTTCAGAATCTGCATAATGCTTAATGCTTATTAGTAAGTATTTACTCCACGTGATGAACTTTTCTGCAATAAATTTATTCTGCACACACAACAAGAGCGAATTTCGCCTGGTTATTAATATGCATTTCATTTACAAAACTTTACTGGATTCTAATCTGAACTTAAATAGGTATATTTGATTTTCCAGTATATGAAGTTGTGTTTAGGGTTTGAAGTCAGAGTATTTCTTATTCACCAACCAGCTACTCTGTCCTTTTGAACGTAGTTTCTTTACTTTTGCAGAGACTGAAATGGTATTACATATTTCTCAATAAAAGTGGTTGAATTAGAAAGATCTTAATGGTTATATTACATATTTGATTTGTACATTTCTGGGACGTAGAAAATTTTTGTTTACCTTGAGACGTAAGCCTGAAGCAGTTGGTTATTAGACAAATCAATACATTGGGTCCCAACTAAGATCAATCATCCTATTGGCATTTTTTGATTGTTTTATTGTTTAATATACTGGAAGTTAGACACTTTACACCTGTAAGTTTCAATTTTTGGCAGACAGAACTGATTTATTAAGAATAAAAGAGAGTACCAAAAAACAGAGAGAAAGCAAACAGTCCTTGAAAGCATAAAAAAGATAACTAGAAAAAGCCAAAGAACAGGACAACATAGAACTCACAAAAACAATCTGAATCACTACACTACATATCTCCAATCCAAATTTAATAGCAAAGAGTAAGAAGGTTGATCAACCAAGAAAGAAGCCAATAATTCCTTCTCTAACTTGTCTGACATAATAATTGTAATGTAGGTTTATTGAGACTCTTGCAATAGTAAACTTCAGTGTCTATCTCTTTTTGCATAGCAGTTGTATGTTGATGAAATTTGGTGATATTAGTTTTTGTTTCAACTTTCAATTTAATGACTTTTGTAAACTTTGTTTATTATTTGTGAAAATATGGTGCTGTGTTGAAGTCTCATGTAAGATACAGTCAATATATTGTCTATATTCTCTTTATGTTTACATTTGGTTGCATATTTTGTGTCTGTGCTGTCTTTTCATAATATTGTAGAGACTTTTATATGCAGAAGCACAAAAACACACATACACAAAAAGGAAAGGAGTGGGGCTTGGGTAAGATAAATAATCAAATAAAAACCTTTTTCTATATGTATCTATCCACGTGGTATTAGCCTTATCTGTCTAATATATTTCCCTTCCTTTTATATCCTGTTGTCCTAATATGGCTTTAGTTCGTGTCATCTATTTATTACAATTTGACAGGTCGTCGGATTTTCTTGCACTTTGAAGCTGTTGATTCTGCCTTCTTTGCTTGGATAAATGGGGTCCTTGTAGGATATAGGTAAGTAATGTTTAGGATTTTATTATGCTGACTACTTGATTAGATGCGATATATTTTAATTTCATTTATGGAGGCTTGTACTAGTGGTAATTTTCCAGTCGGATGCATTAACAAACTCTCCAATTTTGTGCTAGGACAGTCAGGATAGTAGACTACCTGCTGAATTTGAAATCACTGATTACTGCCATTCATTTGGTTCTGAAAATAAGAATGTTCTAGCTGTTCAAGTATTTAGATGGAGTGATGGCACTTACCTTGAAGATCAAGACCATTGGTGGCTGTCTGGCATTCATCGTGATGTGCTTCTAATAGCCAAGCCTCCGGTGCGTATTCAAATGAAACATATAAATCTACTAGCTACTTCTGTTCTCCTTCTTCTTTGGTCTCTTGTTATTGTTATTTAATTATGTGTATTGCAAGTCACTTGTCCATTTATATATTGTATACATCGACAAATATATTTGGCTAAGGCAAGTTATTCTTAGGTGTGTTTTGTGCAAAAGAAATGAGGAATCCTTTACTCATCTCTTTCTTCATTGTGAATTTTCTATGAAAATCTGGTAGAGGTTATGTGATGAAATAGGTTTAAGTTGGGTAATGCTTGGTAATATTTTGTCGTGGATTCATCTAGCTATTGATCAACAGTGGAAAGGACACTTGAATTCTCTGTGGAAATGTGCAATATGGGCATCCTTTTAGGCTATTTGGAGTGAAACAAGAATTTTTAGCGATCTGTATGAGACTATAGATAGTACTTAGGAAAGGATTCAGTTGTGGGTGGCCTCGTGGGTTAAGGAACAAAAACAATTTAAGGATTTGTTTTTTGCTGATTTGCTTAGGGGTGGTCGAACCTGATGTATGCTCTTCAGATTTCTTAGGGACTTGTTGTCCCTTTCTTGTATTATTGATTCTATAAAATAATACAAAGTCTCACGTTTCTTTTCGAAAATAAAGTTAGTCTTCGGTGTGTCCCCTCAGCTTTACCGACTGGGGGTTACTTTCAGCCAAAAAGAAAAAAAATGGAAAGTTGCTCTTTCAATTCATTATATTAAGAAGGTCAACCTCCCGTTATAGGACTGGCTAGACACATTGTCTTTTTCCTCTCTTCTTTTGCAAAACTGAACAGCCCCAAAATTACATACATCGGAGTTAGAGGTAAAGAGTTTTTTTAAAGAAAGCAGTGGATCTACAAAGATTGTTTGTGAAGAGTATACATGGGACGATATTAATATTGGCTTTCCTCTTAGATTTCTTGTTGATAGTGTGTAGTGATTTTCCAGTAACTCAGATTTGACTTGTATGTCTGTAATTTAATAATAAATTAATGGTGAAGCATATCATTGCTATGTACATACTGATTCCTATATTTTGGCAGTGCCTACTGGTCAGTGACATGCGAGCAATGCGAAACAAAAAAAATAACCTAAGTAACTGTTTTGCAGGTATTCATTTCGGACTATTTTTTCAAATCGAACCTGTCTAAGGATTTTTCTTATGCTGACATCGAGGCAAGAATTTATGACCTTTTTTTTTCTTCTTCTTTTTCCACTGAATCTTTATTCCTATATGAGACGTTTCCTTTGCTTTCAAGTGGTGTATCTACATTCTTTTTCATATTAGCTGGTGAAGTTGTTTCGTTGAATGGTGTTTACCTGATATTACCTATGTTCATCTACATTTCTTTTGCTTAGTAATTTTACATTACGTTCCTTTTCATGTGAAGTTGTTGATTTTAAGACAAATAAAATTCTCTCTTTTTTTTTTTGTTTGGGGGGGGGGGGGGGGGGGTATGTACAAGTCAAGAAACTAACAAGAAAATCAGGTACTTGAATAACAAGTACAGAATATGGTGAAAAGCCACTAGAACCAGCTTCCTGAAAAATCTTTCCTGTCTTGAAAATAATTCAATCCCAACCATGTTGCATGTTAGTGATCCGTTTATTATATATTGCTGTAGAGTCCACCGATCAATTTTCTTCTGCACGATGGTCCTCAGTTTCATATCTATGCAACAATCTTGTAAGATGTCCTTAAAATGTATCCAACTGGAACTGTTAATCCTCTCTTTGCAGTGTCTCAACTCTCTGTCCATCTAATTTCTGTTTACAATTGTGAAAAGGAATTAGGAATTCTTATTTAGTGTCCTGAAGTTACTATTTTGAAATTAATGTTATATGCTACCAATGGAATTTACCTTTGGCTACTCGGCTCTTTAGAGAGCTGTTCTCGCTTCTTGAATAAGCGTGGTATTTTAAAAGCTCATGTTGCCATTAAAGTTTAAGTTTTCACTTCGCTTTTTATGCATGGTAAGACCATGTCTAATTCAAATCCCAATGCCAATGCTATGTTTGTGACAAAAAAAGGGGGTAAATTTGGCAAATTATCAGTTTTTTTTTTCCTCCAATGCATTATGCTACTTCTAAATGCTATTTTAGAATTTTTATTGTTTAATAATTGATAAGTGAAGACCACCACCAACTCTCACTATTCATAACTCTCATTAGAAAGCTATATAAATTAATAAATAGTAAAAGGTCAACCTGAGTAATTGACCTCTATTTTTCAGAGGAAGTTACTTTTCTTTGCTTCTTGACAATAAAATTTCATATTACTGTATGTTATCTTGCTTATGAATGATTGAAATACGTTTACATTATTAATTTTTCTGTTTCACTATGTGCCAGACAATTTACATACTGTTGGTCAAACTTTTTTCCAGGTTGAGGTGAAAATAGATAACTCCCAAGAAACACCTAAAGATACTGTTCCTTCCAGATTCACTATAGAAGCTTCACTTTATGATACTACAGGTTGGTACAAGGGTGATGCAGATGCTGATCTAATTTCATCTAATGTGGCTAACATGAAGCCCAAGGTCGTATCTGGTGCAAGTCCAGGATTTCAGGGTTATTGGCTTGGAGGAAAACTAGACATACCCATGCTTTGGTCTGCAGAGAAGGTGAGGAAGTTTAATTACGTCATTTTTTTTTTCGTTTTACGTTCCCCCCCTTTTAATCTGTGTTTTACAGCTAAAACGAAACCCAAAATCTGAGTCAATACTTTCTTGCTTATAAGAATGTGGAATATGTTTGGCATGTGTTCTAAAAAATCTGTGGTGTTGCTTACAGCTGGGAGTATGCTAATCTAGTTCACCTTTTGTCTGCTTTAGTTCTTATTTCTTGCGTATCTCTCTCTCTCCTTAAATAAAGGAAAATCATATTATGTTTGTTCCTGTAAAACAGCATATGGGTTTCTAAAAGAATTATATAATTGTTCATAGGACACATGGAATGTTCAAGAAAATTTCATTCTCGTATGAGAATATACATTTATATTTACAGTTATTTCTTCAGTTTGTTTTCAAGTGAATCTTATATCTTGTACAAAATTGGATAAGATTGTGATTATTTTGCATATAAGTTCAGACTACATCATATACTCAGTTTACTTAAACATTAGTTTGGACCATGGCTTCGTTAAGTTGCACTGTGATTTAGGTGACATTTAGAATATTTTGAGATGGTAATCTTTGAGATAACAACATTATCGCAGTTGAGAATTTCATAGTTTTCTACTTGGTCTGATGTATCACTTGTCCAGAGCATGATTACTGCATAGAGAATATGATTATTTTCCTTAAATTTACTAAATACTGACAGATTGTGTTTGTGTACACTCTGTTATGTAATGTGCTTTCTTTCTGTAAGAAATTTTTTAAGCTTTATCCTTATATTCGGCTTAAGCTTGCCTGTTAATTAGTTGCTGAGAGTACGAGATTTGCTGAGTTCTCATTGAACATCTTTTAGTGGCTTCATTTCTTTGAGGTTGAGCAATTTGATTGATATAAGAGATGTGAAAACTTGGAAAATCATGAAAATTATTCATGCAATTCTGAAGACGCTACAATTTGAGGCCTCCAATATTGTTATGAGATGAAGATATTTGTTAGATATTTAATATGACTTATGGTGATTATTTTCTTACTAAGAAGTTTAGTGTAGTATTCAGTCACATCATTTGACTTTTAGCTCCATTTTATCACATTTCTCTTATATTTCATTCTCGTGTTTCATCTTTTGTGTGTATTATTCACAGCCCAATTTGTACACCCTTGTTGTCATCCTCAAAGACTCTTCTGGCAATGTAGTTGACTGCGAATCATGCCTGGTAGGCATACGGCAAGTATCAAAAGCTTACAAGCAGCTTCTCGTAAATGGGCATCCAATCATAATAAGAGGTGTGAATAGGCATGAACACCATCCACGCCTGGGGAAGACAAACATAGAATCCTGCATGATTAAGGTGAAATCTACAACATATTTCTTGGGGGATAACAACATAAATATCCCTAGGGTTTTGGCTAATTACCCGATTGCTTTTGGGTTTCTGAAATTAACGTAGATATCTCTTTGGGTTTCAGTTTATACACAAATGTCGCCCTTGAGTCACAAATTGAAGGGATGACATTTGTATATAAACTGGAAATCCAAGAGGATATTTTGTTATAGACCCCAGGGGTTATTTTTGTTATTTTTCGGAAATCCAAGGTGAATCGAATAATTTAGCTAAAACCCAGGGGATATTTATGTAATTATCCCTTTTCTTGGCTGTGTCCCTAGCCAAACTTTTGAAGGAGCTTGGGGTCATGGTTCTGTTTAATGTACTTTACATTTTAATACTTTGCATTCAGGATTTGGTAGTAATGAAGCAAAACAATATCAATGGTGTGAGAAACAGCCATTATCCCCAACACCCCCGTTGGTACGAGCTCTGTGATATTTTTGGCATGTATATGATAGATGAAGCCAACATTGAGACCCATGGTTTTGATTATTGTGGTCATGTGAAGCATCCTACTTTAGAACCTAGTTGGGCTGCTGCAATGATGGACCGAGTCATAGGCATGGTGGAGAGAGACAAAAATCATGCTTGTATTATTTCTTGGTCCTTGGGAAATGAATCTGGATATGGACCAAATCATTCTGCTTTAGCTGGTATCAAATTTCTCTTTACACACATACACCCTTGTTTTTCATAGCAATTTCTAGAATACATTATTTTCACCTTTTTTTAAGGAGATTAAACTGCTTTTATTATCATGATGTGGCATGACAATAAAGCTGAACTATAAGCAGTTCTTATATTTATAAGGAATATATAACTACTTGCTTTTTTATTATTAGCAGTATCTGTATGCATTTAGGGACTAGTTTCAATAATTATTTTGGTATTTTTTAGGGAAAACAAGTACAGATTTTAGTGGAGAGTCTTATACTTGTCAAATTGTATTGGAGTAGTGCTTTATATATTTTAAATTAGTAATCAAGTATATCTTTGATTTACTGATAGATGAAAATTTGAAATGCCTGTTCTTTTATTTATTTATTTTTTTATTAAGTTGTTCAAGGTGGAAATAATCAGAGAGCATCATGGATTGTGGATTGGATGGATTATAGTGTTTCATACTAGTTTCCTCTTTTTCTTTTTTCAACATCCATTTTTCCTCCTGGATGTTGAGGGACATGTTGAGGGACATCTTTTATTTCTGTACTTTGGTTTTTATTTTTGATAATTTTTTTCTTAAACAATATATTTATTTAGGGCACCAATCCAGTAAGTTTTTTTTTTTTTTACCTATACATAGGTATTATTTTGGCTAATGAAAATTTATCATGTATTTTTTTTTATATTAAAAAGTAAAAGAGAGAAAAAACATTAATGATGCACGTCTTTTCATGCATTTCATTTTAGCTGTTGGATCACTATTAGATGATTGGTCCAACGGCAAAAAAAAAAAAAAAAATACCGATACATAGATTAAAAAAAATACCTACTGGATTGGCAACCATTTATATATATATATAGAAAGAAATTCCAGGGCGAAACCATGTAGTTTGCAAATAAATATTATGAGTAGTTTATTATGAGTAGTCTCGGCAAGATGCCAAGGGGTTGGGTTCAATGATGAACTCAGCTACTAGAATAAACTTAGTGGTAGTTAGAAGCTTTGTAAGAAGCTGAGTTTTAGGACTTTCAGGTGTTTCACCTTGAAGAAAGTGCAAGTCCGTTTCAGCACTGAGGAAAGAAAAATGTTGAAAATGTCATTAATTAAAGTTCTCAAGTTGTCTATACAGGAATCATTCAGTTTGCTTTTAGCATCTAAACGAAGCTCATACTAACCTCTGGCAAGAACATGAAACGATAGCCAATTGATTCCTTAGGCTTACTACAGGACTAAACAATCCAAAATGCTCAGACTTCAGATAAGCTTAAACTTTCAAGACAATAAATTTTGGGATCTTCTTGTGTCTTGTGCGGTGGATCCATATGGAAATCCATTTCACATTATCATATTGGCTTCAAAGTCTTAATTTGAAAAAATAAAATAAAAGAAAAGAAAAGAGAGTTATTTAACTTGGATTTCATATTTGTTCAAACGTTTGAAATCAGATTGATGACTCTTAAGAATTTCATTTGATTAATCTCATTGAAGCTATGATAGTGTTTGAAGGACTTTTGGTTTCTCTAAAAGTAGGATGGCAGTTGTAATTTGGAATTGTGTGGTGATAGCAATGTTTTGGGTTACTTGGTCAGAAAGATATAATCATATTTTTCAAGAGGAGTTGGATTTGCTATTTTTGTGGGAAAAATTATGTTTTCAGCTTCTCCTTGGGCTTCGGTAGCAAAGGAATTCAAGGACTTCCCGCTTTCTTTTACTACTCTTAGTTGGAGAAAAACTTTGTTTTATGGTCTTTAACTTTGTTTAGTTCTTTGGATTGTGTTTAGGTTTTTTATTTCTTGTATTCGAGGAGACCTTATCCTCTTTTTTTACTTGTACTTTCATTGTCTGACCAGTAATAAAAGTTTGGTTCCTATTAAAGATAAAGAACTGCACCGGTAATTCCTTTATTTAATGCGAGTACTAGTGACTATTATTTTTAAAAATTTTGACCTATTATTGAAGTCTTCAAAAAAGAAAAAAAAAATAGGGGAATGCTCCCCATTTTTTTTTGCCCCCTTCATTCTGATCTCATCCACTTCTATGTTCATACACTTCAGGTTGGGTTCGAGGAAAGGATCCCTCTCGGTTAGTACACTATGAAGGAGGTGGCTCGAGAACCTCATCCACGGATATTGTATGTCCCATGTACATGAGGGTTTGGGACATAGTGAAAATTGCGAATGATCCAGATGAAATTCGTCCGCTGATATTATGCGAGTACGAGTTTGATAGTCAAATTTTGCCTTTTGTTTTTCTGAAATGCTTGAAAGATATCCTTGTCTGTCCGTTAAGGTTTCTCATAATAAAAACGTGGCAGGTATTCTCACGCAATGGGAAATAGCAACGGTAATATACATGAATACTGGGAAGCAATTGATAGCACATTTGGTCTCCAGGGTGGTTTTATCTGGGACTGGGTTGATCAGGTCGAGAATCTTTTACTTGGCAAAATTGCTTATCATGACCGTTATGTCAAACAATATAATCTTGCAAGCTTGCACCATCTCAACATCTAGCTTGGTTTGTTTGTTAGGGACAAATCAAAGAGTTGAGGGGGAAAAAAAAAACATGAATCCAAGTTATGTTAAACAATATATGAATATCGAGCTCATGCAGGCTTTCTTGAGTTGAAGCTGGATTTTAGTTTTAGCCCCATCTTTCTCTGTTGTGTTTCTGCACCCAGAGTTTATTCCTTGGATTTTGATTGAGACCACAATGAAGGGCTAGATCCTTCTCTCTCTCTCTCTCTCTCTCTCTCTCTCTCTCTCTCATACACACACCCACACACACACACACACATACAACACACAACCCTTCACTTTTTTCATTCTCTTATTTCCCTGTTGCGCTACTGAGATTTATTCTGAAAGGTCCTTTGCACAAGATGAAATCAACTTCATTATGCAGTTTTGTACTTCGCATTTTTTGTACTGATAAGAAATGAAACAGATAATATTGAAATGACAAGAACGTATAGGACTGGGGTCTTCTGAAAACAAAGAAAAACAAAAATAAAGAGAGAAATAAGAACAGTTCTCCAATTCGTGATCAAGATTTTTTCGCCTGCTTCCTTTTAATTGGTTATTACCTAAATGCAGTTTCAAGATTTTTCTGTATCCTTGCTTCAAAGTTTTCTTCTGTTTCATTTCCCTACCCTCCTAAATCTTTGATTGTTTTGATGCTGATAGGCACTACTGAAGGATACTGTGGAAAATGTTAAGCGTTGGGCATATGGAGGTGAGTTTGGCGACGTCCCTAATGATTTGAACTTCTGTCTGAACGGAATTACTTGGCCAGATCGAATTCCTCATCCTGCAGTACATGGTAAGTTGATAAACTATCATGCGTACATGTAAATGATACATAGAATAATCAGTTTATAATACATGGTTCATATTTGTTTTCAGAAGTCAAGTATGTGTATCAACCAATCAAGATTTCATTTGGGGAAGGCACGTTGAAGGTACTTATTACATACTAGTTTCAGCTTCTGCATATTCAATTCGAGTACTTTTTAACCTAATTTAACATTGCAGATAACAAACACTCATTTTTATGAAACAACACAAGGATTGGAATTTACTTGGACTGCTCATGGGGATGGATGTAAACTTGGATCTGGAGTTTTATCTCTTCCCTCAATTGAACCTCAGAATAGTTACCATATTGAATGGCAGTCATCTCCATGGTATAGTCTGTGGCTCTCATCAGCTGCGGAGGAGATTTTTGTAACGGTAACAGCTAAACTTTTGGATTCCACGCTTTGGGTTGAAGCTGGTCATGTCATCTCATCTACACAAGTTCAGCTGCCGGCCAGAAGAAATGTTACTTATCATGTAGCCGCTCTTACCTGATACTGATGTCCAATTTTAATGCTCACAATGACTTTTGCGTGTTTTTATATTGGCAATTGTGTTTTGAATTGGCTTTGCTTTTCAGGAGCTTAAGAATAATGGTGGTACCCTTGTTAGTGAAAGTATTGAGGACAGGATTACAATAAGTAAAGAGAATTTCTGGGAGATAATGTTGAATGCTCAAACTGGAATAATTGAAACCTGGAAGGTACTACTGTTGTCCTTGTATAGATGTATGTTTTTATGTTTATCAATGAATGGCGGACGTATACTCTTTCTATTTTTTTCAGGTTCCTCAGACCTATCTGCTTCCATTAGAAACTAATGTCCTTTTCAATCATTTCTTGGCTTATTTCACAAATACTGAGTTGTTAAAAAAATCATATGGTTATTGTTGTCAATATTTGAGTCCGAAATAAACCAGTGCCTTTAATGTTAATCATTACGTAAACATGTAAAAGATATTTATTATTAATTAGAATTTCCTTTATTTAAAATTATTTTTTTATGCCTGTTTTCAAAAGATCAATGTTGATAGGCTTTCCTACGTTAAAATGTTTTCTTAGAAAATACTTTCTAGTGCATATACTTTTTCTTAAATATTAATTGTCCCATCAAACAATGCAATTCAGAAAAAAGAAAAAAAAAAGGAAAAGAAAAAAGTAATTGTTTCACTGTTAAGTTTTCTTTTGGTAGCTCAGATACATTATGTGGAAATCAAGTATAGCCTTCCTAGTTGTTGAAATTCTTTCAGTTCAATTTTTTCTTTAAATTTATTTAATATATTTGGTGCAATCAAAACTTTTTGTACATATGCATATTTTTGGATTCTGAATACATTTCAAGAATTGATAGGTCGGAGGAGTTCTTGTGATGAATAAAGGTATACTCCCTTGCTTCTGGCGAGCACCTACTGATAATGACAAAGGAGGAGGTTTCAACAGTCACCTTTCACTGTGGAAGGCTGCACAAATTGATACTCTTCAATATATAACTGAAAGCTGTTCTATACAGAATGTGTCGGACCATCTTGTGACAATAGCTGTTGTTTTTCTTGGTGTTCCAAGGCGTGAGGAGGGTTTGTCCTCCGATTTGGGAGACAAAACAGTGTTAATGAAAATTGAGGTGGTTTACACAATAAACAGCTCTGGGGATGTTATTATGAACTGCAATGTAATACCAAAATCTGATCTTCCACCTTTGCCTCGTGTGGGAGTTGAGTTCTATTTGGAAAAATCAGTTGACCAGATAAAGTGGTATGGAAGAGGGCCATTTGAGTGTTATCCAGACAGGAAAGCCGCTGCCCATGTTGACATCTACGAGAAAAATGTAGATGAGATGCATGTTCCCTACATTGTTCCTGGGGAATGTTCTGGCAGGGCTGATGTTAGATGGGTGACCTTTCAAAACAGGAATGGTATTGGAATTTATGCTTCAATATATGGGAACTCTCCACCTATGCAAATGAGTGCAAGTTACTATACAACAGAAGAGCTTGACCGGGCAGCACATAATGAAGATCTAGTCAAAGGAGACAACGTTGAGGTAACTTCCACCATATATTTCAAGAATAATTTTTTTCAGTACCTGTAAGTAGTTTTTAGAAATTTTTAGCCTACTAGTAATACTTGATTTTTGCACTCTGTTTTTGGTTAAATTCCTGAAGTGTCTTTAAATAAGATTAGACCAAGCAAGTTAGTATAAAAGAACAGTGTTTAAGTATAAATGAGGGGATTCCTAGATTGCCATAAGTATTATTAGAAATGGGGCAGTAGTTTATACTGCCACTTACCTTTCATTTTAATACTAAATAACCTCTCTAGTACTGGGGATAGAAAGAGTTTTGCATTCTTATAGCCTATGTGAGAAGCCCCTGTTTTCAGAACACTAAGAAACCACGAAACAAATCAGCTCTGGAACATGGTTTTTAAGCTGAAACCAGACAGGTGGCAGCAGAAAAGCCACCTGTCCAGCCGGAAGAACAAAAATCCTAGGAGCAATCTAGGAGTTCTTGATCCTAGAAGGCCTACATTGGCTGGTTGTAACCTAGACCTTGCTAAATCTATGCATTGGAAATGCAAGTACAGAAAGAATATTAACTTCTCTCTGTCTTAGGAAGTTTCCTTAGCAACTAAGGTCAAGGGGAGCTTTAGCCTATGAATAGGAAGCCTCCTAACCCATCCACTCCAGCCCAATGTCAGCTGTTTCTCTCTCTCTCTCTGCGCCACTTCTTGTTTTCTCTCTGCAGATTCAAAAACCTGCTATCATTCTAAGCTTTTTTCTAGTTGACATTTATTTAGGTATTTAATATGAATTTAAATATATCGTTAAATTTGTACTTTAGTTGAAAAGTGTTTTTCATATCCTCTATGATGTTTGATTACACATTGTGCTGCTTGTGCATGTTGTTCTCCAGCTTGTAATTGTTCTGCTATTCTGCTTTCGATTTGTATCCATGTACTGGTTTCACAGTAAACATTAGTTCCTAATTATCGTTTAAAAAAAAGAAAGTACTTTACTGAGTTTTGAGAGTCGACTATCATATTCATATTTTGTAATATATTTTGGAAAAGGCAATATTTATTTGACTCTTTTATTTTATAAATAGAATGAAAATGATTTGATCCTAAACTGGTTTTCCCTTGCAACGGTTACTTGGCTGTTTCGTATGATATGGTTTTCATTCATTTTTTATTCTTTTTCCAAGTCCAGTGATATAAGATAAACGATGGGCAAGTTTCATCTTCTGATGTAAAAAAATACGTAGGAAAAATAAGCCATCGTTTGTCTTTTTGTTATTTCTATTATTATTTAATTTCTCCGTCTAAGTTGTGCAGCTAAACTTGCTAATTGATGAAGACATTTGCTAATAAAAATATACCATTCGAATTGGCATAAATTAAGTTGTTCAAATAGCTTTTTCTATTCGAATTTCTTAATGCAGACATTGCAATACAAAGTGGGAACTATTCGAAAGTATTTTGATTTTATATTGTTCTAGGATTCTGACCGGAACTAAAAAGAAATAAGAAGTGATTAACCATGAGAAAAACTGAAATAAATTTTGAATATATCGGAGTTTCTAATGGGTATATTTGACTAGCATATGCAAATAGGCCCATACTTTTTAATAGAAGATAATTGGACGAATTTGAGGTGTGACGTTCACGTATATGAAAGCAAAGCATGTACTGTATTTATCAATACTATTCTTGAATGATGTTCAATGTTGTTATTGTTACAGGTTCATCTTGACCACAAGCACATGGGGTTGGGTGGAGATGATAGTTGGTCACCATGTGTTCACGACAAGTATCTGATTCGTGCTGCTCCGTATTCGTTCTCAATCAGGTTCTCTCCAATTACTCCAACCACTTCTGGTCAAGAAATTTACAAGTCCCAGCTTCCGAAGTAGTTAATTTGTGGATTTGATACTCGGGTTTTGAAGTGTAAGAGTGGAGATGACAACTTTGAATTGTGAACACTGAAACCAAGATATTTCGCTCGATTTCATTTCCACTTGTTTATCCATTTGATATGGGTTTATAAGTTATGGTTAGAATAAAATGTTCTTGGCAAAGTTGGCTTCTTGTTCGCTAGAAGGGTCTGTACACTGTACACTTTACACTGCCGTGCTTGGACATGTGATATTGGTGCCTTATATATATCCTGGATTAGGGAGTAATTGTTCCAAAAGACTAGCCTATAGGGTGGAGGACCCTCTTGTAAGGCAAGTCTTGACCTCGTGTTTCTGTTGCAAGGCTTTTAGAATGGGGCTTTATTCCATGTTACAATTCCTATTTCCATCTTCATTTTTCTTTTCGTCTTTAGTTTGCTGAGGAAGCAGTCAAATTACCTTTTCAACTTGGAAAGTCATATTTCGATAACACTGTGAGTTACTTAGTTACGAAGAATCTCATTTCAAACCAATAGAATCTAGAACATCAAAGCAAGAGTTCAAAGATGAAATGAAGAAATTGATAGTATTAAAAATTTGGTACAAATTTGGGACACTTAGCATTATTCATATATATATATATATATATATATATATATATATATATATATATACCAATTCAGTAGGTATTTTTTCTTTTATCTAGTTATTGTTTTGTCCAATAAAAATTCATTATGAATATCTTTTATGGTAAAACAGTTAAAAAAAGTTATTAAATAGTGAGTATTTTTTTTAATTTTTTATATTCTAATTATTTAAATTATAGTAACTGTTAACTTAATGGCTAAAAAAAAAAATTTGTAGATAGGTTAAAAAAAAAGCTTATTGAATATATATATAACTAGGCTAGTCTGAGAATGTAAAATTTGGTGACCAATCACTCATATAAAAAGTAAAGGACATGTAATATTATTATTTTCTTAGGTAGCATGAGTTTAATACGTTTAATTATTGAACAAATATAGCGAAATCATGAATGAAACTCTTGTTATCCGGTCCATTTTAGTGCATGATTGAACATTGTTGCAGAGAGAATAGGGTTTCCTATATGGATTCATTTTTGTTTTTTTTTTTCTAAGGAACGTGGCCATATATTCTCTCCACATATTTTAATATATTATTGCACAAGTACTGGTAATGTGTGCAGATTCCGACCATTGTTAAATAAATGCATCGTCTTGTTTCTTCCCATTACCTTACCTGCTTTTGAAAAAGAAAAGACGGAGATCATTAAGCTCAGTCCTGCTGTGTCTGTTTCTCAAGGGAAGGAACAACGAAAATGGGGTTTTGAAAAAAACAAAGAAAGAACGGAGATTAAGCTTAGACAGGCAAGCTGGTTCTCATGGGAAGAAACAACCAGAATGGAACTGTCTCCTAGTCGTCCTCCTTCTCCTTCTCCGTCTCCGTCTTGTCTTTCCAGTGGAGACATTGAATCAGGCAACGCTCAGCCATCTTCCAAGGTGATATATTTTATTTATTTATTAAATCTTAAATGATCAGATTCAATCAGATACGTTCTACATTTTCTTTTGTTTACTAAAAAAGGATCAATCCTAGTTAGGAGTGTTAGGAAGAGTTTGAGCTTTTCGTGGTTTTTCCGAAGGATTTTAGGATTGGGGGCCTTTGAAGTTGGTGAAAATTTCTCCTATAATGGGATTATATAAACTTAAAAAACTGGCTATGAATTAAAGAACATATATAGAATACAAAAAAAACCGAGATTTACTATTAATTAAATATTATTATATACAAAAGACAAATATAGAATAAAAAATGCACAAAAGTAAAAAAAAAAAAAAGAAGATATAAGAGAAGTGTGGAGAGGATTTTCTTACTATTTTATTCTTCTTCATACACACAATACATGCTCAATGACATATTTATAGGCTTACAACTATAAGTACTAGAATACCAAAAGATTATATATATATATATTACAATATAAAACACTATTAAATAGGATTTAAATGAGATTTTGAAAATTAATGAAAATAAAAACTTTAATGAAAGTAAAAACTAAGTGTTCAACTAACGACTTAAACTATTAAAAAACTAAGAAAAGTAATGAAGTTCATAAGCTCTTTTTTTTTTTAATTTTCTTGATGGACTTCTCTCTTATTCTCCAAAAAGTCCTCATTTTTACTGATGAAGATAGTATTGGTAGATTGTCTATAAATAAGATAGCCCTTTGCTTCCTTTGGGTAACCAAGCAGAAAATATATTTTTGAATTTTTGTCAACTCCATCTCCTACTTTTTTGCATAAATATACTTCGCAACCTTATAATTTTATATGCTCTAAGTCCTGTACATAGTCCATCTATATCTAAAAAGGTGTTGAAGCAACTTTATTTGATAGTATGAAGCTGTTTTCAAAGCATAATCTAAGTATCATTTCGACAATAGCCACTTCTTGTACATTAATTTTATGGTATGCTTGAGTTCGATGTTGTACCTCTCATTAGCTCCCATACGACTATGCTCATAGATAGTCACATATTCATAATGAATAGCATGATTGGTCATTGTTGGCCTCAACAAGTCACGTAGAGAATCTATGGCTTTGTGTTTAGCTTCAGTCTTGAACTTCTTGACTTTGGTGTCATGTTACATCCTTACTTTTTTGCCGAACTCATGGAAAACATCTAAGACTTCATCATATTTTTTTTAAAAGATACACTTATTTGAAGTTCAAATATTCATCAACGAACGAGGCAAACAATTTATGCTTGTTGGAGGAAAATTGTAATATTACGTAAATCTAGATTAAAAAAATGTCAATTTATAGTTTTATCTTATAAGGTTAAAGTAGAAGATCGGTCAATTTTTTTTTAAAAAAATTCATTTTCTTTTAAACATTACTATTCGTAATTAAATTAAAGAAATATTTTTTAATGAAGATTTATTTTACTTCATAATTAAAATTAAGTCTCAAAATAGAAATTAAATTCATATACTTCATAAAAATAAAACCACACTCATTTTTAGTCAAATAATTAAGTATTTGAAAGTAAGAATGTAAAATTCCTTAAAATATTTTATTGCCATTTGGGATTCCGCCACCACCAATTAACCTCCAGTAGGAATTATTGTTCATCTGAAAAATTTCAATGAATAGAATGAGCTTGCGCTTAGTGAGTAAATCTCATGCATGCAATGAATGTCATGTCACATGAATAGTATACTTTTGGAACTATAACTATGTATCCTTTTTTTTTTTTCTTGAAATATCTTATTCATAAATATTTTCATTTCATAAACTTTTCATATTTGAGATCAATATAGTATAATGCCAAATCTATCAGAAGTGATGGGCCATAAAGATAGTGTCATGACAAGCATAAGTAACCCTATAATTATTCGGATCTGATATAGCTATCGTACTACAATGACTAGCATCGCAGTTTAAACTTTCGTTATTAATATAGTGATTGTAAGTAAATCAGTTAGTTGCCTAGACTCATTTCAAGAACTTGACATACACTTAAAGAAAACGTTTTTTTTTTTTTAAAACATAGTTTTGGATACATAGTACATTTAAAAAATTAATTTCATTGAAAATCATATTTTTTTTCGTACAATTATGTATGCATATGTTCATGACATATTTATATACTTAATGCAACTATTATTGCAGAACATATAATAACATATTAGTATAATCACAATTACATCACAAATAGTACATAACTTTTTATATAAACATATAAGGTGAGACTTACTTACCTTAGGTCCTTACAAAATTTTATTTGTATTTGTAGTAAAATTCCACACACTCGACCTTGTTGTAACTGCGTGCCTCTTTTTATCCTTTTTTTTATTAATATTCATGCAACAATATTCATTATATACATTAATACGTGCTACTAAAAACATATTATATGTCTTTAAAAAAAATACTCATATCATACTACTATAAAATCATGTTTCTTTTCATATGTAACTAAAAATTATAAAAATTTCAACAAGCAATGCATACTTAAACAAGTAATGTAAAAATTTCAACAAGCAATTTTAGCATACTTTTACTAATTTCTAATCTATATATTGAAATTTGATAAAAACTATTAAAGGACTAAACTATTCTTGAATTTTATAGAATTATTTCTATACACCCAAAAATCTTGATGTTTTGAGAAAATATCTCTAACAATTTTTATATATAGAAAAAAATTAGGGATTCAAAATTATACTATTACATAGCACATATAATTCTTAAAATTATATCTTAAAATTCATGATAATACTTAATTTATAAAACTATATGCTATTTAAAAAATCATAATTAATTATAAATATTTCCAAAAATTCTAAAAATATTTTAAGTCTCTTATGACATACATATTAGTGTCTAATAAAATTTTTAAGCCTAAATAAAATCATTAGAGTAAGATTTTAACAATATTATCTTAGATAAACAAAAATATCAGATTTACTAATTACGAAGGTAATATATAAAAAAAATTTAACAATGATTAGAAATAAAATCATGATATCACAAAACTTTCCAGAATATGAGTTAACATATATATGAATATGTTTTTAAATTTTTCAACTCAAATTAAAAATATTTTCCCTCTAAAATCCTATAACAAACTCGATAAAATTTATTTTTCAGCTTTTCTTGGGTGACAACTAATATGCATAAAAAGAGTTCTATTAAATCATAGGGGTAAGATATAAATGTAAAACTTTCTAGAAATTAATAAACATATAGAAAGACTTCTCATAAAAATTTTAGACCTTAACAAAATTTTTAACTACAAATATCATAGATTGAATTTGAAGCTAAGTGTAGTAAAATATACTAATGTTGAAAGACTAAGAGTTTTAAGAATTACCTTTTTTTTGAATCTTGAAGAAAACTTTAGAGAATTTCTTGAAATCTTTATAGACTACTATAATGTTTATTAATTTATTAACTATAAAATTCAAGAATACCTAAATCTAATTTTGCTAGAATCATAATCCACAAGTTTTCTCTTCATGCAAAAATATATGGTATACATAATTGAACATCATTCATCACTATAAATCATTGTCATATAAGTTAGATCAAACTATTTTATATCAATATTATGCTATATATACAAACCTACGCTCTAGATACTAATTGCTGAAAATTAACCTAATACTTAGAAAAAATCATACATGCATGAGTCAATAGAAAATATATGAACACTTTATGAATGCAATGAAAAAATTAGCGGCTTTAGATTTTTAAATTTTTTGTACGAAAATAATTTTCGTAACCATAGAACATATATATACCAAACAGAGGATCATATATAATATAAATCAAATCCAAATACATAAATCTTAGAGATTAGATTTGGAATTTACCTATTGTAGCGTGCTCCTCCTTGATCTCTTTGTTGATAGTAATCAAATCACCAACCCTAGATCTTTTTGTCTATGTTCCGGCTCTTGGTTGATAAGGCAAATAGACACTATGTTGAATCTTTCATTGGAGAACTACCAAGAACTCCTTGATCTTCAAGTCGTAGTTGTTTGGGTTGAGTACGTGAAATTTCTAGAAAACTATTTTCTTTTCTCCAGGATGTGTATTCCCGAATTGCATAGTGACTTTAGTTCATTGTGCTTAGCCGAATTTTACTGCCTTTCTCCTTCTTTGTGGCATGTTGCACTAAGCTAGGATAGTATATTTTTTTTTTCTCATGTATCTTATATATGAGAGGCCCAAAACTAGTAATCCTAATCCATCTAGGACTAGGCTTGTTCTCCAATTTGGGATTTAGGTATATTTTTATAAATATATCTAACCTATGTAACTTATTTATAAAAATACCAACTTCTATGTAGAATTATTATTTTACATAGTTTTATGAAACTAATTTCATAAATACTATCAACTTATTAATGAGTTTTGTTGAGCTAGACAAAATACCTAATGAATCCAAATAATCTAAGCTCCAATAGTATGATAAATACATAATAAATCTTATTATGATATTTATATAAATACTATTAGTAAAGGGGACACTCTACTAAAGACCCAACACTGCACTCTTACATTAAATGTCATGCCTTTTATACAGATTTAATCAATTTATCTTAATTAACCGATTCATCTAGCATATTCTATACCACATATAAATTTCCTATACAATGTCGTAGTTGGATAGGTGAAATTATCGTAATACTCTTTCAATATATATCTACCTTTAAGTTATTATCTTTCTATCAAGGAATAATGTTGTCGATAATTGTGTTCTCAATGACCATTTAGATAAAATTGTTAACCATTAACAAAGTGAATACTAACATCTTAGATTTAATTATTCTATAAATCTTCAAAACTATAAAGTGGCATTAATGCATAATGTCCTTAACTATTTAGTGTTCCCATCAATTCATAAACTATAACCTCCAATATGTCAGAGTTCACCTTAAATTTCTCAAAGCCTAGTCTTTTTCAAATCGAAAGGTTACAATCCATAATAGTAGTCCAGTCAGGTATCAAAGATTACGATCTACATACTAAGAGCTAGAATGTGGTAATACTAAAAATTGAGCTATGATACTCCAATTCTTCATATTACCTGGTCCATTTCAATACACATAACTTATTTTAGATTTTACTATTGTATTTATCAGAAGTCAAACATTTCAATGATTTGAGACATATCATTCCCATTGAGATAGACAAATATTATAACCAATAATAAATAAAGTATTCATCTCTGTTTACAAATTGTGAACTAGCTTATTTCAACTTAGAAAAGTCTCCCTATAATTAACATTTAATCATGTTTGTTTCTTTATGCACAAACTGAGGTAACGATTCAGGCAGGCCTAGGTCGAACTCGGCTCGACCTCTAAGGCCAAGCTGGGCTTGGAATATCAGCCTAGCATGTTTCTTTTTTTTTAAGGCCCATTCTAGGCTATTGTTATTTTAAAATTTTTTTAGGGCCCAAAATTGTTGTAAAAAAAAGAAAAAAAATGGGCCGAGCACGGGCTAAAGCAGGCTGGCTCGTTTCAAGTTAGCTAATGGACTGGGCTGGGCTTTATTTTTCCTTTTGCGGGCTATCTTGGCTTGGCCCATCTACCCTTTTGAGCCTCTTATGGGTAGACTGAGTTGGCCTGATCCGCTCATTTTGCCACTTCTATGCACATATAAAATCGTGGAATCTTTTTCAGATAAATAAACTATTCAACTAAGATAATTTAATCTAGTAAATATCATAATTTTATATAAAAGAAAGTTATTTACACTAAAAGAATAAAATTAAAAATATACTTTTTAGGGCAAATATCTTAACATAAGAGATATAAGAAAGTTATATTTGAGCATGGTAATTAGGTTTAGGTACATATGAGGAAGGAACAATTTCCTATTCAAAGGTATTCTAAACTACTTCCGAGGAGATATGGTCTATTTCAAGTGATTGAAAGGATCAATAACAATGTCTGCAAATTAGACCTTCCAGGTGAGTATAATGCAAATGCAAGCTTTAATATTTTATATTTGTCTCCTTTTGATGTATATAATTGTTTAAGGACAAATATTCTTCATGATAGAGGGAATAATGAGAATAAAATAGCAAGGACCCATTGTATGTTCTAGTTAGGCCAATTACAAGGGCAAAGGCTAATAGGTTCAAAGAAGAGCTTAATGAGTTGATACAAGAAAGTTGGATTGATTCTAAAATGGTAAAGTCCAAGATAGGCTCAAAGGAAGATCAGTGCTTAGTCAATGTCATCAAGGCAGTTGAAAGAGCTAACTAGAAGCTTGGTGTGGACGTGAAGCTTGATGTAGATGTGATTTGCAAGAATGGACATAAATTGTTGATTTCTTGCCAAATTTAGCTTTCCAATAAGTGGTAGATTTCTTCTCTACTTTTCAAGACCTTTAATTACCATTTAAAGTCCTTATTTCTAATTGTAGACCATTTACTTACTTGATTGTAAGGCGTTATTTGTCATAATTTTATTTCTTATTTAGTGTGGTAGACATGTAAGCAACTGCCTCAAGATTTTTTGGTATGTATTCTATCAGCCTATATATGATACGTGTATATGTAACGACTTGATTTTTTGGACTATTAACTATTTATATTCTTAGCTTACTTATTTAAAAAGAGAAATTGAGACGCTGAAAATTCATGACAATTTTTTTTATACTTTTATTTCTCTTTAAGAGATTTATAGTCATAACTAACTATTTACTTAATTTGATAATTTTGAAAACAAGTAAAATGCTTCTCGATGGTTAAGAAACATTTTTTTAAATTTGTTTATAATTTTCTTAAGGTGATTTAAATAATGCGCAACCATAAAGGGCTCCCAGGTGAGAGGGGTTTCACATACGGATCACTTAAGTCCCAAGTTCTCTTTAGACAGTTTAAGTTTTTTTGACAGAACTCTTTGAGTTTTGTATTTATTTAAATCAAAACATTTTCTCTTTTAGATCTTTCGAAAAATATTCGTTTAAACTCTAATCAATTGAAACACATTTTCAAGTTCAATTTGATAAAATCATGCATTGTGAAATAAAATGCCAAGTTACAAGTATGTTTTCAAATAACATCAAGCTTAGATAATTGAAATCATTTATGTTATAATAAAGACATATGCAGAAGTAATTTTAATGGTGATATTCTATAGCCCGTGCGTCACATTCATTCCCACATCGATTCCAGCTAACCTATCAATCAAATAAGAGGTTTCTTTCCTTTAGTACCTATAGCATAGATACTCATAAAACGTGAGTTTTCGCTTAGCAAGTACAATGCAATTCTCACAAAATATTTTATTTAAAAATAAACAATCTTTTATGAAAGTCCAATTATGTTGTTTTATGAAATAATTATTTTATGCTTTATTATAAAATATTGTATCATTATTTTATCTCATTCTTTATTATAAAGTCTTTTATCTTTCTTGTGGGCCTTGGTGTACATACCGAGTGTGTGCTATCGAATGGGAAACCAAGGGAGCAACCCAACTAAAAATAACCATGGTCATAATATTAACATACATTTCCTCAGGAAATCTTTGCTTAGAGAAGGTTGGTCTTATTTTCTCTTGGATATCCTCACCTAGTGAAGGTTGGTACGACATCATTAAATTCATTATCTAATTTAGTGTTCTCTTAACATAAGTGAGTATACTTCAATAATAAACCCAAACTTATATTCTACTATCATAGCATTTTCTTTGTTAATGTATGCTAAAGTATTTTTACATGATAATAATATAAAGTAAGCATACATAAATTTCATAGCATAAAAAATGTGTCTTTATAAATATACATCATATATAGGCTATGCAATAATAAAATAAAGACAAGTTAACACATGAAATAATTTCAAACATATCATACTACAAACATGAAACATTTTCAAACCATTTATGCCATAAGTGAGATTGTACTTACCTCGTAATATGATTGTCCTAGTTCTACTCGTTAATTACGTACGTCTAGGTGGAAGTCTTGTCCTAACGTATGCATACTCTATTTGTTAGAGTAATTTAAAGTGGATTGATATATATTTTTTTAACTTCTAGTTATTTAGTGGGCTTAAAACAACTAAGATTGAGTCTTGATAAAACATAAAACTTCATATTTGAGAAACAATGTTATGTTATATTCATTGACTAATTTATACTTTCAACTCAGATGGATGAGATTTAATTTTCCTTAACCTTTATCATGGTGATTTTTTTAATCTATCAATAATTTAGTTGTTGATTTGATTAATTTCATCCTAAATCAGTTAAGTTTCCTTAGTTATATTTGTTTTCATCAATTACTTTGAATTATTCTTGATTAATTATTTTATTCGTAATTAAGGGTCATAATATAATAAGTGAGCCAAATACATTAATGGCTACACAGATTTAAAATCTAAAATCATACTTGAACTAAATATTACTAGGCACTGATCACGCTTTTATGCCTATAACTAAACTTAGGCTAAATACAATTAGAGACATATATAATTTATTTCTCATAATTGATTTCATGTCTTAAACTTAAGTAAATCTTTTTTATCTCAATTAGAGATCTAAATTTCCAGCAAAAATTTTAAATTTTATAATTTATATTTTTGCACATAATCTTAAGATTTCTAATATTTATGCTCTCTAATGGTAAATATTGAGTTATAGCTTATCTTTTTGTTAAAGATACTTCGTTTATTTTTTTTTACACTTTAATATAGTCTTAAAACTGCGTAAAATAACTTTCACACATATTCGACCTATATTTTGTCAAAATTACACTTTTGATCCAAATATTCAAAGTTTTGGCATTTTAGTCCCTTCAATTTTTGAGCGAATATCTTTAATTTTTGGAAAGCATTTTTAATGGGTAAAAATCTGTTCTTAAGATCTAAATTTAAATCATTAAGCTTGGTTCATTTTCTTACATATTTTATTATTTTACACTTAAAAATCTTCTTAAAAATCTTCTACTTTTGTATTTAGTCATTTTGATTTTACTATTATTATTATTATTTAGCCTTTATTATTATGAAATATTCATATTTAGAGGCTTAAGAAATCAACAAAATAAGCCTAAACGTAATATAAATTATATCACATCTAAAGTAAATCAAATATGTTATTACCTAATTATTCTTTTATAGAATCTATTTAAACACATAACAAATAAGTGAGGGAATATTTACCTTTCAAGCTTGAATCTTCTTTCTTTGAGTGTTTGGGAACTTTTCTAAGTATCAATATTTTACTAGAAATCAAAATACTAAAAATCAAACTTCTTATAATTTTAGTACTAAAAATCTTAATAAACTTAAATGTGTTTGTGCAACCTACCTTCTAAAATCTTTCCTTCTTCTTCCTTACGTCTCCACCACAGAATGAGGTGTACTCTTCTTTTGATTACAATTCTAAATTTTTAGAATTTTTATAGGAAAAACAAGGAAGATGGGTAAAATATTATAGCTCTTGTGGTTTTAGAAGAAAGTGAAGTAGAAAGAGTTTTTTTGTTTTTTTGAGAAAGGATAATTAGAAAAATGAAGATAGTTTTGGTTAAGTAATTGGAAGGTTAAGTATGGATTTCTAATTGCCAAATGAAGGATCTACTTATGGGCCATCCATAAGAGGTATCCAATATTATACACTTTCACATTCCATCTAATAATGCAAGCACCATTATTATTAATTTTGTCAATATATTTTCTTTTCTTACTTCATTACTTTATTTTTTACTTTATTTTCACTCATCCACTACTTTTTGTCTCTAATCTTTCTTCTTTTTCAATTATTTAAAATCTAATTCCACTAGCTCTCAATGAAAATCTCCACTATACAATTTTTTTTATACCTTTTGAATTATTTTGGAGATAAAAGCTACTAATTAATTTTGTCTATGTCTTCCACTTTGAATTATGGTCACTAATTTCTAAAGAATATTTCTATTATTATTTTCCTTTTCCTACCTTTTAAATTATTTTAGAGACAAAAGTTATCAATTAGTTTTGTCTATATTTTTTTTTTTAGAATTACCCACTAACTTTATCACTTTTTATTTTCTATTACACTAATTTATAGTTATTACCTCCCTAAGATAAAACTTCACTAGTCTTGATCTATTTCTAAAACTTATTTTCCACACTTAGATTGATTTTTCTACTTAATTCTTTGTATTCTTAAATTCTAGTCATTCAAATTATGGCATAGTACTATTTTGATGCAACCATTAACTTTAGGTTATAAAATGTAACAATTTTTAATGTGACATAAACATCTCACATTCTTAATTAGGTTATATTAATGTACATAACGTAATATTTTTAGAATTAATTTATTATTAAGGAAATTTAACTTAGAATTTCTAAGTTAAAACTAGGAATAACTATGGTTTTCTTACATAATAAAATTTAATATTATAATAATACTACACATATAATTTCAAGTATTTTCGAACATAAACTTATTAAAATTTAACATTAAGTCTATTAATAATTATTATACTAAGGTTGTGAATCTAGGGATTTCTAGGGGGTTATAGTATATATCTCAAAAAGACCTGATTTTGATGCTTGAATATTATTATTGAGAGAGTTTTCTCTTTTGTTCTTCAAAGAACTTATTTTCAAATTTATCAAGATTCTCTTGTGGCGTTCAATTTAGACTTATCACACACGACCCTATTTTTCTTTCGAGTGTGGTGTCTACACTAATTCTCATACATTTGCTTCTTATCTCTTAATAGATGATGGGTCATGGTCCTGGTTCTGCTTGTTCGAGAATCTGAGTTAGAACGATCCTAAGAGAAATATCATTTATTGATTGCGGGTCTCACTTTTCTTTGTGAGGTACATATGATTTGTGAGCCCAAAAAATATTATTTTTGAACCATTTTTTGTGTTTACATCTTATTAAATATTTGTCTTTAATTCCAATTTACCATTACTATTATTTGAAATATTGTATGGGAATATCTTTTAGGAAGAAGAAGGGAACTTGATTAGTTTCCCATTTGTGATTTCCTTGTAATATTTTCCAAATTGATTCTAATCACATGTTACCATTTGTATTAGTTAGTCCAATTACTTAATTCTAGATTATGAGTGTTTATTGACTATTTTTGTGCGGGAATTCATGTAAGGATAATGGATGGTTATACAATTTCAACTTTTTCCTTAAATAATCTTTGTTGCAACAACAATGAAAAGTTTATATTTGGCTTAAATTATTCATTTACAAACTTGGACAGTGTATAGGCTTAGTCTTTTAGCTCATT
The DNA here is from genome assembly GCA_002914805.1 of Parasponia andersonii. Classification (NCBI taxonomy): domain Eukaryota; kingdom Viridiplantae; phylum Streptophyta; class Magnoliopsida; order Rosales; family Cannabaceae; genus Trema; species Trema andersonii. The sequence continues at coordinate 45,133 of JXTB01000208.1, read as the reverse complement.
TTAAAATTACTAACTTGTATAGGTTTAGTCATTTTCGAGTATCTCTTGCATGCATAGCCAATAGCATAATCCAAATAACGAGCGATCATCAATCAAAACCAAATTACATACACATCTACACTTATCACATCACTATGGCCTTTCGTACTAAGTTAAGATATTGTACCTTCTAACTTTCTCCCAAGCTTCGATCTTTATCTATTCCGAAACTATCAACTTACGAAGCCTCTCATAATAACACACTTTCATCCACAAAAATATCACAAAAACCACAAATAAAGACTTAGACAATTATCAAACTTAAACTTTCCAATATTTCAAATTCCAAGTCTGAAACTTTTTATCTTATCAAGCTTGCATGTGCTCTTTTCTTCCTTTATCAACATCTAAAGCTCTAAACCCTTCTTTGCTATCAAACCTCATCCAAAAATAAGCAAATCTCATTTCTCATGTCTCTAGAACCATACTTTAAGCAAGAACACCATAAAGTTTCAAGCTAGAACTCACCTACCCCTAGAAAATTACTTCTGTATGTATGGATGACCTTAAGTTAATCTTTGGCTCTAGCTCTCACATATATTGAAGTACTTGAGCTATGAAACACTTAATCTTTGACTCTAGCTCTCACATATATTAAAGTACTTGAACTATGAAAGAGATTAATGTGTTTATTTAAGTCTGGACTCTTGGAATTCAGGGGTCAGACGGATGAAAAAGGGAAAAAAAAATGAAACTTTTGAGAAAAAATTGTTCTTATGTAGCAAATAGTTTTGATTTAATCAATTAAATGACATTGAAATCAAATAAATACTAGCTTCTTCTCCTTATTGATTGGCTGAAATTACTTACGGAGAAGCTCTCATCATTTTCACCAATTTGGTTTGCCAATTGTCACTTTCTCTTCTAAACTTTATCTCTATTATTTTATGTAGTAAATTTCCACTTAGCTTTCATTTTATTGGCCAAGAAGAGATATTTACTTTTAATAATTTAAAAAATATATTCACTTAGCCACACATAAAATTACAATCTCCCTGATTTAACTTTCTTCTAATCTATACAATCTCACCATTCGTTCGTTTTAACTAAGAATTTCACCAAATTCGAACCACAGGGTCTGATTGGGATGTTCAACTTATCCACTGCCTCAAATGAACAAAATTTCACAATTGTGAGCAAAATGACAAAAAAAATCTCCATCTAAGAATTGACCGACTTGAACACATATTTAAGTGCATGTTTGCCATTTTTACGTAAACTTTCACTAGATCAACTATTTGAAAAACATTTACTAGTTAGATTAAATCTCGAATCAGGTTCTAAGGGCTTGATAGTCACAACCAACATGAAACCTTTTCTCTTGCAGTTAGGGTCTTTAAGATCTTCGAATTATCTCTAAGTTCCAATTTCACTGAAAATTCATAGAATTATCTCTCTTGAATTTAAGTGTGTTACAATATTTAGAGATAATTACTCTGTTTAATAACTCATATCAAATAGAGAGTACAACTCTTTCTATAATTGCACATTACATAAACTTTCCTTAACATGGAACATAATAACAATGATTTACGACGATATAAATTCTTCTAAATGAATCTTGGAATGTTAAGATTTAGAGGGGAAAAAATAGAAAACTAACAAAAAAATATAGTAAAATAAATAAGGCCTACATGAATTTAGATTCTAGTACTAGACAAAATCTTATTAAAATGAATATTTAGGAACAAATTACCTTCACTCAAGTGGAAGAGTCATTTTAAAAAAAAAAATAAATAAATAAATAAACAACTAGAGAAATCAAGGCAAAGAGGGAGATCAAGAATCTCTTTCTCGGCAGGATAAAAATCAATACATATAAGCAGTGGCTACTTAATACATATAAGTAGTGGCGGAGCCATATTAAGGCAAGTCCTGGATTTTTGAATTTGTCTTACATTATATATTTAATATATTGATATTTATATAAATTAAATCAATTAGCTCGTAGGCTTTTTTTATTAAATTTAAACTGTCTACATTTAACCCATTCAAAATTAGATTAATTATATTTTTAATTCTTAAATATCATCAATCTATTTAATTTTAAATTTCTTATAGTTTATCTTCATCTCTTTTACCTCTATATTTTATCTTCCTAACTTTTATCAACAACTTCTTGTTTTCTTAAAATTTATTGGGTTTAAACAACTAGCAACTATTATATCATATTAGGCAATATATAAAATTGAAAAAAATAATTTTATATTAGATACATGTGATATTTATGTGGGTATTTATACATATATTTTTTATAGAAGATGAGTGATTAATTTACTCATAAATCAAGTATCATTCAACTCAAATAATTGTAAGATCTCAAGCATTTTTGTTAGTTTGACGTGTTTTTACTTTGTTTTTACAGTTCTTATGAATAAATAAGAATTAAGATAAATTAGCGTCAAATATGGGTATTTCAACCCTTTTGAATGAATTTTATTCTGATATGAATGTAATGCTATAAAAATCAAGCAAAATAGAGCTAAAACAAAGAAATGACGCTCCTAGGAAGAAAAGTTATCATGTTAAGTTTCGAAGCCAAGTGCGCTACAACATTGTAACAGTAGCACTATGGCACTACTTGGAAAACTGAGTTCTAGAGGTTACAGCACTGTAGCATTTGCATGGGAATACTGCAGTGCTACCCAGTATTCTGGAGCACATTTTTAGCGAGTTTTTAGAGGCAATCTAACCCCTTGATTCTATCTAATCGAATGGTTGATATTCTACCCAGTCTAGGTCATCTTAGAGCTCCTTTCCTAAGCCTCTATTTCAAGTATAGAGAGTTGGAGAGAACATACACAATTGAGAGCTCAAAATTCTTAGAGAGAGGAATGCTTTTGAGCTAAAATTTGGAAAGGAAGCTTGAGCGAGTTGCTTGAAGAATTGAATGCTTGAAGTTCTACCTCTACAAAAGAGTTTTTCTCATCCTTTCTCTCACCCTGATATCATTTGAATTTTGTATTGTGCTTGATTATTGGATATGTTTCGATATATCAAATTCTTGTTGAGATTAGTATTGGATTCTCCTATGTTGAATTAATTATTATATACTTGGGATATGATATAACTTAAATATTGATTCTATATCTTAATTGCCAATATATTCTTTGATATTGTTCTTAAATTTATTTATGCTATTCTATGCTTTCTCAACTAATTAGCTACTAGTTGGATAACTTGATTTCTAGAATTTGGTACTTGAGAAAGAAAATTTTAGAAACAATCATAGGATAATATAACCTAGAACTTATAGAATTTGAGAGAACCTATAGTTCTTTTGAAGCCACAATCAAAAAACTATTGAACACAATAAATTCTTAATTTCTAGGTTTAGAATAGAGATATTAGAACCGAGATTTATAAATGATTTCACTTGGTGCTCGAGAGAAGGAGTAGAAATATCTTTAGGTTCTTGGCTTACAAACTAAGAATAATTGATTTGAATGCAATTGATAATCAACAGACATAGTTGATAGTTAGATGAATTCAGTCCTTTAGTACATTTATCCATAGAAGTCTCTATATTTTATTTTTGTATTTATATGCATAATTATATTTATTTAACTTATAAATTCATTTAGTTTGGTTATCTAGATAAAGTTAGGTCACGATAATTTACTACTTAATTCATTATAGGATCGACAACTCTCTTATCATTTTATTACATGTATATGACCCGTGCACTTGCAGTTAATTTACGTGTATGCATTTAGTGTAACAAGTTTTTTATGCCGTTTCTAGAGAATTAACATTTTAGATTATTATTGATATCAGAAGTAAGTTACTTGATTTTAATTTTGGCGTTTATTTTCATTTTTAATTTTTATTTTTTAATGTTTGTTTTGCGAGATTCTGGGAGATGTTAGAACAACAAGTCCTCTTATGGTTTACTCAATGAGACTCAGAGCCATTTTATTGTACATAGTGGAGATATAAAGAGTTGCTCACACTATACCTGAATCATGGTTTATATCTGGAGTATTAAATATACAATTTCCTCAATAACTTTTGGCCCAAAATAAGAATATGGATAGAAAGAGAAATACCACCTCTATCTACCAATTATCTGCGAATGAACCTTATTGGTTGTTGAAAGACAAGGCCGATTTTGATCATCGAAGTTGGAATTATCCTCTAAGTTATCTCAGTTTGGGAGATAATTATAATATTTTGGTGCTATGGTTTGACACTCCACATCACCAAGAGGAGCTTTCTCCTGACCTTGAATATCATTTTGTATAATTTTCGGAGGAGACAAAACTTTTTCATGAGGAGTGGGAGAGAATGGAGACTATTCATAATTTACCATTTGAGTCTCTTTATGACTCTCTTGAGGCCATGAGAAGAATGGTAGCTATGATAGATGCACAAATCACAAATGTAGATAAGAGCTACTGTGAGGAGTCAAGCACTAACATGAGGATCTTGAGTTTGTTTGATATTGATGACTCAAGTGAAGAGAAGAATTAAGAGTGGATCAAGAAAGAAGAATCACAGGATAATACTTGTGAATCTTCACCCTTCATGCCACCACCATTCACCAAAAATCGCATCTATGAAGATCATATATGGCCAACTCTTCCTCCATCACCACTAGCACTGTCACATCCCCTAATTTAGGTATGTACCTAAGATAGAAAAAGTTTAATTTTTGTATTCATCTTCTAAAATAAAATGGAAAAAAAAAATCCGGTAATAATTTTTTTAAATAAAAAGAAATATTTAAACTAAAAAAAACAACCTCTTATTAAAACATCGGAAATAAAACCTTAATACTCAAAATAACCTATGAAATAAAAACACTTAATTTTAATCCAAAATTCAAATATAAGAAAATAAGACTTAAAGTCGATTAAAAACGTCCTAACGCCATTTAGGGATACCACCGCTGCCGCCAGCCAACCTCCAAAAATCTATTGCTTATCTGAAAATTTTAAAAGAATGGGATGAGCTTGTGCCCAATAAGTAAATCTCATACATGCAATAAATGTTGTGTTTTATGAATAATACATTTTAAGAATCATAACTATGAAACCCCTTCTTTGAAAAACATCTTAATCAGAAATGTTACTATTTCATAAAACTTTCGTATTTGAGCTCAACATAATATAATGCTAAGTCTATCAGAAATGATGAGCCATAAACATAGTGTCATGACAAGCATATGACCTTGTAGCTATTCGGATCCCATATAGCTATCATACTACAATGGATAGTATTGTAATTTAAACACTTGTTCTTAACATGGTGACTGTAGGTCTTTCAGTCAGGTGCACATACTCCTTTCAAGAATTTGACACACAATTAAATAAAAACTTTCTTCTTTGAACAAAATCTGGTTGCATAGTGCTTTAGAAAAATCATTCTTTGAAAATCATAAATCTCTTGTGCAATTTATGCAATACTTGTGCATACTCGTGTCATAATTAATATGCAAATTAATATAGCATAGCATATAACAACATATCATAATGATTATAATAACATCATATAATAGCATGTAAATTTACATATAAGCACATAGTGTGAGATTTACTTACTTCAAGTCTTTAGAAAAACTTTGTAATGAAATACCACACAACTAATCTTGTTGAAACCACGTGCCTCTTCTTTATCCTTTATTTTTTATTATTTATGCCAAAAAAAACATTCATTATATAAAAAAATATTAACACATGCTATCATTGCTCTTAAGAAACATATTTTATATGTTTGAAAAATATCCATAACATAAAATAACATAATAATTTTCATAACAAAACCAAATCTGTAAACATTCAGCAACGTAGGCATACTTAAATAATTTTAGATTCAGCAATATAATTTAGTTTATCCTAAAACTTTGCATAACTCATTAAGACATATAAAAAAAGACCCATAAAAAATATCAGAATTTATAAAAAATGTTTAGTATATTGTTCATAATTTTGAATCCAAATATTGTAACCCAATAAAACTGTTAAATTGAAAACTAGTGTACAATAATAGAATTTTATAGATTTGTTCTTAAATCAAAATAATCTGAAACTTTATAGAAGTATTTTTAACACAATATAAAACATGTATAAAAATTATAGACTCCAAAATAGATCATTAGATACCACTTTAAATTCATAAAATTCTACATTAGGATTCATATCAGTACCAAAATCAGCAAAATAATAAAAATTCAAAAATCATATTTAATTGTAGAAATTTTCAAAACTCATGAAAATATTTAGAACCTAATCACACAATGATAAACGTCTAGTAAAAATTTCAAGTCGAAAAGATATCAATAGCATGGGTTTTGAACGTTAATAAATGGGAATATTAAATCTGTCAGATTCACTGATGTTAAGGACAATATATATAAAAAATTTGATAACGAATATAAATAAACCCCTATGATCATAAAAATTTTCAAAATATAATCTAACATATAAATAAACAAGTTGTTAAAATTTCAGATTATAAAAAAAAAATTCTAACCCTAGATATCATAGGTTGAATTTTGATCTAACAGCAGCAAAAACAATAAACTCAAATAAAAGAGTGCTTTTAAATATTTACCTTCTTCTTGAAAATTGAAGAAAACTAAGCAAAAACTCTTAAAATCACAAATACTCTAAGGAACTATGAGAGAAAGATAGGTAGAAAATTTAGGAGGAGGTTTAATTGTATTTTTATGAGAAAGATATATATATATATATATATATATATATAGGTTTTCGGCTAAGGGTTTTTTTTTTATTTTTTTTTTAAAACAAAAAATATTTTTTTTTATTTTTATTTATTTTTTAATCAGATCACTTCCTTCTTCTTCTTTTTTTTTTTTATAATCATATCACTTCCTTCTTTTTGTTTTTTTTTTAAAACTAAAGAATTAACCTATTACTAGGTTTCATCAAGTTGTGGGAAACTTCCCTTTTCTCCTTTTTTGACTAAATTAGAATTTTATTTATTTATTTTGTAATGATAAGTAAAGACTAACCAAAATCTATAAACAAGTAACATAATAAAATAAAATCTATATATTAATACATACATAAAAAAAAAACAAAATTATGGAATCAAAACTTCACGCACGACACACTTATTTTATTATTATTATAATAATAATAACACTTCTAATAATAATAATAAAAATAGACATACTTAATCATATTATTATAACAATGACATATAAATACAAATGCATGAAAATTTATTTCTCATTAGACACGTAGTCTAACTTGGCTTTCATGTGCGTATTACACACCAACCGTATTCACAAAAATTTTGTTAGTTCATAACTATTTCACTTATCATAACTATAGATTTAAAACACATGAAAAACAAAAATCATATTATAGGATAGACTTGATATTACAATTTCCTACCTCCTTAAAATAATTTTGTTCTCGAAATTATAACTTACCAAATAAGTTCAGATATTTAGCTCTAATCTTATCTTCACGTTCCCAAGTTGCCTCTTCTATTGCTTGATAGCCCCAATGAACCTTGACCAATTTAATTTTCTTATTGCGAAGCTCCTTTTCCTCTCTTTCCAAAATTCGAATAGGAACTTCTTCATATATCAGGTATTTTCGCAATTGGAGAGGTTCATAACTTAGAATATGTGATGGATCAATCAAATATTTTCTCAACATCGAGACATGAAATACATTATGTACCTCAGAAAGTCTCGGCGGTAAGGCCAATCTATAGGCCATGTCCTCAACTCGTTCTAAAATCTCAAATGGTCCAATGAAACGTGGACTTAGCTTTCCCTTTACACCAAACCTCATAACTCCCTTTATTGGTGTAACTTTAAGAAATACCATGTCTCCAACTGAAAATTCTAAGTCCTTTCGTCTCTTATCGACATAACTCTTTTGACGACTTTGGGCTATTTTCATCTTTTCCTTATTTTTTCAACATTAGCTGTTTACTGTACAATTTCTGGACCTAGAAGTTTTCTCTCACCAACTCCATCCCAATGAATCAGGGAACGACACTTCCTACCATAAAGTGCCTCATAAGGTGCCATATCAATCGTTGCCTGGTAACTATTATTATAAGAAAACTCTTTCTTTGGTAGATAGTTGTCCCACGTAACACCAAAATCCAGAATACAGTCTCTCAACGTATCTTCAAGTGTTTGGATCATCCTTTCAGATTGGCCATCAGTCTACGGATGGAAAGCAGTGCTAAACCTTAATTGTGTACCCATAGCTTTGTGTAGACTTTTCCAAAATTTGGAGGTAAACTTCGGATCTCGATCGGACACAATTGATACAGGAATTCCATGCAATCTCACAATTTCCTTAATGTAAAGTTATCATATTTGTCCATAGAATAGGTATTACACGTCGGAAGAAAGTGTGCAGACTTTGTAAGTCTTTTCACAATCACCCATATGGAATTTTCACCTTTCCTTGTTCTTGGTATAGCAATATACTCCTATTTCCACTCAGGCACCATTAGTGGTTGCAATAAACCTGAGGTTCGTTGATGCTCTGCTTTCATTTGTTGACAAATGAGGCAATGCTCAACGAACTGCGCAATATCTCTAAGCATATTAACCCACCAGAAGTGTTTTCTTAAATCACGATACATTTTTGTACTTCTTAGATGTACAGAATAAGGGGTCTCATGTGCCTCTCGCATGATTTCCTTCTTGAGTTTAGAAACATCAGGAACACATAAACGATCGCTAAACCTCAATGCATTGTCTGAGGTGACTACAAAGTCTTTATATTTTCTAGATTCTGCACCTTCACGAAACTTCGTCAATATAGGATCATTACTTTGTGCGGCCTTAATTCGATCCAAAAGTGTTGATTTTACTGTCAAAGTAGCCATGTAGGCATAATTCCCTTGATCTACTACTTCTATTCTCAAACGTTGCATATCCAAAATTAGCGGAAGAATTTCACGTATAGAAGCAACAGAGCTAAAAGATTTTTGACTTAATGTATCTGCAACCATATTCGCCTTTTCTAGATAATAGTTGATTATATAATCATAATCTTTCATTAATTCGAGCCATCGCCATTGTCTCATAGTAAGTTCTTTCTGTGTGAAGAAATATTTCAAAAATTTTATGGTCGGTATAGATTGCATACTTAACCCCATATAGATAGTGTCGCCAAAATTTTAAAGCAAACACTACCGCAGTAAGCTCGAGGTAATATATTGGGTAATTCTTCTCATACTCTTTCAGTTTTCGTGAGGCATAAGCTATTACTCTTCCGTGTTGCATGAGAAAACATCCCAAACCATTTTTGGATGCATCACTATAGATGACAAACCCTTCAACTCCTTCAGGAATGGCCAAAACAGGAGCAGTAGTCAATCGTTGCTTCAGCTCCTTAAAAATTTTCTCACAATTATCTTACCACAGGAATTTCATATTCTTTCGGGTCAGCTGGGTTAGTGGAGATGCAATCTTTGAAAAACCCTCCACAAATCTTCTGTAATACCCTGCAAGACTAAGGAAACTTCTAACTTCTTTTACACTCGTCGGCATTGGCCATTGTTGAAATGCTTCCACCTTACTAGGGTCAACAGATACACCATCTTTAGAAACAATATATCCTAGAAAAGAAATTTGCTTCATCCAGAATTTGCACTTCGTAAATTTGGCATAAAGCTTATTCTCTCGAAGAATCTATAAGATAGTGTGTAAATATTGTTCATGTTCTTCTTCAGACCGAAAGTATATCAAGATGTCATCTATAAAGAAGAATAACAAATTGATCTAAATAATCTTTAAATACTCGATTCATCAACTCCATAAAAGCTGCAGGGGCATTCGTTAGGCCAAACGGCATGACCAAAAATTCATAATGCCCGTATCTCGTTCTGAAAGTAGTCTTTGATACATCATCTTCCTTAACTTTCGATTGATGATATCCTGATCTTAAATCAATTTTTGAGAACTGTCCAGCTCCTTGTAGTTGATCGAACAAGTCTTCAATCGGTGGCAATGGATACTTATTCTTTATTGTTACTTTATTCAATTCCCTGTAATCGATACATAGTCTCATTAAACCATCTTTCTTCTTAACAAAAAGCACTGGAGCTCCCTATGGTGAATGACTAGGTCTGATAAACTTCTTATCTAAAAGATCTTGAAGTTGTTCTTTAAGNGGCATGACCAAAAATTCATAATGCCCGTATCTCGTTCTGAAAGTAGTCTTTGATACATCATCTTCCTTAACTTTCGATTGATGATATCCTGATCTTAAATCAATTTTTGAGAACTGTCCAGCTCCTTGTAGTTGATCGAACAAGTCTTCAATCGGTGGCAATGGATACTTATTCTTTATTGTTACTTTATTCAATTCCCTGTAATCGATACATAGTCTCATTAAACCATCTTTCTTCTTAACAAAAAGCACTGGAGCTCCCTATGGTGAATGACTAGGTCTGATAAACTTCTTATCTAAAAGATCTTGAAGTTGTTCTTTAAGCTCTTTTAATTCAGCTGGAGCCATGCGATAAGGTGCCTTAGAAATAGGCGCCGTACCAGGGACCAAATCTATCACAAACTTGATATCATGATCCGGGGGTAGACCAGGCAAATCTTTGGGAAAAATATCTACGAAATCTAGAACTACTTGTACTTGGCTTTCTGTGATCTCTTTCTTTGGCACCTCAAATACTAATGCAAGGTAACCAACACAACCTTTGTTTAGCATGTGCTGAGCCTTCATTATAGTAATAATAGGTACTCGAGGTATACTCTTAACTCCAAGGAAAGAAAAACTTGGTCCAGTCATCGGTTGAAAGGTCACTTCCTTTTTACTACAATCAATGGTTGCGTGATTTGCACTCAACCAATCCATGCCCAGTATGATGTTAAAATCACGAATGTCTAGAAGAACAAGGTCTACAAATGTTTCTCGTCCATCAACTAGGATTTTGCACCCTTTGAGCTTACAATAAGATTCAAAAATAGCTCCTGAAGGTGTGGAAACACTAAACCATTTATGTAAAGATTCTAGTGTAGCTTCTAACTTTTCAACAAAAGATAAGTTGACAAAAGAATGAGTAGCTCCTGAATCAAATCAAACAGAAGCAGGAACACCAGAAATAATCATAATACCTATAACACATAATATATGAAATCAATACCATGATTATTACTAAAAGATCTAGTTAGTAGAGTTTACCTGAAATAACATCATTTGAAGCATCAACCTCTTTATATGTCATAACATAAATATGCCCTTGAGTTTTCTTTTGCCCACTGTTGCCACCAATGGTCTGGTTCTCCTTGCAGTCTTTGATAAAGTGCCCTGACTTCCCACATTTAAAGCACAAATCAGAACCCATACGACATTCGCCTGAGTGAGCCTTTTCGCATATTTTACAAGTTGTCACCATTTTTTTATTGTTGTTACCACCTTTGTCGCTTCCACTATGACTTCCTTTCCTCTTTTGGTTGTTTCTATTCCAGGGCTTTCCTTTTTGATTTACGTTTGATTTTTGACTATCCAGTTGACGGGACTTCTGATCATCTTCAGCTAAAATCTGAGCTCGATCTAAAACTTGAGCATAGGTGGTTAACTTCAGAACTTTGGTCGAGCGCCTTAAGTCAGGTTTCAATCCCATTTCAAAATTCCTCGCCTTACGCTCCTCAGTGTCTACTAGATGTGGTGCAAAACGAGATAGTTGTTCGAATCGACGTTCATATTGTGAAACAGTCATGGACCCTTGCACTAAGTTGATGAACTCTATCTCTTTAGCTTGTCTCATAGAGTATGAAAAGTACTTCTCAAAGAAGATTTCTTTGAAACGATTCCATGTCACAGGGTTGGCTTGAGTATTGTGAATACGATCAATCGTCTCCCACTAGTATGCTAGCTCACCTTTCATCATAAAAATAGCACACTCGACACGTTGTTGATTGGTGCATGTCAATAAACGAAAGATGTGTTCCAATTCTTTGATCCAACCCTCTGCAATAAGTAGGTTTGTGCCTCCCTGGAAACTTGAAGGTTTCATCCTCCTGAATTACTCATAAACAGGGAGTGTTACTCTACCAGGATGAGGAGCTTGAGCAACTTGTGCATGTGGTTGTTGTTGTTGGTACTGTAAAACTTGGTTAACAAAATTTGTTATGAGTTACACCAGTTGTCCACATTTATTTGCACATTCTGAGTCCGATTCCTAGCTTGATGTTGGGGCTGATTATCCGCTCCTTCTGTAGAGGCATTTTGTGGAATGTTTTGTCGTGGTGGCATCTCTAAAAAGAAAAATCTTACTAAAGTCTCATTCTAGAGTTCTAAATAAAAATAATAATAAATATGTATGACAAAAATCATATATATATAAAGGAAATATAAATAATTCCATGTCATCTTTTTTTTTTTTCACTTACCAGTTGGCTGAAAGTGGGCTTCCCATGGCAATAACCTAATTTTACCCTCTATTTTTTTTTCTGAAAAAAAAGTCTACAGAATCGACTAAACTCTTGCTTTGATACCAACTGTCACATCCCCTAATTTAGGTATGCACCTAAGCTAGAAAATGTTTAATTTTTGTATTCATCTTCTAAAATAAAATGGAAAAAAAATCCAGTAAAACTTTTTTTTAAATAAAAAGAAATATTTAAACTAAAAAAAAAACCGCAAGTCCTTAAAAAAAATTTGTAGTGAAATACCACACAACCAACCTTGTTGAAACCATATGACTCTTCTTTATCTTTTATTTTTTATTATTTATGCCAAAAAAAACAGTCATTATATAAAAAAATATTAACACATGCTATCATTGCTCTTAAGAAACATATTTTATATGTTTGAAAAATTCCATAACATAAAATAACATAATAGTTTTCATAACAAAACCAAATCTGTAAACATTCAGCAACCTAGGCATACTTAAATAATTTTAGATTCAACAATATAATTCGGTTTATCCTATAACTTTGCATAACTTATTAAGACATATAAATAAAGATCTATAAAAAATATCAGAATTTATAAAAAATATTTATTACATTTTTCATAATTTTGAATCCAAATATTGTAACCCAGTAAAACTGTTAAACTGAAACTAGTGTACAATTATAAAATTTTATAGATTTTTTCTTAAATCAAAATATTTTGAAACTTTGTGGAAGTATTTTAAAGATAATATAAAATATGTATAAAAATTATAGACTCCAAAATAGACCATTAAATATCACTTTAAATTCATGAAATTCTACATCAGGATTTATATCAGCACCAAAATCGGCAAAATGATAAATATTTCTAAAATCATATTTAATTGTAGAAATTTCCAAAACTCGTGAAAATATTTGGAGAATCACACATTAATAAACTTCCAGTAAAAATTTCAAGTCGAAAAAATATTAATAGCATGGGTTTTTAACGTTAATAAATGGAATATTAAATCTGTCAGATTCACTGATGTTAAGGACAATATAAATAAAAAATTTGATAACGAATAAAAATAAACCCCTATGATCATAAAAATTTTCAGAATATAATTTAACATATAAATAAACAAGTTGTTAAAATTTCAGATTATAAAAAAAAATTCTATCCCTAGATATCATAGGTTGAATTTTGTTCTAACAGTAGCAAAAATAATAAACTCAAAGAAAAGAGTGTTTTTAAATATTTACCTTTTTCTTGAAAATTGAAGAAGACTAAGCAAAAACTCTTGAAATCACAAATAATCTAAAGAAATATGAGAGAAAGATAGGTAGAAAATTTAGGAGGAGGCTTAATTGTATTCTTATGAGAAAGATATATATATATATATATATATATATAGGTTTTCGGCTTAAGGTTTTTTTTTTCTTTTTTTTTTCTTTTATTATAAATCAATCAACGTTTTTTTTTAATCATATCACTTTCTTTTTCTTTTTTTTTTTTAAACTAACGTATTAACCTATTACTAGGTTTCATCAAGTTGTGGGAAACTTCCCTTTTCTCCTTTTTTGACTAAATTAGAATTTTATTTATTTATTTTGTAATAATAAGTAAATACTAACCAAAATCTATAAACAAGTAACGTAATAAAATAAAATCTATATATTAATATATACATAAAAAAAATAAAATTGTGGAATCAAAACTTTACGCACGATACACTTATTTTATCATTATAATAATAATAACGATACTACTAATAATAGTAATAAAAATAGACATACTTAATCACATTATTATAACAATCATATATAATGCAAATGCATGAAAATTTATTTCTAATTAGGCACGTAGTCCAACTTGGCTTTCATGTGCGTATTCCACTGCAACCGTATTTACAAAAATTTTGTTAGTACATAACCGTTTCACTTATCATAACCATAGATTTAAAACACATGAAAAATAAAAATCATATTATAGGATAGACTTAATATTACACCATTCATTCAAGCTCACGAATCATATGTGTCAGTGCTGAGTCAAGTTGAGCATACTTGCCAGATACTTCTATACATAGCTAAGCTTGAGAACGTTCAAAACCATAGCCCATTTGATGTGTCGTATGACACATACTATGGGTAGAAGCCGCTATTTGACGAGTTTCATCAATTTGTAAATGAATAAGCCTAATGATGTAAATTATGGAGAAGAGTCCCACACCACCCAAGTTAGAGTCATCTTGCCTGGAACACCGTCATTGTAAACTTTAATAGGAGCTGAGAATGTCTCGCCTTCTCGGTATGTATTCTTTTCTATTACGCTTATATTGTACATTTAAATTTTGAGAACTTTGCTAATGTTGAGTTTACGGGTGAGAACACTTATTGCCAATGTTGGTAGTTATGACTTTTTTCCTATGAGTTGGTTTCTTTGGCAAATCCTTTATTCATTTTTGTTTTCTTTTGCTTGTTTAAATAAGTTATGAGTTTTATTAAGATGAGATAGCTCATTAATGATGATGAGTTTAGTCTTTAAATATTCTTTAGGTCTTTTGAAATACAATTCACTGAAATTATTCGTGTGCTTGACTCATATTAATTGAACCTCATTCTTGATTCTATGCATTTGAGTTCGATAATCATGATCACTTGACTTTTTAAGCTTTTGGAGAATAATTGTATACATTAGATAGGCATTAACATCTTATGAACTCTAGAACTCTTGAGTGAAGCTTGAGATGAAATTCTATGTTAAGTGTTATTGGAAAAATGATTTAGACTATTTTTAGACCGTTTGAGCCTTTCAAGTTAACTTTGATACATTATCATCTAAATACACCCACTTTGAGCCTATTTGTACCTTTTTTTTTCCTACTATATTTTTGCCAAACCATAATGGCCACCAACCTTATCCTTAAGCATATTAATTANTTGAGAGGGAAGGTAGTGTTACGAAGTCAAAAAAAACAAAAAAAAAAACATAAGGGAATAATTTGATGAAAATTTTGTGTCCTTATCTTTTATTTTATTGTTCAATATTGAGAACAATGTTGATTTTGAGTTTGGGGGAGAGATTTTTTATTTACATCCTTTGGTCTTATTTCATATCTTTCATTTTTAAAAAAAAAATTCAATATATCTTTGGTGAAGTATTGATAGAAGAGAAATTTAGTTGAAAAGAAGTGTAGAAGTGCTATTTAGTGTACCAAAAAATAACTTTACAAAGATCCTAAATTAATGTGCTTAAGGATGGTTTGAACCAAAAAATTTTCAAAAATTATCTTACCTTTACCCAAGCTGATATTACAAGCTTAATGAAAGACTTTTTGATCTTTGATGGCATACTAACATATATTAGTAGATAGCGATATAAAAAATAGGCATATAGTAGTTCCAAATTGCATCATATAGAGATTTTTCATTGTCAATCGAAACACACAAGTCTATCTGAAATTCATTTTGATAACTAATAATGATTTTGCACACACTTACACAATAAGAGTCGTTAGTGGAGTTAGATTGATACTTGAACTTGAAAATTTAAATAATCTCAATATTTGCATTTCCTTTGAGCTGAGAATATTTTGTAGCTTCAGAGATACTTACATGGTTTTTGATTTAATACAAAACTCACACTTTGTTGTTTATGTCTTCAGTATTTGATTTGTGTTTGCTTTTCTTTTTCTTATTTTTTTTTACTTGAGGACAAGTAAATATTCGAGTTTGGGGGTATTTAATGAGTGATTAATTCACTAATAAATCAAATATTATTCAAACTAAATAACTGTAGGATCTTAAGCATTTTTGTTGCTTTGATGTGTTTTTATTTTGTTTTTGTTTGTCTTGTGAATAAATGAGAATCAAGATAAATCGATACCAAATATCGGTATTTAAACTCTTTTAAATTAAATTTGAGTCCGATACGAATATAATGTAACAAAAATTGGGCAAAATGGAGCTAAAAAGAAGAAACAGTACCCTTAGGAAGAAAAACTATCATACTGAGTTCCAGAGTTAAAAGCGTTGTAGCACTGTAATAGTAGTGCCACAACACTACCTGGAAAACAGAGTTTTAGAGACTACAGTACTGTGGCACTTGTCTGGAAGCATTCTAAAGCGTATTTTTAGCGACTTTTTAGAGTCAATCTAGACCTTTGATGCCATCTGATCGAATGGTTGACATTCTACCCAGCCTAGGTCACCTTAGAGCCCCTTAAATATATCCTTACGCCTTTATTTCAAGTGTGAAGAGTTGGAGAAAAGATGCACAATTGAGAGCTCAAAATTCCTAGAGAGAGAAGTACTTTGGAGTTAAAATTTAGAGAGGAAACTTGAGAGAGTTGCTTGAAGAATTGAAGAGTTGAAGTTCTACCTTCACAAAAGAGATTTTCTCATCCTCTTTCTCACCCTAATCTCATTTGAATTTTGTATTGTACTTGATTATTGGACATATTTGGATATATGAAATTCTTGTTGAGATTAATATTGGATTCTCCTATATCAAATTAATTGTTATATGCTTAGGATATGATGTCACTTAAACTTTGATTCTATGTCTTGATTTATAATATGTTCTTTGATATTGTTTTTGAAATTATTTATACTATTCTATGCTTAATGCTTCTCAACTAATTAGTTACTAGTTGGATGATTTAGTTTCTAAAATTTGGCACTTGAGAAAGGGAATTTTAGAAATAACTATGGAATAGTATAACTTAGGACTTGTAGAGTCTGAGAAAACCTATAGTTCCTTTGAAGCCACAATCAAAGAACCATTGAACACAATGAATTCTTAATTTCTATGTTTTGAATAGAAATATTGGAACTGAGATTTAGAAATGATTTCACTTGGTACTCGAGAGAAAGAGTAAAAATATCTATAATTCTTAGCTTATAAACTAGGAATAATTGATTTGAATACAATTAGAGATCAAAAGACATAGTTGATAGTTAGGTAAATTCAATACCCTAGTACATTTATGCATAGAAATCTCCATATTTTATTTTTGTATTTATATTTATATTTGTATTTATTCAACTTATAACTTCGTTTAGTTTGGTTGCCTAAATAAAATTAGATCATGATAATTCCAGTAATTAATAATAATTTAATACCCAATTCTTCGTGAGATTGATAACTCTCTTATCATTTTGTTACTTGTATATGACCCATGTACTTACAGTTATATTACATATATGCATGTAGTGTAACAGTAGATTGGTCTAAATTAATGTTTTATATTTATATTTTTTAAAAAAAGTTTTTGAATTCAATCACAAATTTTAATTTTTTTTAAAAATTCACCTACATATTTAGTTATAACATTTTTTTTTTGTAATACAAATGTATTATATAAAGGGATACATGTTTATAAATTTTATATTATTCTTCTTTTCTTCTCCTAGTTTGTAAATTTTATAAAATAAGTGAGTTTTCTATATCTAATTTATAGGGTATTTTAAATAAAAATTGCACATATTATTCTATAAATGAGAAAACAGTGATCCTATAACATCAAATAAATTAAGAATTACTTTTACATATCTTATTATAACTACAAAGTTAAGAGAAGGAATTTTATATTATAATCTAGATGTTTAATTTTAAACATAAAAAAATATATAAAAAAATTAATCTTTATTAAATTTTTATTTAAGTTAGTTTAAAATTTTGATCTCTCTATTTGTTCCTCTTGAAATATTTTTTTGGGTTTGCCACGCACATAAATTATAGGTAAAGCTTTTTAGAGAAAAAGTAGGTAGGATTCTTCTGTTGCTATTCAAACTGTACACCACTTTAATATATTTATGAAGCATTTTAACACCACTATTAGTATCATTAATTTGCTTCCTTCCTCCGTTATTTGTAATGACTTGACATACCACAATCCCTGTATACTTTAGGTGCGAATCCAAATCCAACGGTAGTCGACACGTTCACATTGGAGCTACGAAAATGTGAAAGCACGAATCTAGTGTGTAATTGGCTATGGGTTTTGCCGTTACCATTTTATTGGGACACATCAATTCTCAAGGTTAATAATTGGGGCACGATTGGTATATATCTTATTTATTCTTCACAGTAATAGCACATTGGTTCCATTAAAGGAAAAAAAAAAAATAGCACATTGGAGGAAAAAAAGAGGTGAATTGCTTTATAAAAAAGTGCTTTTTAACCCCACCTTTTTTTTTTCTCTCTAAATTGCTTACGAATGAAGACACTGACTTGTGAGTTGTGTGCAATATTATTCTAATTATGATTAGTTGAAATTATTATACGGATTGAAATCTTACATACTTAGAAAGAATTATGTTATTGCTAATACAAGTTATTACAGGTAAGCACTAAAAGATTTTGGCTGTCGTTTTCCGATGTCCTTAAACAGCAGGTGCTACTAGGATTCTAATAAGCATTTAATTAACTAATAATATTCTCTCTTGTCAGGTCTGTTTAGCTGCAGTAGTGTAATGTTTATTATAAAACGTCAAATAAATTACTTTGACTGTCTTACTGTTTTACCACTAGATTGAGATTGCAACACCACCATTTTTTCAAGACCATCCTATTATTATAGTTACGCTGATGTAGAACTTTACATTGATTATCACTAACAAAATGTTAAAATACCTAAACCCTACTCTGTATTATAGCAAAATATCAGTTTTCTCCCTGATATTTTTCAAAATACAAAATATATCTCTTCTATTTAAAAAATTGGATCAAATTTGTACCCTAGATCACATTTTGTCAAAATTATATTTTGAGATAATATCCTCGGCCAAAATTAATAAAATAGTATAACTACTTCCTTAGCCCTACAATCGAACATCCAAATTTTTTTCTTTTTAAAAAAAGAAAAAAAATTTAAGATTTTAATTATATAAATTTCAGTATTTGATATTAAAGCTGTTTGATTGTAGATTTAAAGGACAAATTGATCATTGACGAGAGATGATTTGGTCCTTTTAGGATAAAAGTTGGCAAAAGTCAATAAGAAATTGCTATAGGGGATAAATTTGATCAATCTGAGAAACTGAGTGGATAAATTTATATAGTTCTAAAAAGATAGAGGAAAAAACTGGTATTTTGAAAAAGCATAAGATATAATTTTAGTATGTCCCCATAACAAAATACTCATAGAGTTCCATTAATACACACAAATGTCTCCAAATTAGAAAAGAAAATCATTTATTTTCTTTTCAATAATTGGCCGGTAACTTTTTTTTCTTTTTGGGGGGTTCTGGAAAAAACGTTGAATGAGTAAGTGGACTAATTATGGTCCTTTTACTGTTACATTAAACAGTATTGTTGATGCTCAATATTGCTCTTGGATGATTAGTTGCAGGAATATTTTTATTTAAATAAAAAAGAAAAAAATAAAGTCAAGCAATTTCATTACTGCCGCACGCAAAATTCGTCCTTGATCTCTTTTATTTTGTCCTTTTAAATGTTCTCTCGATGAGTCTAGAACCATGTGATCATTTACATGACAGAGATTATTTATGTCTCATCGAGGATCTCAAATTTTTATTTCTTTATTTTTTTATTTTTTCCCTCTCGAATTTCCTTTTCCTCTTTTAAATTTACAACATTTTCCTTGACTAGTTTAGCATCCCAACTTTTCCATTACATTTTAAAATAATTCTCTATTTTAATTTTTCCAGAACCAGCTGAGAGTTAACTACAAGTTCATATCTAAGAGTCATCTCCATTGCAAATTATGCTATTGCAAATGTTATATTTGACACAAAAATAACAAATTAGCATAGCAAATCGAATACAGATTAAAATCTTGTAACTCGTTCTGTATTAAAAAAGTGGATTGATTGAGAAATGTTAAGACAAAGACTAAGAGTTTGTTGGAGATTAGTTAAGCCTAATAATTAATTAGTTAGTCTCTGTACAGCTGTCACATTGTTACGAGCTTAAGAATTGTTAGTCAGGCTTATTTTAAATTTACTAATTATATTATTATAATGTTATATTTGAGATAATATATAGCATATGTTAAATTTGGCACAACAAAGAGCATTGCATTGGAGAATAATTTTGTACTATGCTAAGGTATACTATTAACACAATGAAATAACATTACATCGGAGATGCTCTATTAATAATATCATAGATAGAAATTAATAGATAATAACACTCGCGCATTATTTTGCTAGCCGTGTCATATATAACAATACTTACCTATTATTTTGCTAATTGTTTCATATATAAAAGCACTTGCATATTATAACTTCTTAACACTATAAAATTACACTTTGATCGTGTAATGTTAGGGATCTTTTGGACATTAGACCATTTTAAATAGTATTTTTGAGGAAATAAATTCTTTTTATAAATCGACCATTAAAAGGTCTATTTCTCAAAAAAAAATTAATTAAAAATGAGAAAATTTCCTAAAATACATTACTAAATGGCCTACTTCACCTAAGTTCCTATTAAAGTTTTTCTTTTTAACACTGATAAATTCCGTCTTTTCCTTTTTGTAATCAAATGATCGAGTAAATCAATTTTTACACTTAATTTATCAACTCTTATCTAATTTATGTAGTAAGCAAATCAATCTTTATTCAAAATAAAAATGGTATTTGTTTCGAAGGGCAACAAATTCCAAAATTTTGCTAAAAGCCCCTAATTTTTACTATTGAACATATTTTATTCTTTTGAAAAACTTAAATAGACAAGGAAGGTCTCACAATGCACATAGTCATGCTAAGACCTTCAGTGCATACTACAATTCTAAAGTTGTATTTGACGCAAAAATTAAAGAAATGCTAAATTTGGAACATTATTATTATTATTATTATGTTTTACTGCATTTGGATGATATCATTTATTTTGACAGTCAAATTAAAATTTCATTAATTAAACAAATAATTAAATAAAATAACTCATTATAAATGAATAATCTGCAAACTATTGTATTCGACTAGAGGTTTTTTAAAAATGCCTATTCACCTTCAAAATCACCGACTACCACGAAGAGTTAGTTTTACGTACTAACTAATAATTAATGTAAAGGATATTTTGTAGAAATCTAGTTTGGACATATAAAATATTTTTGATCTTGATCCCAAAAGTTCAAATCTAAAGATATCAACGAAAAACCACACGAAAGTAAAGAAAACAAACAGATACTTAATTAAGGAATGTTTTGGTATCTTATGCTAAATTAGAGCATCAATATCTAATGAGACACTGTACGGGTTCCATTTATTGGAACTATATTTTCTATCATTTTTATTACAAATTGGTCAAGGCACTTAGGCATATTTACATTGGAAATCATACAGTGATTTCATGATGAGTTAGCCGTAGCCACAAACGAAATGCTCTAATAATACGATAATTAATGCCACGGTGCTAAAATGGTGTTTAGAGCTGTCATGCCGAAAGGAAAGCTATATTAGAAATTCTAACTTGAAGTTTCTTTACAAAATTATAATACAATATCACGATTCTCATCCTTAAATGCAATTGTTATCCTGTAATCTTTAAGGATCCAATTACTAATTAAGTAAGCATGTCCACTCCACCAGCAAAATGCATCACATGCATATTATTTTATTAAATTAAAAAATCCTTTAATAAATGTATATTCTTTATATATATATATATATATATATATTTTCTTATACTAACAGTTTAGACAAGAAAAGCATGACATTGTTTATATATATATATATATATATATATATATATATATATATATAGAGGTTGCTAATCCAATATGTATTTTTTTCTTTTACCTATTTTTTTTTTCGTCGTTGGATCACCATTAGATAGTGATCCAATGGCTATAATGAAGTGCATGAAAAGACGTGCATCATTAATGTTCTTTCTCTCTCTTATTTTTTACAATAAAAAAATATGCATATTAAATTTTCATCGGCCAAATTAATACCTATGCATAGGTAAAAAAATAAAAAATACCTACTGAATTGGTGCCCATATATATATATATATGTATAATATCTTTCTTTTTAAACTAAATAATTGATTGTTCAATCGTGGTATTCTTTTCAGAATAGATATCGATTATGTTTTGAGCAGATTATGGATGCGTTAAAATAATTGCAGTAATGCAAAAGATGTGTCAAAAGATGGGGAAGGAAAATGGTTTGTCGAGAAAAATAATGAAAATATTTGTATGGTGAGTTTTTATTCATAACCAACTGAAGTATAATTATAGATAACCTTTAAGAGTATGTAGTCATGGAATTTTTTTTTCCAATTAGCAAAAAAGTAAACTCTATACAGAAATGATTTTTTTTCAAAAAATAATAATTTTTTTGAACTCAACTAAGCATTGCAATAGCAGATCGGGATTTATAAAATTTTTTATAGTAAAAATCAAGAAATTGATTCATATTATTTGATAGCATTAGAAATATTTTGAATTACCAGACATACTGCTAAACTAAATTACTTAGTGCATGTTCATTAAAAAAAAAAGTATATACATTAATAGTATATTTCTTAATTGTGAATAATATGACATTTTGCAGATAGAAAAAGAAAAAGAGGACAATAATATTGTTGGGCCTTAATTTTTACTAGAGATTAGTATATATATATATATATATATATATATAGGGCCACAGATATAAATATAGTCCTTTCGAAGGGACCTATCATGTTTATATTTTAGTCAATATAGGTCATAATTTAACCAATCTATATTGGACAGAATATAATCCGTATTAGTCAAAATATGAATGGAATTAATTCTATCAGCGAGACTACATCCTTGCCATATATATAAATACCCTTATAATTAATACTTATACATCAAACATCAAACTAGTGATGAAAGTAATTGCATACTAATTAATGACATAAAATCGTAGAACTATAGGAACAACTTAAGTCAAATTATATTCGTCTTTTTTCCTTCAATTAATTAGTAGAGGTCATAATCAATCGAATGGAAATTTAACAAATATATGTGACCACAAACTTTATTGTAACATAAAAATTGTAAGAAATGTTTTGTTTTGTACGTTATTGAAAGCCTTTAAAAGTGATCGAATTAATGCTTGCGTACACATAAGAGCTCTTCGTGTCATGACCTCAATTCGCATTGACATTAAATGCGACTTTTCTCCAGCACATGAATTTTTCAAATATTCTAAGTTATGATGCTTATTGTGTTCTGCTAATTTTTTATTTTCTTTTTTATATAACATAGATATTGCGTAAATAAATTATTAACTTTTTATTCTTATTTTAATAAGTTACTTCTTATTTATTTATTACTTAGCAAACTCGTTGAAACTCTCGTGTCAAACTCGAATAGTTAGATATGTACGTGCATCCACAGACATTTTGGGGCTCACCGACATACCAACAAAATTTCATAGTGGAGAGCTGAAGGAAGGTGTGAATAGACCAAATTAATGTGCCAATACTAGCAGTGACTTATTATGACAAATCCATCTGACAATAGTAGTAAAGTATACCTATAACAAAATCTTTTAATGTCTTTTGACCTGTTACATTCAATTTTTAATGTATGCATGTACAATCCTTCGAATCTTTTTCAGTCCATAAATTCCTTTCTCCTCCAATATTATTGCAGCTACTCTGAGATGACACACCATGAGTACTACTTTTTAGCGTAAATAATCTACGACCACTAAAGAATTGAATTTAAAGTCTGATATTCCTTTGTCTTTTTCAAATGCAATTATGGTTTACAACTTGTGTTCTTCCAGAATATTACCGAAATCAAGGAAAATATACGGAGGAGTCTATTTGAAAAATGGTTATAAAAAATACTATTATTGTTAGGGAAATAATCCCGCCAGAAGACGCTCAAAATTGCAAAAATGATAAACAAAATGAAATAAGATGACATAATTTATGCGTTCACCAATTTAGTTACATCCACGAGATTAGTGCAGATCTTACACTATAAGGAGAAAATTTACACAATATTTATAATACTCAAAACTCACATCTCTAACCGCAATTACACCTAAGAATTTTTCTTTTAAAAATTCTCTCAAGAACTTCTTAATCAAAGCTCTTTCTTTATCTTTCTTTATGTTGAGATTTTTTTCTCTTTTTATTAGGATGCAAAATAGAATTGTATAGGGGTCTATTTATAGGCTAAAACTTTTCCCCTTCACATGATTAATAGCCTACAATAGCTACCCATTATCAAAAAATATGGGCTTGGATGGTAGGAACAAAAACACATGTTATATTTCATTGTCAAAAAATGTGACTGGTCACTATTTTTGACTTCTCACATTCTTTGACAATTTGACTGCCCACATTCTTTGACAATCTCTTACTTGAAGACTTGATTTCAATCAGTCTTTATACATCATGATCAATGCAGTAATCTATCTCTCATCTTCACGCTTGTAAGCTAACTGAAGCTGTATGCAACTTCAATTTATCAATGGTCACTGTCTTCGTTAGCATATCTGCAGAATTTTTGCTTCCAGTAATCTTGTTAAACACTAAGACTCCATCTTCCAAAGCTGATATGATGAAGTGATACCATACTTATATATGCTTTGTTTTGGTATGAAAAATGAGATTATTTGCTAAGTGAATTGCACTCTGGCTGTCACAATACAACACACTCTTCTCTTGCTTGTGACCTAGTTCCTCTAAGAAAGACTTAAACCAGATCATTTCATTGCAAACTTCTATTACAACAATATACTCTGCCTTAGTAGTTGAAAGTGTAATAATTTTTTACAACTTGGAAATCCAACTAACTGTTGTACCACCAAGAGTGTACATATATCCAGTAGTACTCTTTTTGTCGTCTAAATCACCGGTAATTTTAGCATCCACATAGCCTTATAAGTCCAAGCTCGTCCTTCTAAAATATAGAACTTTGTCTGCAGTACCTCTCAAATATATGAGAATCCACTTTATTGCTTTTCAGTATTGTTTACCTGGATTACTCATATATCAACTCATAATTCCTATAGCATAGGCTATATCTGGTATAGTACATATCATGGCATATATAAGACTGCTAATACCTTTGGAAGATAAACATTAATGGAAATAAGAACCCCAAAATTTACCTTAGGTGTCGTAGTGTTAGACGTGGCTTCTTCTGTTCATAGGAGGCCTCCATTGCTATTTAGGCATGTCCACTGGTTCCTCCACTGTCTTTGATGCTTTTGGTGCCTCTATTTGCTTACCACACAGTAGATTTATAGCATTTACATTCTCCTTCAAGTTGATTACAGTTTTAGATGGTAACTTTCCTGAGCCTTATGCTTCAAGTCGACTCATAGTGCTCGTGAACTAATTGACTTGGGTCTCCAGGTTCTGAATGCTAGCTCAAGTCTCTTATTGGCATTGAAGCGTATTGGTGGCTAAGGCAGCGACTATATCCTCCAGTGCTGTTTGCGAATCTTGAGTGTTGTTTTGTGGTTGATGTTAGTGTGGGGCCCGCTCCTATATCATGTACCACGTGGACGATTAAGTGTTAGAACAGGTCACAGGGGGCGCATAGTCTGACATGTGTCCAGAAGGACTGCTTAAAAGCCACACAAGTCGCATGTGATACCGCATGGGCCCGTGGGTTGTCGGAGGCCAGGGCCGAATCCATTCCAGACCCTGGGCGGGTTCGGCCTATTCTGATTCTTACCTCAATAGCTAGGGGTCAGGAGCCTTGAGGGTTTTTTGCCAGAAGATCATTGGAGGCAGCGTACTGCTCCAGACCCAGACAGGGTATTTAATGCAATCCTGAGTAGGTGTGCGCATTGGGCAAATTGTCCTGATAGGACGACGATTTGTCAAAGTCTTGCCCCTACCAGGCTCGAGCCATAGGGGATGGCAGAAAGCAGGTCACGACGATGCAAAGAAAATTACGGTAACCATAGCCTGTGATTTCTGGAGTAAGTCATGATGAGAAAAGGTACTCGATCCTGGATTAAGAGCCAGAAGGTTCTCAGTTCTAGAATTATATATATGAGCCATGCATCTCCCTGAGGAGATATATATATATATATATATATATACAGAGAGAGATATATAAAAATGTACAAGCAAGAGAAAAACTTAATCTTTGCTACTTAATCTCAGGGATAAACATTTGACTTAAGCATCGGAGAGTCTTTACAGGTGGCCACCCCCGCCTCTCTGACCCGACCTGAAGTCCAAAGCACTCTGGGATAGTGAGGATACGTGGATAGTGGGTAGATACAGTATCAGTAGTTCAGAGATACGTGAATAACTGGTAAGAATCGCACCAATAGTTTGGCACCGTTACCGGGGAACCAAAGAGCACGAGAGAAAGAGTAAGAGTCTTATGGCCATGCTCTCCCCAAACAAAGAAGCCATACAACATCAGATGACATCCTCAAGAATGACGACAAGAAGCACATGTCCCAACGCCGAAGAAAGCTCCTGGGACGCGCGACCCTGCTTGGAGCAAAAGCTGGACCAAATGCTTACCACCTTGACAGAAGCAAATAGGAAGGCGGAGATGGCCATGAGGCCGTACTGGGCTTAAAAGATGAAGTCGCAGAAGTTCGTAGAGATAATGCCTGCCTTGAACGGCTGCTGGCAAGCAAGGCCAGGAGTAGGTGAAAGGAGAACTTCGACGAGGAGGATTAGCAAGAGTCTAGGGGTCAGCAACTGCCAAGGGAAGTCCCCGCCCCATCCAGATCACAGATGTAAGGGGAACGACAAAGTCAAACAAGGCCCTTCCAGGCAAGAACGGTAGTGGACAGACGACACCAGGAGAGTCTGGAAGGTGCGCTTCCTAACTGAAAACAGGAGATGATGGCAGAGCTGAGTAAGAGGCTTGGGGCCCATCACAGCTAGACCCCCGATGATCTAGCGGAACAAACTGTGCGTGGGATCAACTAAACGGCCTTCACCGATTGGATCCAGCTGGAGCCCAAGCCGAAGGACTTCACGATCCCGACATTCAGACTATTCGAGGGAAAGACTGACCCTCTCGACCACATATACCATTTCCAGCAGAAGATGGCCCTAGAAACTAGGGATGAAGCTGTGACCTGCAAAGTCTTCTCCACTGTCCTGGCGGGGCCAGCCCTGTTATGGTTCAGGCAACTCCCAGAGAGGTTTATAAACGGCTTTAAAGATTTTTGCAAACTTTTCTTAAAACAATACACGGGCGTCCAGAGGTAGCAGAAAACCATGCGAGACCTAGACCGGTTGAAGCAATCTGCGAGCGAGTCTCCAAGGGAATATTTGTTGCGTTTCCTGAAGGAGATGTCCTTAGTGCACAACGCCGACTCGGCCCAAGCTACAAGCTCGTTCGTCAGGGGCCTACAGCTAGAATCGATGCTGTCGGACCATCTGCTCTTGAATTTTCCATATGACATGACAGACGTCCAGGCAAAATCGGAAGGGGTATTTAGGGTGCTATAGAGCCACCAGAGAGTGCCCAAAGCCTTCACTGCGATAACAATAACACCGGTGCAAACCCAAGCTACGCAGGAAGTAAAGAGGCCTACGCCGGCCCAGGGGCCAGCTTCGAAGTAGGGAGCCCCAACCCAAGCCGGTCAAGAGAGCGGCAAGAGGAGGAAAACGTTTAAGGACCCTCTGCTGAAGTACGAGCTCAACATGCCGATCGATGTGATCTATCTCTAGAACAGAGATAGGGGCATTTTCAAAGATTCGCCTAAGTTCAGCGTTCCTGAGCACATGAAGAACAGGAGCAGGTACTGCCAATTCCACAAAGATCACAGGCATAATACCATCAACCGCTGTAGCCTTTATGCGCAGGTAATGATGGCGATCCAAGCCGGCAAGTTGATGCAGTATGTGAAGACGGGCGGAAGCCAGTCCAAGGGGGACGCCACCAGGCTGGAAAAAAGAAAGTAGACCCAAGCCTCCGGGTCAGGGGAACAGGCTCTGAGGATAGTGCCAACGATTATAGGTAGACTAGAGCCGACCCAAAGTTAGGAAGAGAAGGAAAAGCACCAGAAAAGAACCGAACAGAGGGTGAAGCACCTGAGGAGCTTGGGGCATTCCATTAATCACCTAACGACGGGAGAGAGCTACACCTCAGTTGCCCCCATCGCCTTCATCCAGCAGGATTTGGCCACGGGGTGCCTACCTCATGATGACCCCCTGGTGATCAAGTTGCAGATCAACTCCGCGATGGTGGGAAGGGTCCTGGTCGACGACGGAAGTAGCGTCGACGTCCTGTTCTTCAGCACTTTCGAGAACATGGGCCTGAATCGGAGCGCGATCAGACCGACCTATCAGCCATTGTTCATCTTCAACAACACAAAGGTCAGCCCCTTGGGCATTATGACTCTGAAGGTCTGTGATGCAGAGAGGTTCCTGGACGTAGATTTTGTCGTCATCGATTGCCAGTCCTTTTTCAACATCATCAAGGGGAGAGGGTGGATCCACGCCATGCATGGCGTCACCTTCACCCTCCACCGGGTCCTAAGATGTCAATCGAAGGATGGTACCTACACGATAGACATTAAAGAAGACCAGGCCTCCATGAGGAAGCATTTTTCGACCGCCTTGAGGGGTATCGATACGAGCACGAATGTCTTGATAGGGGACAGATAGCAATCAAAGGACCGCCTGCCAGTATACATAAAGCGAATCAAAGAGGAGTCTGACGGGCCAGAAACCACGATTGAGGAGCTGGTGGTGGTTCCTTTGAAAGAAGTAGAACCAGGAAAAGTAGTCTTGATCGGGGCCCTGGTGCCTGAAGAGGAAAAGAGCGAACTGTTGGAATTCCTTAGGCAGAACAAAGACGTCTTCGTGTGGTCCCACGATGACATGCCCAGAATAGACTCCGTGCATGCCTGCCACTGACTGAACACAGATCCCAACTTTCCTCCAGTCAGACAGAAGCCCCGAAGGTTCACGCTGGAGAAAAATAAGGATATCAACAAGGAGGTCGAGATAGTGCTAGAAAATGGCCTAATCATGGAGTGCGTATACCCATGCTGGATCTCCAACCCAGTGGTGGTAAAGAAAAAAAACAGCGATGATCGGATCTGTATAGATTTCACCAATCTGAACAAGGCCTGCCCGAAAGATAGTTTTCCCCTGCCGAAGATCGATCAAATGGTCGATGCGACGGCGGAATTTGACAGGATGAGCTTCTTAGACACCTACTCTGGATATAACCAGATCCCTCTATATGAGGGAGACCAGATCCACACGGCATTCATTACGGAGCGAGGTCTGTACTGTTACGAATGCATGCCTTTTGGTTTGAAGAATGCGGGGACAACCTATCAGAGGCTCTTAAACAAAATGTTCGTCGAGCTGCTGGAGAAGACGATGGAGGTTTACATCGACGACATGGTCGTAAAAAGAAAAGAAGCTTCCGACCATCTGAGGCATCTAGATGAATGTTTCCTGATTCTGAGGCACTAGCAAATGCGTCTGAATCCTAAGAAATGCACATTCGGGGAGTCTTTCGGCTAGTTTCTAGGGCATATCGTGAGCAGAAGGGGCATTGATGCCAACCTGACCTAGTTATCCTCAATCACAGATGTACAAAGACCCTCAACCATTTGGGAGGTCCAGTGCCTAACTGGGAAGATAGCCGCACTCAGCTAGTTTGTCTCCAAAATGTCTGACTACTGTAAGCCTTTCTTCTAGTGCATAAAGAAAAGCTCCACAGTCATCTAGGGGGGGGAGTAGGACAAGGCACTGACAGAGCTCAAACTGTATTTAAGTCACCCACATATCCTGGCTTCCCCAGCAGAGAGGCAGTACTTATATGCTTATTTGGTAGTGTCTGAAGTAGCGATCAGCCCCGCACTGGTCGTCGAGGAAGACAGCAAGCATAAGCCGGTATTTTATGCAAGCCGCATGCTTTTGGATGTCGAGACGCGATATAGTATGACGGAGAAACTAGTTCTCACTTTGGTCAACGCTAAGAAAAGACTAAGGCAGTACTTCGAGGCACACTCGATTACAGTGTATACAGACTTCCCCATCTGGTAAATCTTGGCCAAACCAGACTTATCGGGATGACTGACCAAATGGGCCATCGAGCCAGGGATATACGACATCAAGTATCGACCTCGAGTGGCGAAGAAATGGCAAGTCATGGTAGACTTCCTAGTGGAAATCTAGTCCTTCGGCGAGCCACGCAACCCGCCTCAGACGTCTCCAACCCACATCTTTTCAACCTGGACCCTCTACACTGACAGATCTATGAACACCTCGGGTCAGGTATCGAAGTAGTCCTGCAGACCCCAGCAGGACTCAGGGTAGAGAAAACCTTGAGACTTGGTTTCCAGGAAACGAATAATGAGGCAGAGTACGAGGCACTACTGCAAGGCCTTGAACTGGCTCTGCACTTCGGAGTAGAAAACATTGCAGTAAAGACTGACTTGCAGTTGATCGGGGGTCAGGTCAAGAGAGACTTCGAAATAAAAGATCCAAGACTACCCAGGTACTTCTCCAGGGTAATAGAGGCGAAAGCCCACTTTAGCAACTTCGACATCGAACAGATTCCCAGGGAGATGAACCAAAAGGCTGACGAGCTAGCTAGAAGTGCATCGATCGGGGGGATGACCAAACACACAGAGATTCTGCTAGAAGGCGAAAATACGAGAGACTGAACCTTCCCCTCTGCCTCGGCCAACTTAGCGACCAGCTCTTCATGCCTAGCCCTCTCGACACTCAAAGCGTGGGCCACCGCATTACTGATCCTAGCCTCGTCCAGGCTCTGATACAGGTCGAAGGCTACCCTTAACATGGCAAGGCCGACCTTACTCCTCTCGGCTGCCATAGCATGGGCGTTCAGCTACCCGGTCAGCTCACCGACACGAGAGGAATAAAAAGACTGGATGGCGGCTAGCTATAGAATATAAGAAAGGGGAGTCAGTGTTCAGCAAAGATGCCAAAAACATGGAGATGATGGCCAGACGAGCCAAACTTGCACAATGCTGCGGCCAGTAACGAGCCCTACATTCTCCAAGGAGAGCGCCTCCAGTTTGAACACCGTGGCTAGACCCTCTTCCTAGGCATTATCCGCGTCCGAGGAATGCGACTCCACCCTGCCGACCGTGAGGATACCTTCTTCCCCTGCCAAACGCACTCTAGTAGCTTCTTCCAACCCTCTCGAAGTGGCCGATGTAGGGGCAGTAGAAAGCAGGGCAACACTAAGTGCACCGTCGACGGCAGCTGGAGGTGGCGCATCCTCAACAGAAGAAGCCTCGGCGACTGCTGCTACTTCAGCGGCCTCGGCTACCACCTCCCTTGGAGACCCGCCTGGCTGTAATTTTTCGGTCTTCTCTTGACAAATGTACTCGGATGGGCTACCACACGCAGACCTTCTCCTCCTCATGACAGTCAGGGTAGCCCCGTCATCATCACTGTCGAAAGAAGGAGCAATTCTGCCTCTCTTCCCTACCGGGCTTTCCTTCCCCTCAGATGGGTCGATTTCACGACCCCACTTCATAGCGATCGGGGGAGGGGAAGACAATCGAGACTTCAGCCTCGGAGCCCCACCACTGAGCTTGACAATCTCCCCACGGGAACGAGTGGCACCGGACCCTGCGCCTACCTTTGAGCCAGAGTTAAGGGCAGAAGGAGTCGGTGTAGTAAGTTCCCCTGGTAGGCTTGAAGGTGCCCCTTTGCCAAACACGATCTTTATGGCTGCATCTCCCGAGTCGCAGGCCCGCCTGCCTTGAGAGAAAGCACCACGAATGCTTCACCCCTGGATATGAACAGGCCCTCCAGCTCGTCGTTCGAGCCTATTCCTTGGGCGATAACTCCCTTCCCCCCGGCCTCGTCCTCAGAAGACACCACCAAGCTCCAACCGGCAAGGACCTTGGATTGGATTCTGTGGACGATGGTACTCCTCTTTGCCAAGGAGGGATCTACAAAAGGGCCAGCATCCGGACCTACAAGGGTGAACAATCTTATTAGAACATAGCTATGACCTAATCTGACAAGCCTTAAGGCATGGAATAAACTCATCCCTAACCCTCTTGGGGGCAGCAGCCTCCTCGTTTCAGAACATGGCGCACTCTTCAGTCACGAGCTTCACCGCCTCTTCAAGCTCATAGCTGGTTAGTGCCACCAAGTCGTCGGGGCCTGCTAGCTGGCTCGAGGCCATGATCTGATGACCCACTATGGCGATACGACTCTGCTCATCTTAGCGGAACCGATTCAGAGCTGAAGCGTCAAGCTGGCTCCGAAGGTGCTTGGAGGTGACCCATGTATCCAGCGGGAAGGGGAGATGAGAGACCATCCTCGGCATCATGTTCATCACCTGGGGATTTAGAACGGCCTAAATATGTCGGCAATCCCTAGAGGATCCGAGGACGACGACCCCCTTTAACTCCTTGAGCCGCCTCACCGACGGTCGTGGTTCGAACCTGTTTTCCTCCAAGGAGGCTGCGCGAGGTCAGATATCATGAGTAAAAATGGGCAAAGCTCACTCGACCCAAAAATCAAAGCATAACCCTGTACTTACTTTGTAGGAAAAATGAGGGGATTTGGAAATGCTCCCCGTTCACCCAAGGAGAGTACCACACCCCTCCGATGGCATATAGCCTAGAGTGAGAATCCCACTGCTTGTCCGACCTCGGCAGACCCTAGAAAACACGGCGCCCCAGAAGTGGCTGGAGGTAGAAAGTAGAGTAAGAGCTCTTTTTGGGGATAAGGGTGAGCTTGTAGGCATAGAAGACCACCTCTAGGTTGATATGCACATCGAGGAGGACCGACAGAGCAGAGAGCCCTATCAGGATCATGACCCCGTTGGCATTCAACTACATCGGGTGAATCCCCGTCAAGCTGAAGAACTGGTGAACTAAGGGAGGAAGGGGAAATCGCAGCCATTCTAGGTGTTTCCTCCCCAGGACGATGGAGCCTTTGGGGGCAGAGGGGCAAAGGTACCAGTCTGCCAGGCCCTCGACCCTTTGTAAGGTGACTCTGGCAGGGAGGTAGAGTTGCCTCCTTAATGAGCCTAACTCAGAATCCGCAAGGGGTGGAGCTTTTGACTCTGCTTCGGAGCCATTGTTGTGGATGCAATCGAAGAGGGCAGAAGTCTCGAGAAAAAGGAGGACTCGGGAACCCTAAGATTTGAGAAGGCTGGAAATTTGAAGGAAAGAAAGCAGGATTACATGGGGATTTTGGTAAAATAAGAGATGAGCACAAGTGCAGCTTTTATAGAGGAGGAGCTAAAAAGTCTTCCCTGGAGGAAAACAGTGCAAGGAAGATGGAAGCACTAGAATTTCAAAATTTGAAAAAATCGTGACACGGGTTGGCGTGCATCAATGTTAGTAATTGGGAAAAAATGACGATAATGAGCCACGTGTACCCTTCGAATTGGCAGACTGGAGGCACGATTTCCCCACTTGATGGATGTGAATCCATCAAATAGGGAAATGGGGGAAGTTGTGGGGCCCGCTCCTAGATCATGTATCACGTGAATGATTAATTAGCGGAATAGGTCACAGGGGGCGCACAGTCCGACACGTGTCTAGAAGGACCACTTAAAAGCCACACGAGTCGCACGTGATACCATATGGGCCCGTGGGTTATCGGAGGCCAGGGCCGAATCTATCCCAGACCCTGGAAGGGTTAGGCCCAATCTAATTCTTACCTCGACAGCTGGGGGTCAGGAGCCTCGAGGGTTTTTCGCCAGAAGATCATTAGAGGCAGCGCACAGCACCAGATCTAGACAGGGCATTTAATGCAATCCTAGGTAGGTGTGCGCATTAGGCAAACCGTCCTGACAGGACGATGGTTTGTCAAAGTCTCATCCCTGCCAAGCTCGAGCTATAAGGGATGGAGGAAAGCAGGTCACGACGATGCAACGGAAATTACGGTAACCTCGGCCTGTGATTTCTGGATTAAGTCATGATGAGAAAAGGTACTTTATCCTAGGATTAAGAGCCAAAAGGTTCTCAGTTCCAGGACTATATATATATATGAGCCATGCATCCCCTTGAGGAGATATATATATATATATACAGAGAGAGATATATAAAAATTTACAAGCAAGAGAAAAACTTAATCTTTACTACTCAATCTCAGGGATAAACATCTAACTTAAGCATCAGAGAGTCTTTGCAGGTAGCCACCCCCACTTCTTTGACCCGACCAGAAGTCAAAAGCACTCTGGGATAGTGAGGATGCGTGAACAGTTGGTAGATACAGCATCAGCAGTTCAGAGACACGTGGACAACTGGTAAGAATCGCACCAACAGTTAGTATTGTTGTTGCAACTTTGGTTGAGAAAATTGAAGAGGCCGATTACGTATGGCAATAAGAGCAGATGATTGTTTCCGAAGTAACTAAAATTTAGATAATCACTTTTCTCTTAGTTTTCTAAAGCAGTCGTCAAACCAATATTTTAGCAGTACTAAACACACCACATAAGGGAGGGGGAAAGAGCCTTTTATAGCCTTTTATAGGCTACTCCCTCAAGTAAAATTAGTGCTCTGTGTTATTTTCCCTGATAATCGGTAACGTCGTTTTATTTATATTTCAGCACTTTAATGTTATTTGTTTATTATTATTTCTTATGATATGACATAACTTACCGCTTCATAATTCTAACCCCTCTAATTAACTAAAATTGGCATATAGATGGTACTGCCTTCATATGGATAAGTAACGACAACTTTTCATATATAAGAGCCATAAATCCATAGGCCGTAAGGAGCCCAATAGAGGCTTAAAGTGAAGGAAATTACAATAAAACGAGCTGAAATTAAAAAAAAAAATATATGTCTATAAGTATAAGTATATAATTACTCTCTCTCGTTAAGAATGACTACATCATAGCAAAGCAATATTAGGATTTGGGAATTACTCTCCAAGGAAAGTTTGTAGTCAAATCTCTAGAGTTTGAGAATACTTCATATTTATTTTTTTTCTAAAAATCCTTAATTTTAACCAAAAGGGATATTATTGTCAATTTAATTTAGAGATGTATTGTGACATCCCCCCCTTCCCACACACGTACGTAAGGATATTTGTATAAATATTTGGTGAGATCGGGAGACGCTACTCGACTTAGAACTGATAAAACAAGGGAAAATTAAAACTTTTGACTTTCTAGAGAGAGAAAGAAAAACTCCACTCATTTTTTTACATATAGTATAATTTATACATACATACATACTCCCAAAGTGGACCTCTCATAAAAATATACATAATGTATATACACTTAAAACAAATACAAAATTCTCAATCAGGAAACCACAACGTCAAAATTCTCATAT
Source organism: Parasponia andersonii (assembly GCA_002914805.1). Taxonomy (NCBI): domain Eukaryota; kingdom Viridiplantae; phylum Streptophyta; class Magnoliopsida; order Rosales; family Cannabaceae; genus Trema; species Trema andersonii. Next base: position 9,543 of record JXTB01000208.1, on the reverse strand, counting down.
ATACAAGCCGCGGTCGGAAAGTCATCGCTCCTCCTCTTAACTCACATATGAGCAGTATCATCTGTAAGGTAAGAATATTTGTGAGTATAAAACTCAGTAAGTAACGAGTGCAAATACAATGTGCATATTCTAGAAAATAGATAATGATGTGATTGGGATCCGTGTGTATTTTATATTGGCTGACAAGACCATGAATCGCATAATGAGCCACTCAGATAACTAATAACTAATCATAAGCTATCGTATGGAGGTCTCGAGTCTTAAATACATTTCAAACCCCTCTATGTACTGCAGAGGTCCTCCCTATACCACTATCAGAGTGTTCCTGAAAGAACTAAATATTGTCCCCGAAGGAACCTAATAATATCCCCGAAGGAACCAGATAATTGGGCACTAGCCCGCCACACCCTATTCAGTAATACTCATCAGGCAATAAAAATACACCACATGTTCATGCCTCATGTATGTCGGAATAACAGATTTAGATATTTATGCTTTAGGCATGACAGAATAACAAATACAACTTTCATATAATTCAAGGATTCCACAAGTTCAGAGAACAAATAATTTCTTACATTGCAGGTGTAACGTTACTTACCTTGTGTCCGACAGAAAAGATAGTGAAAAGGGTCAGTATCCTCTATGGTAAGGTGTGTGGAAGA
>JXTB01000207.1:649386-669118 GCA_002914805.1 Parasponia andersonii | reverse complement strand
TTTACACAAGCCATATCTCTTAATTATTCATAAATTTATTGTTGATAAAACCTCCATCAACAATTGCCAATATGAAAAACGCGCGAGCTTAGATAAATAATTTGAAGCGAAGAACTGCCCTTAGTGAAACAGCTTGAACCTAGTTTTTTTGGAGTATGTTCTCTTTTTTCAAGTTGAATAATTAGTTGAACCTTTATACATATCTTTGTAATAACATGTTCATCTCATAAAATATATAATGCTATGTGACAAATGATAGCACCTATTAGAAAATTGTACTAATTCCAATCTAGGGGAAGTGGAGATTTTTTTTTTAAAGATCAATTTTTGCAAAAAAAAAAAAAAAAAAAAAAGAAAGAAACATCAAAAGAAAAAGTGAGTCAAATGAAAAGAATTAATAATAATAAAAAAAAGCCTTTGTTGGCGCATGGACTGAATTGGACACAACAATCGAGGAAAAAGAAAGAGGCATCGATCCATCGAATTAAAAAGCCGAAAATGCCAACGAAGCCGAATAGTTTTCTGGTCGAGACCGGCAGAAAATTTTCACCAAAATGCGATTTCCTTTGCCTTAAAATCTCAATTTTCTAATAAGACGTTTAGATTTTAATTAGATCTTTTAAATCTCAAAAACCTAACATGTAAATTACTCAAAAAAAAAATCTAACTTATAAAAAGACATTCTGACTAACTTAAGACTTGTTTGGATTCATTTTTAATTTTCTGTTTAAATAAATTGAAAACAGAAATAGAAATTTTGCTTTGATTTTCAATTTTTATAAATAATAAACATGCTTGATAAATTTTATTTCACTATTTTTTTCTAAAAACAATAAAATGCAAATTATGATAGAGAATGTCATACAAATTTATACTTATGTATGTATAAACATATATGTATATATGCACTTGTGTATAAATATTAGTAAGTTATTTTGGTTTTGAAATTTGTTTTAAAAAATAAAGGTATAAAAAATTTTCATTTTTCTGTTTGGAAAAGCAAAAAACAGAAAACTAAAGTGAATTTAAACAAGCCCATAGAGATCAAGTTTACATTTCAGAAGTTCGATAATTTTGAAGTTATTTCAGAAAGGGTTAAGAGAAATCTAGTAGTGAACCCAAAAATGAGTTTTAGAAATCTACTGATTTTAAGACGCTTAATAATAATAAGTCTAAATAATGAAATATTCCATAGTTTGACCTATTAATAATAAGGTTAATAATGACGACGACGATAATAATAATAATAATGGTCATGATCGGAAATTCAAGGTCATGACTATTAGTAAATTTATATTGAAACAGTAATATATAGTGGTTTTCTAAAATTCTAGGAAATCAAGTATATGAAATTTTAGATTTTAGTTCTCAAAATTAAGCAAATTTCATAATCAAGAAACTTTTCATTTGTTTTAAATTTTTTTAAGGAAAATCCTTTATTTTTTTTAAAAAAAAGTTTAAAGGAAAATCTGATTAATTAGTTTAGAAACATTGAAAAATGGATCTAATTAAACCTTAAGTCCAATGTTCAAATAATTTACATAAAATCATTTATATTTCTAAGTACTTATTTTAATAGCAAAATTTATCTTTATACATCTACTTAATAAATATACTACGATTGGCTAAATAAATTTGACATGTAAAAGAAAAGATGGTGTAGAATAGGAATTAACCAATGAAGATGTGGGAGACGATATACATAAGCCAAACAAGCTTGTTGAGCCACCAAGACAATTATCCCAAAAATTAAATCAACACCTGAAAGTAGGAGGAGGTAGGGGGTGAATACGTGAATACTCAGTAGAGAATCGATTACAAGTTTTTATATATAAGAAAATATATTTAGTTTGAAGATCCTGCATAATTACTATTCCATTTAAAACAGTTCACAAAACCCAAGTAGAAATCATAGTTCAATAGTTTAAACATTTCAAATTATTGTAAAACATCCATCAAAATTAGTTCATATCTATTCAAGCTAACATATAACTATGTATACAATCATGATGCTCGAAGTATCCTAGTGGATCACCCGTGAGTTTGATCACCCAATGTAAAGTATCGTAAGTCCGACAGTCGCGTAAGTGTGTGAATGTATACACATGTTATATGAGTGACAAAATAAGGATATGTACAATTTCTACAAAATCTCAAGATAACTACACAGTATTCTTTAATCAAACAACTTTTAGTCCTCAAAACTGAGTTCTCAAATTATTTGTCCCGACCCTCCTCAGCCACTACTTTCCGGCAAATCAACTCCACTAAGCCAATTTCTGAGTTTTTTTGGCCATTTTACAAATTAATTTGTGGTGTTTATAAAATTATTTTTGTTAAGTTGTTTTTATGGCCGTAAAAATTATATGAGATTGAATCATTAATAAATATGGTAGTGTTGTATTGAAAAGATACACGGTTTGAGAAAAATCTTAAATTAAAAAATGTGATATTTTTCTAATTCGGGACAAAAGTGATATTATTACAAAACCGAATAGTATTGGACTGAATCTGTTACTATTTAGATTGGGCCTTAGGCTGAGATTAGAAAACTATTATTTTCTAAAATATTTATGTAAAAATGACATTTTTACAAATAATTAACAAATTTGATATTTTTTCAAATATTTTCGTAAGTGATATTTTCTTAAATAATTATGTGATAATGATTTTTTTAAAAATATTCAGCAAAGATGATATTTTTCTAAATACTTTCGAAAAGTGGTATTTTTGTAACTTTTGGGAATTAAGGGGAATTAATGCTCTGGACCTCGAAACGAAGTTTCGACTTCAAATTTGGATTTAGTAAGGTCCAGAAACGAGTTTTGATATTTTATTATATTTTCACTTAAAATTATTAAAAATTACTGCTTTGGATTTCCGATCGTGATACATCTTATTATTATTTTCATAGTTCTCTATATAAAAGAATATTGCTAATATTTTGGTGTATATAATTTCATATCTCAAAATTTTCTAAGAGCAATAATAAGAGTCAGATGAATTTGCCACAAGTTATGGATCTTTCGAAATACATTTAGATTATATTTAGCTTATAATTAACTTATATCAAATTGGCCCTTCATGAATGTCAATTACTTAGATTGTAGGCATAGCCTAATATAGTAACCACATTTCTTCTCAGCGTAAAGATCATAAATTCAAATTTTCACTTCCCAAGTAAAATGAAAAAAAAATGTCATTAAATTTTTTGAAAAGAAAACATTGAAATACAAAATGATCTGTAATATAGGGTAACTAATTCCTTTCCAAGTCCAAACGAAATTCTCTTCAATATATATATATATATATATATATATATATATATACACATATGTAACACCCCCTAGTTTAACTAAAATGATCTGTAATATAGGGTAACTAATTCCTTTTCAAGTCCAAACGAAATTCTCTTCAATATATATATATATATATATATATATATATATGTAACACCCCCTAGTTTAACTATATTGTCATATACAGTCAAACTATGAAATATTATTCTTTCTTAAACATTATCTTTTGTTTTGATAAAAAGGTGGGTAAATTTTGAACTTTCTAAAACCTTTAAACAAAAGCAACTGCATGACATTTCTTGTTAAAAGTGTCTTTACAAAATGTACAATCAAAAGAGGTTTTCACCAGTCTATTTTGTCATCAACAGTAGTATTTACATTATACCAAAATATCTCAAAATAAAAATATCGTCCATAGGTCAAGTTTGTCTACATCTGTATGATCATAGTGACAAAAGGCAAGTCAGGCAACCAGCTAGTCAATACCAAAATGTGCCTCCTCATCTGCATCACAAGACTAAAATGAGCTAAACCTCAGTAAGTAAAAATTATGCATACTTATGAATGCTTTAAAATCTCATAAAGTTCCCATTGTACCCTTTTCTTTCTTAAACATTTGAGTCCATGCAGTTTCCTTAAAAATTATTCTTAGTTGAGCCCCTTAGTACATTGCTTGTCCCGTAAGTCGATAGGCCGTGATAACATTGGGCGGAAACTCTAGCCAAGAGTAAAATACGATGCGACCGTCGTGTGAGGTTTTTTTTTTTTGAAAACTCCTTCCATCATCAAAGGGGCATCCCATACTGCGCTAATATTATCCCGCTTCAATGAGACACATTATAAGATCCACAAATCTCGCTTCAACGAGAGAGTCTGCATCAATAGAATTATTTATCCAGCTCCCATAGACTAACAATTGCCATTATAACTTATATTATAAAATTGGTACGATGGTACTCACTTTCAAATACTCTTATAATAAAAGTCTCCATTTGCATGCAAAACATGCCATGCACATGTCATTTTATAACTTTCAGGAATAAATAAGTTTCACATAAATACATCTTCCATATAGTTCTTGTGATGCAATTGAAAGCCTTTACCTACCTCGTGTCCTGATTAGGAATCGATAGTGCAAAGAGTCAATATCCTCTAGAGATTGGTGTGCTAATCACTTTGACTAGTTTGAACTTTTGTTGGAGTTCTTGCTTTCTACCTCCACTTAACTGATTCTCTAGGCTTAGAATTAGATTTTTGGACTTAAGAAGACCTGAAAAAACTATTATTTAAGTGGAAACAAGTAGAGAATTGAAATTAAAGGACAAGGCTTAGAAAGAAGAACTTAATAGAATTACTTTGAATAGTTTTGGTGTATCTTGCTTTCTAGGGCTCCAATTTGAGTTCTATCACTTGAAAACTCTTGGAAATATTTTAGGGAAGTTGAGAGAAGTTAGAAAAAGCATTGGAGAGTTTCAAGTCCTGGCTAGAGAGAAAGGAAATGCAAATGACCAGATTTGACCTAAAATCAACACTTAATGTCTAAGAAAAGGTATAACTTAAATTCTTAGGGGTATTTTGGGTATTTTACATATTACTTTCCATGTGTTCAGCTCTAGAACATCCTTAGCATAGTCACTACGTTGCTGGTCACTCCTATATACCCAAGTGTAGCCAAAGTTGGTGAATCCTACCTTAGAAAGTGAAAACTAGTCATACTTTGACTTATGATTCTATATGGCTAATCTTATTGTAATTTGGTGGAACGTAGCCCTATAACCATTCATTAAGTATAAAAATAAGCCAATTACACTCCAATTAACAATGCAAATATAATATTACTTTTATAATTATATTCTTTATTCTTTTAGCATACCGAGCTATCTCTCTGAGGGTATTAAACCTTTACACTACATTGGGACACTTCGATAATCATTAGTGTAATAATATGTATGTAAATGCACATAATATAATGAATGAGTATGTTATTATAAAACTACTATTAACGACTTCTAGATGCCTAATGTGCAATTAGAAAATATTTACTATTGGCTTAATATGTATGTGAGAATCTTGGGCACCACAATTCTCCCCTCCTTACAAAATTTCGTCCTCGAAATTTGCTTACCCAAATAGGTGTGGATACTTAGTTTTCATCTCTTCCTCTCTTTCCTATGTGGCCTCTTCCACTTCATAGTTCTTCCACAATACTTTAACCAAAGGAATTTTCTTGTTTCTAAGTTCTTTTTCTTTTGTATCCAAAATCTTCACTGGATGTTCCTCATAACTCACATCTTGATTTAGCTCTAATTGCTCAAAATTCAGAATATGCGAAGGATTTGAAATGTACCTTCTTAATATAGAGACATGAAATACATTGTGTACATTCAATAATAATGGCGGCAAAGCGAGTCTATAAGCAATATCTCTAACTTTGTCGAGTATCTCAAAAAGACCTACATATCTGGGACTTAGCTTTCCTTTCTTCCCAAACCTCATGATTCCTTTTATGGGAGCAACCTTCAAGAACACTTTATCTCCAATGTTAAATTCTAATTTTCTTCTTTGAGGATCTGAATAATGTTTCTGTCTACTTTGAGCAGCTAGTATCCTTTTTCGAATCTTTTCTGCTACCTCATTTGTCTCTCTTATTAATTCTGGACCCAGAAATTTTCTCTCCCCCATCTCATCCCAATGAATAGGAGATCTGTACTTTCTTCTATACAGTGCTTCATATGGGGGCATTTCAATAGAAGCTTGGTAACTGTTATTGTAAACAAATTCTATAAGTGGCAGGTATTTGCTCCAAGATCCATGGAAATCTAACACACAAGTTCTGAGTATGTCTTCAAGGGTCTGTATAGTCTTCTCTGATTGCCCATCAGTATGAGGATAAAAAGCTATACTAAATGCCAATTTTGTACCCATTGCCTCTTGAACACTCCTCCAAAATTTCGAAGTAAATCTAGAATCTCGGTCAGAAATGATAACTTTTAGAACACCATATAGTCTCACAATCTCTTGAAGATATAACTGAGTAAACTGGTCCAAGTTATAGCAGGAAGGAAATGAGCTGATTTGGTATATCTATCCATAATCACCCAAATAGCATCATGTCCCTTAGTTGTCTTAGGAAGTCCGACAACAAGATCCATAGCAATCTCTTCCCATTTCCATTGGGATATGTTCAAAGGCTTTAATTTCCCAGCAGGTCTTTGATATTCAGCTTTGACTTGCTGGCATGTGAGACACTGCTCTACAAACTCAGTCACATCTTTCTCCATACCAGGCCACCAGTAATACATCTTTAAGTCATACTCTCAAAGTGGACCTCTCATAAAAATATACATAATGTACACACACTCAAAACAGATACAAAATTCTCAGTCAGGAAACTACAGCGTTAAAATTCTCATATACACAAGCTGCGGTCAGAAAGTCAGCACTCCTCCTCTTAACTCACATATGAGCAGTATCATCTGCAATGTAAGAATATTTGTGAATATAAAACTCAGTAAGTAACAAGTGCAAATGCAACGTGCATATTCTAGAAAACAGATAATGGTATGATTGAGATCCCTGTGTATTTTGTATTGCATGACAAGACCGTGAATCGGATACTGAGCCACTCAGATAACTAATAACTAATCATAAGCCGTCGTATGAAGGTCTCGAGTCTCAAATACATTTCAGACCCATCTGTGTACTACAGAGGTCCTCCTTATACCACTATCAGAGTGTTCCCGAAAGAACTAAATATTATCCTTAAAGGAACCTAATAATGTCCCCGAAAAAACCAGATAATATTCCCGAAGGAACCAGATAATTGGGCTCTAATACTCGTCAGACAATATAAATACACCACATATTCATGCCTCATGTATGTCGGAATAACAGATTTAGATATTTATATTTTAGGCATAACAGAATAAAAAATACAACTTTTCATATAATTCAAGGATTCCATAAGTTCACAGAATAAATATTCTTACATTGCAGGTGTAACGTTACTTACTTTGTGTCCGACAGAAAAGATAGTGAAAAGGGTCAGTATCCTCTGTGGTAAGGTGTGTGGAAGACCTGATATCAATTTCATTACTAGAATGATTATTACAATGTAAAATGCTTAAAGAAAGCAACCACAAGCATAAATCACAACTTTCACAAAATCAATAAATTTAATCACAAAATGAACCAAAATGGCATATATTTTCATAAAAACTAGTCTATTTACTTCTAAATGGTACCATTTAATTTTAAAAATATTTAGATAGCACCTCCCCTATTTTTAGAACATTCCTACATGATTAAAATCATGGTTTAAGATCTACAATAACAATCCACAAGCCAATTCTGACATATATACCTCAAAGAGGATCATTTAGAACAACGTAAATGCACTTGAATTCCTTTCGGTTTAAACAAAGTTTAAAACCACTTTTACACTTGTATATCATCATAACCAGCCAGTAAATAGGTGTAATCTACATAAAAGGATCAATGTCTTACACATTCCAAGTAATGAAATCAAATTACAAGTGTAGATAACTTATTCCAATAATGAAAACACTTGAATCCACAAATAGCAAACTTTGGGGCTTTAAGTCTAACTTTAATCCTTCACTTAAATTCTATGTTTCCAACCATATATAAGGTTTTCTAGGACCTTTATTCATCAAATAAAAGCTTTGATTTAAGAGCTAATGCAATAGAAATAAATTACTAATTCCAAATTCCATAAAAAGCTCACATTGACTAGTTTGAACCTTTGTTGAAGCCCTTGCTTTCGTCTTCCACAAAACTGATTTCTATGGCTTAGAAATTGATCTTAGGACTCAAGAGGACCTTGACTAGTTTGGACCTATCTTGCTTTCTTGAGCTCCAAATTGAGTTTTATCACTTGGAAACTCTTGGAAATAGTTAATGGGAGCTGAGAGAAGTCTAAAAATGAGTGGGAGAGTTTCAGGCCGTGGCTGGAGAGAAAGGAGAAGAAAGTGACCAGATTTGGTCCAAAAGTGATACTTAATAACTAAGAAATGGCATAACTTAAGTTCTAGGGGTATTTTGGGAATTTTGCAACTTACTTTCCATATGTCCAGCTCTAAAACATCCTTAGCATACTCACCACGTTGCTGGCCCATCCTATACACCCAAGTGTAGACCAAAATGGTGAAACCTAGCTTAAGAGGTGAAAACTAGTCATACTTTGACCTATAATTCCATATGGCCAATCTTATTGTAATCTAGTGAAACCTAGCCTCATAACTAATCATTAAATATAAAAATAAGTCAATTAGACTCCAATTAATAATGCAAACAAAGTATCAATACCTAATTATTAGAGTGCACAAAGATGACATTACGCGATTAAGCTTAATCTAAGCTAGTTTAGTATAATTAAACACAGTTCAGTACAGTAACTGCCACCTCGTGCTTATCTGAAACTAACATTTTGGAAAATGCTAGAAATGGTTTCTACACATTAAATAAAAGCTATTTGACGTGTTAAACACACAGTGAATTTGGCTCCAAAAAGCGTGAAAAATGTATTTTACCGAAAAACTACCATTTGACCAAGTTATCAACAGACATAATTTTAATGCGAGTTCGCATAGTATTACTATTCATAAATGTATTCTTTGTTCCTTTCATCCACCAAGCTCTCTTTCTCTGAGGGTACTGAGCCTTTACACTGCATGGGAACACTTCCACAAATATTAGTACAATAATACAGATCATTTATAATCAGAATGAGTAATTTACCATGAAATTGATACTAGTTGCTTGATATGTCTATTATGCAATATGAATATGTTTATTATTGGCTTATTATGTATGTGAGAATCTTGGGCATCACAAAATTAATTTCAAATTTAATTAAATAAAAATAAATTATCCTAAAATAAATTAAATTAAATTAAATATCTAAGATATAATTAAATAAAATTATATAAAAATCAAATTAATTATAAACAACCTAAATTAAACTAAAATTAACACAAAACACACAAAATTAATTAAGAAAAATAACATAAATAATTCTATTTTCATAGAGTTATCAGAATATTAAAATCAAAATATCTGAAATATTTTATTAGGGGCTAGAGTTCTAAAAATTACGAATAAATCCCTTGAATTTCTTCTCTTCTCAACTGAAGTCCCTGATTTTTTTTTTCGAAAAACCTCGCCTCTGTTACTGTTTCTCCGCCGACACACCATGCCCCTACCAACCAGACGCACCTGCCACCGACGAGTTGACGCCGACCATCGCAGCCTTGTTTCGCCACCGATAGCTAGAGATCGGCTAATCCGAAAATTCCACTACCGCGACACCTTTTCGGCCACCAGAGCTCTGTCAAACCTCTTTTCGTGCACCATTGGCACCGTTGAATTCGTCCTTTCATCCCATCATTTCCCAACCAGTCTTAGTCGTCCTCTCGCCACTAGTAAGAATTTATCTGTTTTGGCCGTTTTACTAAAGATTCTAAAAAGTGATATTTTTATTATTATTTCTTTAAGTAATTATTTTACACGAGATAATTATATGAAATGAAAGAGAAGTAAAAATCATGAATAATTATGGTTAGTAGACGTAAAAACGGTATCCGAAAGTGCATTAACAATCAAATAGAAAAAGTGAATGTTTTCTTAAACATTTTCAAAAACTGGTATTTTTATAGCTTTCTAATTTTTAAGCCTGTTTGAGGCTCGAAACTGAATTCCGACTTTGAATTTGGACTCGGTGAGGTCGGGAGACCTTTTTGATATAAAAAATCACTACATTCTGAAGTGGAACAAAAATCAAGATTCATGGCTCGTGAATAGTATATTTTGCATGCGACGGGCCGGGTCCCATATCGGGATCCACTTTTGACAAATTACATATATAATCTAGCATTTTTGGGTCCTTTGAATTCAGTGGTAACCTCTGTTTCCCCATTTGAGCCTCCAGTGGAAAAGTCACCTTTTAAAGTAAACTTATCAGGATTTTGAAACGACTGTTCAAACACCCAAGTGACTAACAGGAGATTCTTCAAGCGTCATTAGCTTGGTATAACTACCATATAAAGGTAACGGTTCGACTACCAGATTTTATATCAGTTTTATTTACAATTGCATTAAACTTATTTATAAAAAATCGTGATTTTACGATGATTTAAGAAATTGTTGAAACATGTTGGATTATATTGGATTGGATTATGTGAATTGTTATATGTATTTTTAAATTATGATTATGGGGTATAACAGTGGTGTGCTACCTATGTTACAGTAAATCCCAGAATAATATTAAGTGAGATTTTAAAGCATGATTGATTCTTCGATGTAGTATGGTTATTGTGAACTGTTATATATTGTATATACTATTGAGGGTAATTTTTTCACACCAATCAGAAAATGACGGGTGAGTCGGGGTGGAAACGATAGACAACAATAACGTCTAAAATGACATCATGCTCTACCGACCGACCAAGCCTATCAAGACACAAGACCAGGTGCTGGCTACGTCCCACTACAAAAGAATAGCTGAGCAAGGCTAGGGGGAAAATGCCTAGCCATGGTGCAATGAAGCTCACTGACGTAGAAAATAGCCCTGGTCGGACTTCATACCATATTCTAATCAGGCGAGTACCCTTAGCGAAAGATCAATAAGAAACTAAGAAATAGCCGACCACCAAAGTAGTGGCGTAGTTTTGACCGAGAGGAAGAATAAAGAGGACGTGAACTAGAAAGAGGCCAACACCTGGCCCAATCACACACTCATGTCTGTACAAGTAAGTAGGTGGGATTCCCTCCTATCTTTTTAGGGACACGTGGATATCAATCTTAGCTTTTACGAGACCACAAAACTATTATCAATAGTCTCATAATCACCTGAAAGAGGTAAGTAGCCACAAATTCCCAAAACCCTTATCATCTCTTTGGCCTTTTCTCCTCCTACTATTCATTTACTGCTCATTTACTATTTCATTGAATACTTTATTGAACACGTCACTAACCATCTTCCTTCAGAGGAGATTTGGCAAGTAGCACACCGGTACCACCTATTGTCAGCTAGTGAAAAGTCCATTCATAACCTTTTTCAAGATTGTACGGACTATACCTACATTAAATAGATGTTTTGGCTTCCTTTGAGAGATAACTACTCAAAGACATATGGCACGCGTTGGTTCATGGACCAAAATCTGTACCAATATTTTGGTACTAGAAGGAGGGTACTTGGCTAGAAAACTAATAGCCCTACCCAGAATCTTTCAACAACTTCGACAATATGTGTTAACCTTCACAATGCTGAGTAGAGGGTCTGGTTCGTGGATAGCCAACCACACTCAAACCAACACTCGTGAACGAGACAACCAACAATACAACCTGTGAGACCAAGCCAACATTATTCCCCCTGAGTGAATACAAGACCAAGTGGGTGCCCCTTACCCACCTCAACCACGCCGAGACATGGTCAATGAGCTTGCAGAACAAGTCCAACACTTCGTGTCGATTGTTGAGCGCTTGGCAAATATGGTCGGCCAAAATACTGTTCATCCGATCTCTGTCACTCTGAACGGTGCTCCTCTTCAAGAGGACGGAAGGAGAAATCCCATCCAAAGGGACAGAGATAAGGACTACAAGGCAAGATCACGTCTGACTATAGGATCTCCAACTGAGGAGGGTGGCGACACTTGCATACCATGAAGAAGAAGGCATAGACGACATCGCCGAACAGCATCCTATACTTTCAACGAGGACCAGTCACTTATGAGGAGCGAGAGGACCGATAGCTCGAGAATAAGAAGGACAGTGTTTGAATGCTTGGCCCTCAATAATATCTCAGACACGTATGTTCCAAGAATGTCCGAACACGTTGGTACTATGGATCTCAGGGAAAGATTGAACCAATGAAGGAGATAGGCTCAGATTTACTACCCCCACTACAATAAGATTGCGAGCCTGGTCTAGAGACAAGACCTGCTCCACAGATAGCACTAGTCAAGCCTCTCCCCGAACAATGGGTGTGAGATGGATACGAACATTACTAGGCTCTCAAGAGGCAAATAGATCAACTCCTAGCCAAACAAAAGTTGACTGAAAATATCTGAACGATACTAGAAGAAACCAAGTCTCCATTCCCAATAGAGATAGCACGTATGTGTCCTCTCCATTATTTTAAAATGCTAAACATCCCCCTATACGATAGTAAGGGAGACCCAGCTTACCACATACAAAATTATAAGGCTTAGATGACCATAGCCAAAGCCGACCCCGTAACACTCTGTAACACTTTCCCGCTCACATTAACGGGCTCAGTACAAATCTGGTACGGTAGATTGAAAGCTGGGTCCATCAAAGATTTTGAGGCCTTATGCGAAGCAATCGTGCTACAATTCTTAGGCTCGAGGAGCCGTGATGGAAGGATGAGAACTCATTCTCATTTCATATTGATGTATGATATGTACGGTAATGTGATTTTGATTTTGGTTTTGAATATATGATTATTTTAGATTTCAATTATTTATAAATTTGATTTATAAATAGATTTGAAAGGTATTAACATGCAGGTTTGAGAAATTGCATCCATTCAAAAAGGTAATTGAATTCCCACTGAGTATGTGAATACTCACCTCTTATTTTTCCACTCTCAAGTAGTGCTCAGTGTGACCTTGGGAACTCGAGAGCAGAAAAGTGAGGAGTTGTTTACTTTGTTGATAATTGGTAACTTTGTAAAATAATTCTGTTTATTTATCTTGGGTTGTATTAATATTTAAGAACCCGTTTCACGGACTCAGTCTATAAAACTATTTTGCTGAATTGTGAAATTGTTGATAATGATGCTTGATTTGTCTAATAATTTTTATTAACAATCTACGTCTAATGGTGATTGCAAAACTGTGAAAATTTTACTTTTAAAAATTAGTTTACAAAATTTTCAAAAATAACTTTTGAATTTCCACTTATAAAATTCTCTTTCTGCCACTGGTCCGGAGCTCGGGTCATGTCAAATGTCATATATATGAATTCACGTTAAGAATGTGAAGTAGAATCAATAAATGACTGTCATGAAACGGATCATGCAGTGGAAAACGATGTATCTGTATTTTGTTACTTAATTCGGAACTTTCATTTATAATTTGCAAGGCACTGTAACATGATCGGCCTTACTGTCGAAGGAATTAGCTACCTAGATAAAATGACATATGTTTCAAATTTTAGTCGAACAAAAATTACATAACTGCATAACTATACGCCTTTTGATTAAGGGAAAATAAGGGAAGACCCAGCACTAATCAAACTAGTGGCAAGTATGTTGTTGGCAGCCTCGGAAGGATGAAAAGCATCCCAAAACACGTATTCGGATGCATTGGTACACGTCCCTACTGACAAGGGATTGCACAATATCGACGTTTCCAACAACCCTGTTCCACAACAACCCTTCCTTGCCTCAGAAAACCCTGTAAAAGATCGTGTTAATCTTCAGTGTATAAAATTATTAACGTAAAACTAAAAGAGAATAGTAAAAAAAACAAAAAAAAAAAATCATCCATGGGGAATGTTAGTTACTATTATATATATTTTCCTTGCGATCGAGAAACTATGTAATATGAGCTATATATAGAGTCCTCAAGTTTGTCTTTTCAATTAATTAATTAGCCTTAAACAACGCACCATATTCAGCAGGGCTTGTGACAAGGTCATAAAGAGGTTGATATATATCTAAAACAACCAAGTTGAGGCCGGAGAGCGTTCTTCTCAATCTTTGAGAAGTGGAGTTGAGCTTTCTATTGAACGAAATTGCATCAATATTCAGCCTCTCCACACACTCATTGCTACCAAACCCGAATAATGTAATAGCCCCAGGGAGACAACCAAGTGGTGGAAGGTTGACCACTCCAATCTTCTTAGCTCCCATTCCGTACAAATTCTATTGATCACATAATATTAATGCCAAATTGTTATTACACAAAATACATAACACAAATATACAACTTATTGACTTTAATGGAACATTCATAACAAAAAAATACTTGGTAAAGTTTCAATAAATCCCGATATATTATATGCATGCATCTATAGTAATCAGTAACCAAAATATTTTCAAACAAGATTTGAATAATACCTGAACGAAAACCACGAAGTTCTGAAGAAGAATGTTACTAAATTGGTCAAATGGATTGGTGACTCGCAGAAGTGGATTGATATAATAGTTCTGAAGAAAGTCGGAACTTCCAGCTCCAATAATGTATAACCCATCAGAAAGTATTGATGAACTATTGGTCTCCCCAAACATTCCGACGAGCAACGCTTGAAATTCTTTAAAGTAATCGAGCTGCTTGTCAAGGGAAATAGCTAACTGGGGGAAAACCATGATACACATAAATTATTACGTCACTTAGTAATAAAAATTCCCGTGGTATACACATAAATTATTACGACGTCATTTAGTAATAAAAACGTGTGTGTTGATTCACTTTCGGCCATAATCACACTTACGTTTAAATCTGCGGTAAGGTTATAATAACCTGAACCGGCTGACGCGAAATTGGCACCAGTCAAAAGATTTTTTCCATGCTCTTGATCCGTCAGATAAGCAGGTGGAAGGGAGTTGAAGCCAAGAGATAAATCAGCTGCAGTTGAAGTATTAAATATATAGTGAGATGGGGCATTAATTAAGAGATTAAATACTATAAGAAAGAATTATCACTGACCAATTATGTCGATCGCAAGTTTTCCATTCGAAAACCTGCCAGTGGGCTGATGATTGACGAAGTCTCTCCCATAAGGGAGGAAATTTGCTTTTATTAAGCTTGGCAGTTTGTTATTGTTGCCGGTATCGACTATTGAGTCGCCAAAAATAAATAATGCAGGGACTAATTGGCCAGTACTTGCCATTGGAAAAGTGAAAAGAGAAAAGATGAGGAATACAGCCATTTTATTACTTTTAGCAAATGAAGTTAACTGTAAGAGAAAAGTTATCAAAGTTAAATTAAATTTCTCAAAAAGGATTATCTGATGGGTGATGGCAATTGGTAATATGGCTTCTATTTATATATGAGATCAAATAGAGAAAAGGTTCAAGAAATCTTAACAAATATTTTACTTTTAATTAAACCCATTAGAAGTACACTGCCATGCCCGAGTTCGCTTAGAAACCTAGGTTTAATATTGTTGAACTAGCATGATTTTATTTTTCAAGTTTAATTTATGTACACCTTTCCGGGTAAATGACATGACTGTTATAATTAATTAGTTCATGTTGAACCTTTATTGTCATATATATCAGCATACATTTTTTATGTACCAAAATCATGTGTATTGATGTAGTCTAGACATGGTCTCCTCTTTAACATTTTTATTGTTTAGTTCCTTAAAGATATTACAAAAAGCTCATACGAATGATCATTTAGCTAGATTTAATGGCTCACAAGAAAGTGTACCTTTGCATGAGTGGTCATGGTTAGAACATATACAAAGCCACCCTTTGTATTTTTTTTAGTAGTTAATGAGAAAATTAACAAGTATCGTTTGCATTTCATGATCTACTATTATTTGAGATGTCTTATCTGGATCTTAAACATCGCAATGACCAAATTTCTATTATGAACTATTATTTATATTAACCAAGAAGAAAAACTATAACTATAAAGGAAAAAATAATTAACTTGTGGTACTAACTCCGGTACCAGCTGTAAGAACATAATTATCAACCAGAGATCCCCCCACAACCTCACTAAGCTTAAACCAATGTAAGGGACATCCATTAATGCTCAACAATGTCCCTAAAGTAAGCTAATTAAATGTATTACGATAAATATAAATAATAATACAATAGTCGAATACAAGCTAAAGGCAAAATCAGTCTAATATAGATGGCACTATAATTAGAAAATACTAGTTATAATGACGAGAGGTATAGTGATGACTTACATATTGTTGCTACCAATAAACGGCGCAAAAGCAACCACAAATAACATTGTCAAAAAACGTAGTGCATGACAAATAAATAACTACAAGAATGATGTCTTTCGTCGACGCATTATACTAGCAGCGTTGGCCAAAAACGTGTTTGCTGACAGGCTAAAAATAACCACGTCGGCAAATGACAGGACGAGCAATATAAAAATGATCCCGTGGATGCTAGTACTCCACGGTAGCTTATAAAGCTTACCCCAAACTTGTGAGTTAGTTGTCTTTTGAAGGAGAAGGTTGAAGCCACATAATTTTTTGTTGAATGAGGGCGCATCACCACAGGCTTCGAGGACTAATAAGACCATGCAGTATAGACTTTATGTCACGATCATAAATTTAAATTCGTGATTTTTAGTAATTTTATGTGAAAATAGTGATAAATAATAATTTTTCTAAAATTCCAGAAAATTGAGTACTTACAATTTCAAATTCTAGTCCTCACAAATAAGTAAAATTCAAATTAAAAAAACCTTTCATTAATGTAGATTTTTCAAGAAAATATTTCACTCAAAGTTTAAAGGAATTCTAATTAATTTATTTAGAAACTTTTTGATAAATCTAAAATTTTGATAAAGAGATTTTAGTCTTATACTTTAGGCCCAAAATTTCAAAACAACCTATATAAAATCATTTATGATTCCAAGTACTCAAATATATAGTGTTGTTGTCCTCATATATCCACTTAGTAAGAACATTAAAATTAGCTAAATATTTAAACGGGTAACGGAATTAAACAGGATATAAACACCCACCAAGAAATAGGAATAGAACAACATGCACAAGCAAACAGCTTGTCTAGCCACCATAACAATTACCGCAAATAATTCAACATCTGAAAATAGGAGGAAGTAGGGGGGTAAGCATTTACATACTCAGTAGAAACTCAGTTACCTATTTAAAATGGATACAATTTTTACCAAACCTGCATGGTTAATAACTTTTTCAAAATCCATTTAGAAGCTGTGTTTATAAAATAATTGAATTCAGAATAATCACATATTCAAAACCAAAACCAGAATCGCAAGATTGTACATATCATAAATCAACCTATCCTATGAGCTCACTTCCTCTTATCATAAATCAGAGTAACTCGTACTATGTATACTAAGTATTCTCTGCCTGATACCTATCCCACAAAACCGGAGAGACACACATGTGTCTCTATGTCTACCGAACGAGAGGAGTAGCTAAATGCCTACGCCTACCGAGTTGAGGATAATCAGAAAATTCCACGTGAGTTTACAGGCTCTCATCGAGGGTGGGAATATTGGCCGCCCACTAAATACCGCGAAACCTAAGATATATCTCATGTGTGATCCTATGGTTTGTACAATTTAACAGTTCACAACAACCATGCATCCAATAATCAAATCATGCTTTAAAAATCCAACTTGGTATTCTAAGATTTACTGTACATGAGCTACACACTACTATTTTACCCCATAATCACAATATAAAAATATGTATAATAATCTACATAGTCCAATCCCAGTATAATTTAACTATTTTCAACAATTAATCAAACCATCGTAAAATCACGATTTTTCATAAATCATTTATAATGCAATTATAAATCAAAACAAGTATAAAACCAAGTAATTGAACCCCTACCTCAATACGGTAATAATACTAAGCTAATGAGGCTTGAAGAATCTCTCATTGGTTACTTGGGTATTCGAACAACCGTTTCGGGATCCCAGTAGGTCCACTTGAAAAAGTGACTTTTTCACTAGAGCCTCATATGGAGAAACGGAGATCACTACTGAATTAGAGCAACCAAAATTACTAGGTTAGACATATACTTTATCAAAGTTGGGCATTGGTGCGAGATCCGCCCATGGCATGCAAAACGATACTATTCATGAGCTATTTCTAGATTATCGTGTCATTTCGAAACATAGTCATATTTTATATCAAAATTTATCTCTTGATCTTGCTGAGTCCAAATTCGAAATTAGAATTCAGTTTTGAGGTCCCCAGTCTTAAATTGGATTAAAAATCCAAAAGTTACAAAAATATCACTTTTTCAAAATATTTAGAAAAATGTCAACTTTTTCAATTCGAAAATTAACGCACTTCTGGATACCGTTTTGACACCACAAAATCATATTCATTCTTGTCCCAACCTCCTCTATCACACCATATAACTATCTCGGCCTAAATAATTATTTTGCAAAATAATTAAAATATATCACAAATTAAATAATAAAATATGGCAATAGTAACGTAATGCTCACCGATGACAAATCAACGACCATCACCTGGTAGAGTCGATCGGGGAGCTTAAGAGAAGGTGAAACACGCTGGCGGTGATGGAATTGGTGGCCGGATATCGGGTTTTTGGCCAGAAAACCATGACAGAGGCAGTAGTTTCGGAAGCTTCTAACTCGAGCTATGAAGCTCGAAACTTGATGTGGCTGGACGGGTTTCCTTCATCGGAGGACTAGGAGCATGGCAGGCCGGCGCATCGACTGGTCTAGGTGGCAGTGCGATGGCTACATTTGTTGACAGCTGGTTTGGTGATTTTGACTCTCGGGGGTATCGAGTGAGAAGAAAGGAAAATAGGGGGATTTAAAAAAAAATTTAGAAACTGTAGTGCCACGTGTCAGCTCCTGAGTTAATGGAAACTTTTATTTATTTGCGTTTTTACCTAATTTCTTCAAAGTTTCTTTCATTTAAGTCCTCTAGAATTATATTCTAGCCCCTATCCGAAAATTTTCTCATTTTAATCCCAAATTCAAATTTTTATTTTTATTTTTTTAAAAAATTTGGTCAAAGACTCTAATATCCTTACAAGTTTAAGGTATTTCACATCCTCTTCCTCATATAAGTGGATACTGTAACCTCTTCCAAAACTGCAGGAAATATAAATCTAAATTTATCCTTAAAGAAAATTAAAACAAGTTTATCAAGTCATGAATCTTTTATTTTTCACTTTTATTTTTTCGTTAGTGGATCTAAATTCAAGTAAATCATTTTTAAAAAAAATACATAAAAAAAATTGTATAGTAACCTATTGTGAAATATATAGCTAATTAGGTATTGTATAATGTATTGTACTTAATTATGCATTCAAAATGTGTTATGATGTCATTATACTAGTTCAACTATTTTTTTTGAAGGAAAATTCTAGCTATTATTAATCTATTATAATGATTTCTATTGCTAACTATACCGTAAGTAATATATTAATAGATAATGCTATATATACCAAATTTTTACTAAATTTTTAATAATAACACATGTGGCATGTGAGTTGACAATATTCAATTGGTAAATATGATTAACTTATTTGTGATAAGTTTTAATATAGCAATTAAATAATACCAATTCAAATGACACATAGGTTGGTATTAAAAATTTAGTACAAATTTTGGATATGCTTAGTATTATCCTATATTAATTAGTATCTGTATTTAAACTAAAAATTACTAATTTAAAAACGTAAAATTAGAATTATCAAAACAATAGTGTTTTGT
>JXTB01000207.1:620129-644661 GCA_002914805.1 Parasponia andersonii | reverse complement strand
TCTAGTGATGACAAGAAATGCCCTCCGAGTGATGGAGTGTCGCATCCTCCAGCTGATAGTTGTGATGTAAAACCATGCTATAAGGAGATGATTTACTTCTACAATCAAAACTGTCCCATTAGCTCCTCATGTTGTTCTCTCATTCTCAAAGTCGTCGACAAATGTCCCAATATGCGGTGGAAGTTAACCCTCAAAAGCAATGACTATTGCAAAAACCACCAGCGATCAGCAACTCCACCGACTTCCGGGAAGTAGGAACTATTTCAATTTTCTATTTTCTTTTGTTTAGAAAGGTGTCTTGTTTTCCAGTCATTAAGTTTTAATTTTTAGTGTGGACACTTAATTTCGTTTTCAATTGTGTAGTTTAGTACTGTTAAAAATTTTTCTTGTCTTCTTTCCTTAATTCAAAAAAAAAAAAAATCTTGTATTCTAAATAATTATCCATCTTTGTTTATTAATTTTCTTTGGAATATAATTATAAGCTGATGCAGTTTTTCAACACCGTAAATTATGATAGAAGAGAAAAAAAAATTGTAGTTACGTTTTTTTTATGAATTACAAGCAGATTTCATTTCAGTTCATAAACATCATCATCAAAGATAGGTGACCAAAAAAAAAAAAAAAAAAACCTGATGTAGCCCTAAGAATATATTCGGCTAGGATAAGGTGGCTTCTCGTGCCATCTAGGATTCAGCCATTATATATGGCGTGCCAACCAGTCCTCTTGATGGACTTTATATGGGTTGATCACCGTGAACTCCTCCNATCTCAACTTATACCGGAAGTGTTTCCACCAATCAAGGACCTCTCCTACAATCTACAACTATGCTTCCTCAATCCGCACACCAACACCCTAGGTCCGATTAATATTCCCTCTCTCTCTCTCCCTGAATATCTGTACTTTAGCCAAAATCCCTATCTTTCTCTCTTTGATAACCCATGTTCTTCACTTTTTAACACCAACCTATACCAACCATACTGATCAATCTCCCAAAATCTCAGACTAATTACCTCAATTAACTATTGATTACTCTAAATAACTTGATTAATTAGCTTGAGTATATTTAAAAGTACCAATTTTGTTAAAATGGTTTGTTTATAAAAATAGTATTAAGTATTATTATTCTAAACATTTAAGTCCTGAAGTTTGAACCCTATAAATAGATTTTTTTGACCAATTTTAGCAATCAAAAAATAATATTATTATTTTACAGTCTAAACTTCATAATTTAAATTGTAGAATATTCAAATCTCAAGATATTTTTTTGCAGTTATCCCTTCTAAACAAATTCAGGACTTCTCAAAAATTTCAGCCCATTTGAAAATTAGCCTAGATTTATGTAAAAAAAATTTGAGGAAATTTGAAATTTTATAGTATTTTATCAAAAAAATTGAGGAACTTGAAATTGTACTGAAAAATCCTGGATGTAATTATAAAAATGTCACTTTTAAAAGTATTTAGAAAAATACTATTTTTTATTGATTCATAAGATACTTAAGGTAACTAGTCCAGTTACTTGAGGTAATTTAAATAGTTACTTCAAGTAATTGGATTTGTTACTTTAAGTAACCTAACAGGTTACCTCAAATACCATTGAAAAATGTCAAATTTAAAACAAAATAGTATTTATCTAAATATTTTTAAAAGTATTATTTTTCTAATAATACTTTTAAAAAGTGATATTTTTCTAAATTAATCCGGGATTTTTCAAAAAAATGAGTTCATCCAGGAATTTTCAATTTTTGGTATCTTGAGTCTAGAATTTTGTAAATAGCCCTAAAAAAATCCTTTGAAAAACAGCATCTTTCAAACAGTGATCCAGCTCTTAGGTAAACCGTAGATGTAGTAAAGAAATATAAGAGATTTACAAATAAAATATAGAAATTTTGGTAGATGTCCACTTTTTTCGCTTGATTTTGTAGATGTCCATTTTTCTCCTATATTCACTTTTTTCACTTAATTTTTCTAAATGTCCATTTTTCTCCTTTTATCGCTAAATGATCAGGTTCATGTAATTTTACACTTGGTATATAAGTTTATATACTAATTTTAGTTTACGTATTAAGTATATAATTTTTTACACTAAGTACATAATATTTTACACATAGTATATATGCTGATATATGGATTATTTTGTTATAATATTTGAGAAATAGACATTTACTCAAAATGAACCCTAAATTTGGCCAATTTTGCAATAAGACTAAATAAAATACATGTAAAACCAAACTATATTTTTCATTGAAAAAAATAAAACCTTTAAGACAAAAGGAGCTACCAGTACCAAAAGAACAAAAACAGGGGAAAATATTGATTTCTAAGTTTGGGTCTTTCATTTCCGTTTGCAAAAGAATAATTAAAATGAAAACAAAAGTTTATAAGAAAAAATGAATCAAATGTCTGACTATTTATATTTCAAAATTTAAATAAAAGAAAAAAGCAGGTCTTTTCTTTTCCTTTTTTCTGTAGATCAGTCAGTTGCAAATTGTTATAAATGAGTTGGTTATATATTTCAGTAGATTTGGATCGTTAAATTAATCACAAGCCTGTACAGTACAAAAGAAAAAGAAAAGAAATGAAAATTGTAATAGTCAACAAAAGGGGGGAAAAATTGAACTTGAACGAAATTAGGGGAAAAACTTTTCTAGACATGAGTTAATTTACTCGTTCACTAGACATTATTTTCATTTACCCTTTCATAAATTGAAGGAATTACCGACAATTAATTACATAAATAAATACAATACCATAAACAACGACTAATTATTTTCATCTTCATAGTAAAAAGAAAAAAGCCCTTCTTGGAACTTGGATTAGATGAGGGCAAGGCCAGCATTGACCAAACTATTAGCAAGAATTCTGTTGGCAGCCTCGGAGGGGTGAAAGGCATCCCAAAATACATATTCAGATGCATTTCTACACGTCCCAACTGTTCTAGGATTGCATAATAGAGAGGTCTCTACTAAACCTGTTCCACAACAACCTCTTCTTGCTTCAGAAAACCCTGTCAAAGATAGAGTTGCCCAATTAGATTATTCATACACAAACTCTAAATTGTATTTTACCACATAATTTCCTGTTCCATTATTTTTACGTTTCTAAAGTCGGCATGTAAAGAAAATGCATAATCGAATGAAGCATACAACATTGTGCTTATTCAAAGAAATTGTGTCCTTAACGGACCAAATCAATTGGCTCTTTTTGATATGGGTCAAACCCAAGTTGGTGTGTTGAGTCTCTTCCTTACAACTTATAAAGAGTAAAACCATTGTTATGTGAGGGCCGAGAACGATTGTCTCACTTTTCTGTGTTTTCTCCTTGTTTCACTTATCAAATCATGTCACATCATATTATTTTTCAACCGTAATAATTCTCCAACAAATATCTTCATCATTTTAAGGTAAGGGTATTCTAAATTGTCCTCCTAGCATTGTGTGAAACAAAGCGTAGGACTCACACGTGAATTCAAGAGCATTTTGCATTTTTTTTTTCCTTTTTTTCGTGGTCATGTATTTAAAAAGCTTCCCTTGTACTATTTTTCTATTAAATGCTAAAATAAGCCTCATTTCTTTTTCTCCCATCACTAACCTTTCTAGTTAGAGAATACCTTAGTCCTTGTAAATTTTGATGAAAAATGTCTTTAATCATCTCTTTCCAAAGTCGTCCTTTAAGTTTTTCTTCACTCCCAATACATTGACTAATATGATTTAAAGACTATAGAGTAACATTTGTTACTCATTTATTAATAGTATTGAAACTTTGTGGGTTTTAGAGGCTTTGAAGGAAATTCTTAAAATTGGCCCACAAATAAATTGGATTTTTAAGCACAGGAAATTCTCTTTTTTCAATGAAAATTAGCATTTTAAATAACTCACCGTTTTCAGCAGGTTGTGAGACAAGGTTGCGAAGAGGTGTGTAAATATCCAAGACAATCAAGGTGAGATTTGAGAGCCTATTTTGCAAGCTTTGTGCAGTGAAATTTAGTCTTCTATTAAAAGAAATAGCATCGTTGTTCAATCTTTCCACACACTGGTTGCTGCCTGAACCAAATAGTGTAATGGCAGCTGGCAAGCACCCGACTGGCGGCAATGTGGTTACTCCAATCTTTCTTGCTCCCAATCCATATATATCCTATTAAATAATATAATTAACATTTCAGACAAAAAATAATAAACAATATATCAGTATTACAATACCAAAAAATCTCCTAGAAATCATAAAAATTTAGTTTGTAAGTTGTTGGCGAAACTTTCCATAGCCAAAATTGCATCAAAGATTTTTTTTTTTTTTTAAATGTTGGTGTTATATTTATTGTAATTAAGTTTCATGCATTTGTATCCTACTGCTGCCAGCATAAATAAACCAAACTAAAATTGACTCACAAAAAGAAGTGTGTAACACCATGATTTATGCTTGAATACTTTGTCCAACCTATTAGCTATTACGTGTACAAATAACCAAAAGAAAGGATAATGCAGTTTTTTGTGGACAAGCTAGCTAGATTTGCAATACAGCTTATAGCAGAATATGATGAGAACAAGCAACTAAAAGTATTTTTTTTATTCAACATAATGACTAGGGCCAAGCTCATTAAATCCTAATTTAGACTAGAAGTTCATATGGTCCCCATTAAGGGTTTCAAAGAAATTCAAATAATTAGTCCCCATTAAGGGTTTCAAAGAAATTCAAATAATTAGTGACTAAAATTGTGTTAGGGACTTAGAGGGATAGACCTCAATAAATTGTGCGAAATTTTGGAATAGAATGTTGAAAAATTGGTCAATTGTGTAGGCGTTGTGAACGAGAGGATTGATGTAGTAATTCTGTAGAAAATCACTACTTCCCGAACTTATGAGGTAGATTCCATCCGAAAATATTGCCGAAGCATTGGCAGCCCCGACGATTGCTACAACCTTTCCCTGGTAGTCCCTGTAGTTGTCTAGTTGTCTTTTAAGTGGGATTGCATGCTGCAAGTTAAACGAGTAAACATACAACATTCTAGCTATTAGAAAGAAACATATGTGTGTATACATAGACATGAAAATATGTGACATATTATGATTTGTATGTTTTACGTATAAGTTGGCTGTAGCGTCAAAATATCCGGAAGCAGCAGAAGCAAAGTTTGCCCCTATCAAAAGGTTCCTTCCTATAGCTTGTCTGCTAAGATAAGCTGGTGGATAGGTACTGAAGCCAAGCGACTCAGCTGCGATTTGATTTATGAAATAAATAAAAGCCAAAAAAGAGCAAAACCCATTAGAGAAAAGCACATGTATCTAAAATGGGCAGGAGAGAAAATTGTGTACAATTGAAGGGGCTTTTAATCTTTCAAAAAAAAAAAAAAAAAAGAAGGGGCTTTTAAGTAAATTCAGCTAAAAATAAGGATTATTAAATATACATGGGCTTTTATGAAGGGGCCACATTTGTATACCTGTGAAGTCAGTGGCTAGTTTTCCATTACTAAAACGCCCAGTTGGCCTGTGATTGATAAAGTCCCTCCCATAAGGAGGGAAATTTGCTCTGATAATGGTGCCAATTTGATTGTTGTTGCCCACATCTACCACTGAATCCCCAAAAATAAAGAGTGCAGGAACCAAAGGCTGCCCGTGAGCCAAAGAGAAGAGAACCAAAACAAGTATAGCAAAAAGAGCCATAAAGTAACTTTGGGAACCAATATTAATAGTAGTACTTCTTGTATTTTTCGCTGAATATAAATATTTTGTGCTCAAGTAATTGTGCACAAACCGTGAAGATAATTAATTGGGAAAGGAGAATTTATATAGGCCTAAATGTTATACCTAGGTGCTTTGAAAGAGAAACAAAGTCTCAAGAAATCCGTCTCTAATTTTTATTTTTTTTATTTTTTTTTATTGTCATGGTCTTTCAATTGTATGTACTATGAGAAAATATATTGCCCGATCATCTTGACCTGGATTGATACAGTTCAACTAGCAAGCTTTTTTCTAGCTTTAAAGTAGTTCTATACAAATGGGCCTAAACGAGTCCAAGCCCGCTAAAGTCCAGTTATGACATTACCAACTTCAATTTCAGGATGATTAATTTTTCAAATCGTTCTTGAATCTTTACAATCACAATTTCATAATACAAGCATATCAAAACCAAGTCATGTTGATTATCTATGGGCGTGTTAATGATTTTAAATTTTTATAATCCAATTCATTAGATTTCTAAAGGAAAATCGATACAAAAGATCTTTGAGATTTGATGGGTTGCCAGCATTAGTGTATCTTCTTTAAATATTGTTAGGTCAATTGTATTACTCAGCTTCTCCTCCTCAAAGAGAGCCAAAACCTTTCAATAGTCACAAAGGATTAAAGTGTTATGGTCATAGTTTTCTTGTGGACTAGTTTTTGGCTTGAGACTTAATAAAAGCTAGGCTTAAGAAAATAATACGGGCACCAACATATTTGATTTGTGGGGGACTTTGGAAAAACTCGTTCTGACCCTTTTTTTTTAAAAAAAAAAAAAAAAATTACCCGTTCTGACCTTTAACTACTACAATAAACCCACAATTTCATCAAGTGCAATAATGCCTTTTCGTGCAAAATAGCCTTACAAAAATAAGGGCTGCCCATACAACTCTCCAAAAAAGAAAAAGCAAAAAACAAGACAAAAGAAAGAAAGGTTGGTTCGTGGAGTGTCTTGATGAAATATACTTTGAGCTGTTCTAGCTTCTTCTTTTTTTTTAAGAATAAAACTGTTAGCTTCTAGGACACCCCTCCCTTCATGTTAAACCCAAATAGAAGAGGCTTAAAACTTCAACAAGAAGTTGGCATGCACATGAATTAAGACAAAACATAGCTGCAAAGCAATTTAAGTCCTCAGTTTTTATCTTAGTGACCATACCTTTTTTATTTACTAGTAAAGTAGATCTTCAATCACTATCAATACTTTGTTTGACCATTTAAATTAGATCACCACAATTGATAAGTATAAAAACTTGTTCATCACAGTACATGCAGAATGGCTTGCCTTTCTAGTAGACAAGGATGTTTTTCCATGGAATACCCATTAAATCCTATGTCACGCTTTTGACCACCTCGTGCGTTACCATGGAGATACGACCATTCTCCACCGTATCTTTTTTATTACCGTGTTACATTGATGGAGTGCACAACTGCATCAAGGTCACCGTAGTTTGGAGCATCATAGAATTCATTTTTACATATAGAAACACTCGGGTCTTTTACTCCTAAAAACACTTACTATAAAACAAGGTTTCCTTGTAAGGGTTTAGAGCTCCATCCCCCAAAGATAATTAATTGAGTAGAGTAACTATGTTAGTATGTTCCTTATAAACTCATTCTCCCAATGTGAGACTTTGTCCACACACCCAATAAAACAAATAAAATGGAAGCCAATTTTGCTCCGTGTATTATTTTAAATGCTTAAGGTGGCCATCAAGATTTTCATAAATTTGATACTTTCTCACTTTGGAGAACACGCTCTCCAAAAAGTTAATATATGAAATAACCACTCTAGTATCCACAATTTCAAGTGAATATGTAAAACCCCATATTTTTTAAGCAGGAGCTTCTGATTCAAGGAAAATGGACCTTACTAGTAGTGTTTTATGGTAAAATTACTTTTAGGTAATGTTTTGTAGAATGACTTTTTCAAGACGTATATTCATCTTTCCTGTGAGAAAAATAATTAGAAATTTGGATTTTGTATAGTGAAATTTCAAAAAACTTGAATAATCACAGATTTTAAAATTCTATGAAAAAATCTGGATTTATTTATAAAATTTAGCTTTTAAAAATATTTAGAAAAGTATTATTTTTATCGACTGATAAGATGTTTGAGGTAATTGGTAAAGTTATTGAAGTAACTAGACATAAGGTAACTCTATTGATTACCTCTAGAATCTTTAAAAAGTACCAATTTTGAAGATAATAGCATTATTCTAAATATTTTTTAAAGGAGGTTTGTTTTTAAACATTTTAAAAGTGGTAGTTTCTAAATATTTTTAAAATTGATATTTTTCTAAATATATCCTAGATTTTTAAGTAAATTCAGTTTATTGAGGATTTGTAAATTTTTTGGACTCTAGAGTTTTACAAGAAGCCCAAAAATGTTGACTTTCCAAAGCTACATAAAGGCGTATCATGCTGAGTTGAGCAGCTTATTGTCTAAAACATATGGACATACATATATCTATTTATCTGATGAGATTTTCCATTTTCTTAAGCAAATGGACAACCATCTATTTGTTTTTTGCAATATTTTATTAGTCTCACTTAAGTCTTAATGGAGGATTGTACTAGTTTAGCCCTGAATTTTTAACACATATAGTAATTATTTTGAATTACACAATTATTACAACTATTTGACATTGTGAATTTTTATAACAAAACTCGATCATGTATAAAGCACAGCTCTTAGGAGGGTATAATTATAATTTGAATATAGGGAGCAAGAGTTAACTAAGGAAGGGTAATATCATATCCCATCATTTTCCCTATCCTTATGCGACACTAAAGATTTTTCTTTTGTAAAAAAATAAAATCGTTGCATGATTTAATCGTTTGACTCAAGTGCATCCAAAAACAATAAGCGAGAAATTTTATTTTTAAAAAAAAAAAGGGAAAAAGAAAAGTTTTTCTCATTTTCATTGAAAAATTAATAATTTGTGATAAATGGTTTATTCCTACAATGTTTGCATAATTCGGGAAAAAATAATTCTATAAAAATTTTTCATAGTCAAAAAATTCTTGACTTACGGTCAAGACTTTAGTAACATTCCTAAAAATATTATTTTTAAACAATGCAAAAAGAAAGTCATTTTGGCCCAAGTTAGTCCTATTCATTCATGTCATTTTCTCTGAACCCCAACGCTACTTTCGGGGCTAAGACAGCCCAATTTGAATATGGTCTTGTCGAAATTAACGAGAGCCCAACAACCAATTTTTTTGCAAGTCTATTGTAGTAAGAATTAGTTACACGTGTCCACTGAACATATGTCCACCCACCCTCTCATACAAATTTTAAACTTAATGCATCAGGATGTATTCATTCATAACGAGAAAAAAAAAAAAACAAAAATGGTGAGTAACCTAACAATGTAAAGAAATCCTTCAAAAACAAAAATTAAAAAAATTAAAAAAAAATGTAAAGAAAAAAAAAAGATACTAACCAAAGGTGAGTAATATTCTGATGACTAACCAAATGATGACAATAATAATGGCATGAAACATTCATGAAAGCTTATTTGGGAAGTTATAAATACCAAATCTTCCTTACTAACCGTCTCATAAATTTTTTCTACCATCATATGTTCTAGACATGTTCACTTTGGGTATTCTATTTTGGATGTTCTCCAAAGATGAACATGCATGGAACATACAAACATGGCAGCAAATTATCTGGTTCTTTACTGATTCGATATTTTTGGATTTTGTTGTAGAGTGGAAAATAACAATAACATTCTTCTTTAACAAAGGTCGGAATGTTGTTGTTATTTCCCGCGTCTACTGCAGAATCCCAAAAAAAAAAAAAAATGTTTTTTTTGAAAAGTTTGAGCAGAAGAGAAACGTTTTTTTTTTTTTCCGGAAGATTTAATTTCAGGTTAAGTCAACATGGAATATGTATACCTATAAGTATAAACGCAACATGCTTGAAGATCCTTAAAAAACTATTTTGCTTATGATGTATCAGGCCACGGCTTGGTACTGAAATATTCTCTAAAGCTACTCGCCACAAAAGGAATTGAGTTTTGGACTTTTCTAACATTTTAGAAATTTTTCATTATCTAGGAATTTTTCATTGTCAAGAAACCCTTTAACAGATGCTATCTGAAATATGCTCAAAAATGAAATATTTTTCTAATTTATCTTAAAATTCTAGACTCTAACAGATGCGATCTTTTCTAACATTTTAGTTTTGTTGGCTTAATACTTAAGATTTTAGGCTGTGTACGTAGGACGTTGTTTCAGTCTATAAAATAAATTACATAGACGTAATCTGTGATTAGATGTTGTTACATTATGCTTGCAAGATTGGTTTCGTTGTCCAGAAAAATAGAAGAGAAGAAGATTCCCAGTTCCATATAAGACAAGTGTCGTTGATTTCACTCAACAACTTTTGGAGTTTAATAAATTACTATAATTTTTTTAACTAATATATTATTAATATTTTAGGCTGTGTAGGACGATATTTAAAATATTTTCAATGGAGAAGAAATTTGAAAAAACAAAATAGCACTTAATTTAAATATCAGCTAAATTTTTAGGGAGATCCCAAAAGGGGTACTATATAGTTCTTATGAGAATTTGATACGAGATTTGAGTCTCACAAGATTTACCAAACCTTCATACAGTAGAGAGTGAAAAAAAACCTTTCTTATACACTCTTCAGCAGCTGAGTTAACAGCATATTATTCATCTCGAATTACAAATTAAACCAACTGAATTGCTAGCTAAAGTTAATGCTTCTACCTTTTCTATGTCCTCTAACCACTTATGTAGAGTACTTTTCTTCCCATTTGTGGATTTCTTTTCCATCTGTGTTTAGAAGACTAAAAGCTGCAGCTTTCTCTCCATTGTTAGTTCTCTCCCTCTCTCCCTCCCCAAGGTTCATCTTTTGGTAGTTTAGATCATCATAGCTGAAGATTTATTCTCGCAGACATTCTGATGATGTCGGAGTGAATCCGGTCACCTCCAATATCTTCACCAGTGGCTCCAGCAGCAACCCTCATCACATCTTCTATCAAGGCAGTATTTCCCATGATGTCAACATGTGCACCACTCTCCATGCCCCTTCCTTCCAGCAGGCTTGCCGGTGGCTTGTGCCGGTACTCCCTTATGTAGGTAGCAATGCTTGATGGGTTGAACCGGGTTCTTCCTCGCCACCCTTTGGCGCACATGAAGCCTGCGCTCAAAACTGGAATGCTTTCGTCACCATCCACAAAGTATACTCCACTCTTCAAGCAGCTGTCTGCTTCACCATCGACTGAGCTATCTATTCGGAATGGAATGCTGTTGCACTTTCCAGAAGGGGACATTTTGTATACATATGACCTTTCCGTAGGGATTCCAACACCATATAGAGAGTATATCTCCATATCAGGAGCATGAGGTAGCCTGAAACAGACATTCAAATATATGTAAACAAGTTCAGTAGAGTACAAACACAATGAAACAAATATATGATTGAGAGTCTGAAATAATTGCTGGGCAAGGTTTTGTGTTTCACTTGATTTGGAAAAATTTGTATTTTAATATCAATCTAGATGTCAACAGGGTATCAACTTTCTTCTTAAATGCAATTACGAAGATGATTATTTGCAAGGTTCCTCGGCCATTTATTTTCTTATTAAGTAAAAAATATCAGAACAGAGTTGAAGGATGCATATATTAACTTACTTTGTCTCGAGTGGATTTGACCAGAACTTGTAGTGTGCATATTTAGGATCATCAAGATCATCGGCTATCCCATGAGAGAAGTGAGCCTCAGCCCGTTGCATCAATTTCGGAGCTACGGCACGTAGTAGATCAAAAGCATTTTGAGCTGTGTAGGCCTTACTTTCAGCTATATTTCTGATGTTTTCCCTGCCTATCTCATCATATTCAGTCCAAACCTCACCACATGATAAATTGAGTCCAGTGGAGGAACGTGTGAACAAAAGTTCCTGCCAATAAATTGTTAGAATCATGCTTAGTAAAAACATTAAACGCATAAAAGATCAAAATAAAAGATCAATTGTAGTAACAAATAAGTACATAAAGCATGAAAATAGACTACTCAATAGTAGCCATTCTAAAAAAAATAAGTAAAAACAGCTGATTTAAGCTCGGCTAAGAAATGTTTTTAGAAACAACTACACTCTAGGACATCAGATAAGTCACAGACAGAAACAATTAAATTATACGATTGAAGAAAACAACATGAGAAGAACTAGAACCAACTATTTGCATAACTTTCCAGCATAAATCTTTTTCTAGATAGTTTTTGGTTGCAGCCTAGCAGGTTAGTTGAAAAGAGTGGGAAAAATTAAATATAAATAAAAGAATGCTACCTTCAAATCAGGAGAAGGAAGACGTGAAGAAGGTAACTGTGATGCTGCCTTTCCAAAGGAGATTATTCTTCCATACTTTGTTGGTTCTTTTATTCGGAAACCTCTAGTTCCATCACTGTGGTTGAAATTAATGTCGGTTGAAGAGAGCTGTGCATTTTCTTTCTTTTCCAAATGACAACTATGTCCTTCCTCAGGAGACCAATCTAAATTGCCCCAGATAGTATCTCCACCTTTTGGCAATAACGAAATGGTAGAATCCCAAGTTCGAGATACTCGCATGAGATGTTCAAGTGTTTGAAGCCCAAGCATGTCAGAATCTAAGACTCCTGGAGCCATGGCTCTGAAAGGGCCAAGAATTAAAAGTCCAATATACTAGGCAGATTCTGAAAGTTCATTATTAAGTGTTCACTCATCACATTAGGATGCAACTAATTTACCTTTCCTATGGAAAGAAACTATGATAAGTTAGCAAGTATTGACAATTTCTACAACCTCAATAAATCGTAGTTTCTTATGACAGATTGTGTTCAACCACACCAGAGTTGGGTAACATGATGTGTACTGAATGATGTAGAAGCAAAATTTAACAAGTACAAGAAACATTTTACAAAATCTAAAAGAAGGGAATAAAGTTTTTATCCTTACAATATACAATCCAAAGTTTCAATATGAGAGATGGATTGCAAAAGACTAACCTGAGAAATGCGACATCCTTTCCCTCGGCAGAAAAAATATTACTTACTGCCTTTGGAACACCAAGAAAAGCTGGACCAATATTCATGATTGCTTTGATGTGCTTGGCACACCAATCTGGACCACCACCACCACCCATAGGAGGAGGTGATTCAACCCATTTCATGAAGTGTAGGAAATAAATTACCCCCATAGAATGAGGCACCACTACCACTTTCTTATAGCCATTTGTTACATACATAAGCTCAATTTTACTCTTCAATCTACTTAGAGCATGGTCTCGAATCTGCTTTTTCCCAATGAGTAAGAAACATATTAGTGGAATTCAGTGCTTTAACTAGACCATCTTTTGCAATTATGTATTGACATCATGCTGTAGATTTTAGAATATTTGGTTTCTTTGAACTTAAAGGCTATAAGGAGTGAAGATCCACATAAAAAAAGGTAAAATCAAAATGGTACAATAAAAGGATAATAGAAAGCAGAGGAAAGCAAGTATACCTCTGTATTTTGGAAAGAGAGTCTCCAATCATAGGCAGCCATGTACATGTTCTTCCCTTCATAACCAATTTTGGCTAAATTCTCAATGAGAACAGCCCAAACAAAGTAGCCAGGAGCAAAATAGTCAGCTGCAACGAGTCCTGGAACCGCTCGGACTCGAATGCCAGGTGGATCTAGTCCGGTTTCATTGTGAAGGGACAGGTGCTCCAACCAGCACAAAGGCCTAAATTTCCAACACAATTCCCAAAAGGGTTCACAAATTCAGTCCAAATTGAAAGTCATTTTTTCTTTAAATGCAGTAATTTTCAATCAAGAAATACAAAATTTATGAAGATTTCAGTAAAACTACCACCACATAAAAGGGTTCACAGTTCATTCTAAACTGAAACTCATAAAAGGCATTATTATCTGTACTTTTCAATCAAGAAAAATGTCACCCTTTTGAACATTTTAGTAAAACTACTACCTTACAAATGGGTTCCTATATTCATTTCAATTTGAAACTCATAAAGTCATTATCAAAAAAAAGTGCAAACCTTTTGAAGATTTCAGTGAAACTACCACCCCAAAGCCTCTTTCTGAAAAGTCCCTCAGCACAAGGCCTGCCTTCCCAAAGCTCAAGCCCACCAGTGACTATGCCAGGCACCAAAACGACAGGGTGAAGCGCCTTCACCCCCTCGCGCCTGAGCCTTGCCCCGGGCGATTCCGGCACCTGAAAACCAGGCAATGTGGCTGGCAAACAGTGGTAGAGAAACAATAAAAGCCACCAAGTGGTACACATATACCCAATACACCAACAACAACTATCTATACACCTCCATTCCTTTGGTTGCTTCTTGCTCTTCCTCTTCTTCTCCAAAACACTATACCCAGCACTCGAAACGACATCGTTTTCATCTCTCTTCTCATTCTTTTGGGCAGTTTTCTCAGAACACTGAAACCCCGCTGAAGAGCACTTAACTGGCTCCACAAAACAAAGCTTCCTAAACCGAAGAACAGAAGCCATGACTGACCCAAAAAAGCCGGAATTCACAAAATTTGAGAAGAACAAGAGCAACCCATTAAAGAAAAGTACGAGACTCAGGAAAGGAAAATAAAAAAAAGGGGGGGGGGGGGTGTTATGGGGGTTCTTAAGGCTTAGCTAGCCGTTATGCAGAGCAAGACCACGTGGTGAAGAAGAAGAAGATAATATATACATATATATATATATGGGTATATATATATATTATATATGTCTATATCTATATGTGGAATCATCAGAAGCCAGAAAAGGCCAGAAGAGATGAAAAACAAGGAGAGGGAATCCGCAGCCGATGGAGGTTTCTTTCAACCTCCATACTGATGAAAATGGGGTTATGAAGCAAGTTGCCGTGGAGTCACAATTCCACCACTGCCTCACACCTAAGCTTTCTTTGGGTTCTCTTCAACGACACTTGTCTTGGCGTTTACATGCAAACCTTTATCACCTGTCACCATTTTGGAACAGAGACTCTTTTTATTTGGGGGGTTGTTCTTGTTTCATTAAATGGTTTTTATTTGGTTTGGGATTCTTTCTTCAATCTTTGCTCTTCACGTGGATGAATTAGGAACCCGTTTTAGTCCCCTAGAAGAGGGTGTCAGTCAGGGTACCGGGTTTTGAGAGTTTGGTATGTAAATGTTGTATAAAAATGAGACATTCAGTTTTCATTAATAAATACAACTCTAATGTACATATTAAGCAAAGTTTTTAAGCTTTTCTTAAAAATGGAATGATTAGCAAAAAAATTTTGAGAAAGTGTGTTCATTAATTAAAAATGTTATTAAGCAAGTTAAATATCCCCCTAAATGGAAACACTATAAGTTGAGTGCCAGCACCCTATGATCAATAATAAATGATAGAATCGGGAACCTAGCTTTTAACTTTTGATACGAGATGTCATATGATCACAGTTTCACTCTCTTATATTAAATCCCATGCAAAGCTAGACTATAATTTCTTAAAATATCAGAATAATTACGGTAACTTAAAATCTAAAAATGATAGTGATATTGATTATTTCCTTCCAAACTTGTTTTGTCCGTAATGGAGGAGATAATTTACACGATCAAAAATAAGGAAAGTGAACAGTGCTCGACTTATAGCTAAATGCCCTAGCTAATTAATAGAGACAAAAAAGACTACAAAATCAGGAATTAATTACAATAGCTGGAAGACAATGAAATGAGGAAACCAGGTTCAGTTAATGGAAGATAATTAATTAGCACACTAGCTTTCAATTAACTTTTGATAAAATCACAATTTGACTTTCCTAAATTAAATTATTACAAAAATTAAAAAAAAATACTTTCTATAAATGTGAAATTAATTATTTTAATTTGAAATCTAAAAACAAATTGTAAATTTTTATTTTCTTTCAAACTTTGTTTAGAGCAAACATAATTAGAAAATAAGAATGAACAGTAGGAGTCTAAATTTTCGTATTTAAATTAATTAACGGAATCATGAAACTACGAAATCAAGAGATTAACAATAAATGATAAATGAGAAAATCAGGAAACTAGCTTTCAATTGAATTTTTTTTAATTTAATTACTTGACTCTCCCAAATCAAATATTACAAGAAAAGAACTTCTATAAAAATGCCAGAATAACTCATCTAATTTAATTTGAAATATAAAAATAAAATATGAACTTGAGACTTCCGAAACAATATGTTTTGCATCATTAATTAATAAGTCCGTAGGACGTTTAGGGTTAGCTTACGTTTCGTTCCGTTTGGTTTGTGAAATTGTTACAAGGCTCTCATATACGTACCAATACTAAAATTTTGCACATATGATGTGGCATTTATTACTCCTATATAAATGTTGTCCAACACTCACGAAAAAAAAAAAAATTAAAGAGTACTTATAATGTTATAATGTTCAGTACCACGCATAATAACACTAATTAGAAATGTAGGTCTCACATACATGCAAATTATGTGGTACGGTAGTGGTAGGCTTCGTATCTCTATTAGTGATAGAGTCACTACAAATGTGCACTAAATTGTTCGTCTATCACAAATTTTACGTGGAGCTAGCAGCTCTCTATTACTGTGTGGTAGGTAGTGTTTGATATATGGTATTCCTCTTGCTGGGGAAATATTAAAAAAATTATGGACCTAAGAGGCAAAGGAAAAAAAAAAAAAAAAAAAGGCTACGGTTACTATAGAGGAAGGTGGGAAAGAGAGAGAGAATCCAATGGTGGCATTGGCATACATATGATATGAGATGATAACCTGAGATGATAACCCCCAATCATATGGTGAAAGCACACATTACGAAAAACACAGATACCATTGCCTGTTATATTATATATGATCTCTTGGTGACTTTAGATGCTGGACTATCGAGTTAGTGTTGGACCTCACTTTTATCAAAATCACAGTAAAAGTATAAATTGATATATTTCTTTCATCGTAGATGTGTATAATATAGGTGAATGTATAAAGTGCGGATTTGTGTAGTAGATTATATTTATATAGCGATAGATATATATATATATATATACGCATATTTCAGTAGTAATTTAAAACTTTTTTTTTACACCAACTTAAAACTAATTAACAGTGTGTACGTAAGATTTTAGTAAGTAACATATTCCAACCAGTCACACTACACGTAATGCAAAAATAATTACTGGCAGTCAAGAAAATGAAAAACAAAAATCTAACAGACGAAACTTGAAACGACACCAAGTCCTGTTTTTAACTGAATCCTTGGCTCCTTGCCTATATGTAACAAAATATCTAGTGTTTCTATAGAGGCATATAAATATTTATACAATATATATGCAAGAGATGGCACAATGTTTAAGGAGATTGGGTATATTATAGGATATGAATGATTATATATTCTTCACTTTTTGTAGTCTCGTCATCTAGACATATGCGTTCAGATTACACAGATAGCAGCCGAAAACGACAATATCATAAGGACCAGTTTTATGCACTAGGACATCAGTGAAGATTTTGGCGAGAATATATTTAGAGGCGTGAAAGACTTGGATTCCATGACTCGAATTTCCACTTTTTTGGGCATTACATTAGAGGACCTTAGTTCTTTTACCACTAAAAACTTGAAGCTCCTACATCTTTATTACTCTTTCTCCGTTATTCTTCTTCTCTCCCCTTATAGTTACTACTAAGCTTTTTTTTCGTTTTCTTCTGTTTTTTTTTATTATTATTTTTCGTAAAACAGTAACCACGTATAGGTAGCAATTTGACGCATAAACTCGTATTGTATACCTACGTTATACACTCGAATTACTTATTTTTGTAAAATACTCGTTCTTTTCAGTGAAAGTGTATTAGAAACGTACCTAGCTTTCAACAGTAGAGAATCCTTCTCACCAATTTCTTCTTATTTACAAATTTACTTTTTCATTCCAATCCAATTAATTTTAATCCTAATAGATATTTTTTATTATTATCTGTCATATAATATTGCTTTTCTTTTGAATTACTGAAAATTTAATAATAATCTATAAAAAGTATCAAAAATTTATGACAATAATCACATTAAAGTAGCCAAAATATATATACTCTCATAGAAAATTACATTTTTTATTAGCATATTTTTACATATGTATTTTTTGAAAGTAATTGTATTATACGTATAATTAAATTTTTGAATTTTTAACATAAATTTTTTTTTACCGAATTTTTAGAAGTATTTTTCATTAAAAAAATTCTAATTATTCCCAGTCCCGCATTTTGCTAGTTATCTAGCTAAATTAGCTAGAATAAAAAGAGAAATAGCGTGTTAACGATTCCATATAGTATTTGGACCAATGGTACAATTAAAGCACATCAAGGTGGCTAGCTTAGTAGGTGATGGAGAGTAGAGATTGAGTACTAGATCGAAAATTCGAATATCAGAAAATGTAAGTTTTTTTTATAATAAATAGAGGTCAAATTTGTTACAAAGTTTAAATTTAGATGTTAATATTCATAATAATAATGATAAAGTATAGTCAAATTTGTTACAAAGTTTAAATCTAAACATCAATATTCATAATAATAAAATATGGTATAAAATCCACAAACAGTACAAATATAAATTATAAAAATATTATTATTCGAATGTATTCATAATAATAAAATATGGTATAAAATCCACAAACAGTACAAATATAAATTATAAAAATGTTATTATTCGAATGTTTTATTTTTGAAGGAAGAAAAAATGAACTAAAGAAGCGAAAGTTCTCCATTATCATGTACTTGTGTACTATTTATTTTATTATGACATGATA
Source organism: Parasponia andersonii (assembly GCA_002914805.1). NCBI lineage: Eukaryota > Viridiplantae > Streptophyta > Magnoliopsida > Rosales > Cannabaceae > Trema > Trema andersonii. The sequence goes on along the minus strand of JXTB01000207.1, from coordinate 626,152 downwards.
AATTCGAAATTAAGAAATATGTAAAACAGTTACATATAATTCTATCGTATTCCTAATAAAGTGTATTTTTGGTGTTATTCGAATTTAAAATTGAGATCCTAAATAGTAAGTATTTTTATCACAAGCCAATCCATTTCGTCAGAATTTAAGTTAAAATAATTAAGTCAACTTCGATAACCTTTGTTCATACAGCACTATTGGGACCCGTCTACTGCTACCTTAAACTTTTAATTAAAAATGAAATATCAATCTTGGCTTATATATATATATATATATATATGTGTGGAGACTTATAAAGAAAGGTGAATTAATATGTGATTTAAAAAAAAAAAACAACTTTTGACTGAGTCTTAATGCAGAATACGAAATAGCAATCTTCTCAGTTCTGACATTGGATGAGATTAAAAGAGTGATAAATTAAATACCATGCTTTGGGTTTCTTGGAAAGGTGAGAATCTTACTTCCTTGTCATGTATCGACGTAAAGTGCTAATTTTTTTTTTTTAAGCTACATATTCGTATCTTCTGTAAGGACGGTGTACATGCTAAATAGCTTCTGTTTTCTTATGGCTGTTTTGCCTTGTATTTACATGATCTTTAAATTGAGAATTCACTTTCAGACATTGCACTCAAATTCATTTAGTATAGAAATACTGATCAAATCGATGACGATAAAATATACTTTAATTACTCACTATAAATAGTCTGTATGAACCTATTTCTGCATAGTCTATACATTTGATATACTGACGCTGATAAATTAATGTAGACATTTCAAATCAATTCTTTTGTATTTTATAATGATTTGCAAATGTAGATGACGAAATTATTTAAGCTATTCAATATGAATAATGCTAAAGAACACTTGCTTGTACCACAAACTTTTTTTTTACTCTCCCTGGGCCATTGGCAAAATACCCCTTTTACGCCATGACTTATGGGAAATACACTCATCGACAATTTTTTTTTTTTGGTGAATATCCCTTTTTAGGGTTTAAGTTTATTATGAATATAAAATGCTCGTAGCACTCATTCCATTAGATGTCCAAATATGACTAGATAAAGGGATTAAGTTACTAGATATCTTGTACAACGACTGTCATCTTTAGTGAATCTGCATATATATATATATATATATATAAAACTAACCAATACTTTTTTATTTTCTATAAAGTTACTCGAGAATCACTTACGACCATATCTAGTGCTATTTAATTAAGGATATAAGTGTCCTTTTATATCTCTATTTTTTAAAAGGATGTATTTACTTAATTACTTTAAAAGAGGGAGTATTTTATGCAATTCATTTTGAAAATTGTGTATTTCACCTACTTTCTCTTTTAGTAGACTTAGTGCTACAATTAATATAGGTGTAGAACATTACTTCAAAAAAAAAAAAAGTGTAGAACCCACATATAACTTATGTAATGGATTTCATTTCTACTTTGTGTAGTGTGGTGCTAAACAGACCTGTAGCAAGGAAGAAAATTCCAAATATGTAAAAAAGTTTTTATTATTCTACTTTAGCTTATATAGCTGTACTGGAAGGAACTTTAACTTCATTTTCCAACAAGAATTGGAACTTGCTTTAACTGGATTGGACATGTAATCAGTGTTAAAAGATTAGAAATGATAAAGATTATAGAGACGAACCTTTATAAACTTTAATTTGGCTAGATTCCCAACATCATTACAGTTGGAATTCGAATAGGTAGGGAATTCTAGAAAGACCGAAGAGTAAATCAGTTGAACCATACATGATCATTTTACTATTGTCTGTGGTTTTTCTGGAAACCACTAGGAAACTAGTGCCAGGTGGCAAATGAAGTAACTAAATGGTCCTTTTTTGAGTATTAATATGTTGCATTATTTGTGCCCATATTTGATTATAATTAAAAGATTACATTTTACACAAATCTCACGTGATATATCATTATAATAAATCATTAATTTATTATGATATTGGGCCCTGTAATATTACTTTTTTTTGTGTGGTATTTTAGTGTGGCTAGTGCCAGTACATATGAATATAGTTGTTAGTGGAAAATAGTAATCCGATTACAAAAACGAACGAGAGCTGATGGTAGATATGTAGGCACTAAGAAAGCCACCTTTAATACAACGTGTTCAGACGGATCCTCATATAATCATGCTTCAGAGCACTACACAACTACACAATAGCTAACCACGGCTATAGCTTACTCAAATATTATCATACAACCAAAAACTTGTGGTCGTAAAGTATGGAACGTCATCACAAAACATAACACTTGAAACTACCAGGCCTTGGATACAAGGACATGTGTTGCTTAACTCTACATGCTGGGACAACGAGCACATTATAACTGTCCATTTACATACACTACTACAAGAAATAATTCCTTTCATAAATGGGTGCTGTGGAATGTCTGCACTTTCTACAACACTATATTTATGTCATGATCTTTGTCATTAGTTATTTTCCTCAGCATATAAACAATGTCGTAAAAGTTTTACAAAATCAAAAAAAAAAAAATTATTTTGTAGAGATGTGAATGTAGGCTGGAACGTAGGTTAGGCTTTTTGGAACGGCTCACGTTCCCAAAAAAAAAAAAAACACAGTACTAATTTGGCTCAAATTTACATTACACCAGTCTGAATCGGTCCGTTATATATAATAGAAGCTGGGTTGCGCCTTATTCATAAGCTCATAGGCCCGGCGTAATCTATATTTCTATGGCATAATCTATATTTCTATTAGCTTATATTAGACTAACATATAATCCTTTATATATAATTTTAAATATATTTCTTATTTAAAATTTTAAAAAATCTTAATTGAATATTTTTATTTATATGCTTTTAATATTATTTATTTACTAATTTTTATTTATTTTCAATTTATTCAAATTTTAAAAGAATATAAATGAGTTTTAGGCCTATATTTGATATTTTAAAGTATACAATAATAATGAAATTAGATCCATATTGTGTCCCATATTCAACCCATATAGGTACAACCTACTTAGACACAATTCACTTAAGTCATCATAAATATGGGCTGAACCTGTGGGTTGTGGCGGACCCCTTAATAAGAATATGAGATGGGCAGACTCGGCCCATATTTTAGACAGATCAGGCTTAAACACAGTACAAAACCAGTATGGACATATCAAATGTGGATCGGTTTGGCCCAACTCGACCCACTTTACGTCTACTATTTTGTAACCACTTTTTTTTAAAAACTATTTATAAATATAGGCATTTAATATATGGTTGTCAATCCAATAGGTTTTTTTTTTTTAACTTATGGGTAGGTATTTTTTTTTTAGCCGTTGGATCACCGTCCAATGGTGATCCAATGGCTATAATGAAGTGCATGAAAAGACGTGCATCATTAATACTCTTTCTCTCTCTTACTTTTTACAATAAAAAAATATACATACTAAATTTTCATTGGCCAAATTTATACCTATATATAGGTAAAAAAAAATACCTACTCAATTGGTGCCCTTAATATATATATATATATATATATATATATATATTCAAATTTATATTTATTTATTTTTCAATAATTATTTTCCCTTATATTTAGAAGGAATTAATTTGTATAATCTCTTCACTGCTTCGGAAAATGTGGAACTGTTATTTTTCCATTTGTTACAACTTTCTTTATGGGAATTTCAAATATGCATGTGAATATCATATTCCCTAGCAATCGGTAACATCCTCTTGTGTTTTGCTCTGCATATACTAGAAAATAATATTTAAACATTAATATCATTAAATAAAATAGAACTCAATTTATATAATACTCAACCAAAAGGAATAACTTACTTTCTGTAATAGAAAATCGCTAAGAATGCTTACATAGCCTGCAAAACAAGAGAAAAATTGGGCTTGGATTTGCAATAGTAAAATCCACAGAAAAATTCCCAGAAAAATATATCTTAATTTATACCATTCATAGAAAATCTAATCTTCATCAACAACTAAATGAAAAGGAAAAAAATAAAAATTACCTTGTCAAGATATTATAATCCACATTAGCTAAATACAAACTGCATGAGAGAGAGACATATTGGGGGAGAGTCCTAAGAATTTAGAGTTCATAATATGATAAGTCTAAAATTATAATAAGTGAAATTTTAAAGAAGAATATGTACCGTGAAAAATTTGGGGAACTAAAAAGTTTGTTAATTGACCAATCTGTTATGGATGGACTTTCTTTGATAGTTAATTCATTAGGTTAATGTAGAAATGATTAAGGTACTTGTCAGTGTTGTCACCTTTACAAGTAGTAGGTTGCTTTACTAATAATTTGAGTGAATACATAAAATGGCAAATACTTTTTTGAGTTCCAGCAAAGACCTCATATGTATTATCATGAATGAGTCCACAAAGACCTCAGAAGTTGCCGTTATTGGTCATATTTTTCTCGCGTAGTCTAGATGATCGGTGACGGAAGCGACGAACATGAGCGGCTCAGACAGAAAGTCTAATCCGAAGATGAGACCATTTGGGTGACACTGTTGCCTCAAAGTAGCTCATGCGTCAACACGACACTAGATGAGTAGATAGAGAGGCTTAAGTACGTACAATGCTATTTTGTTCAAACTTACTATATATCAAATCCTTTGTTGCGGATGACTTGTGTACAGCATAGCATGCATTACATAATTTGGCCTCAGTAACAATCGAGTAGTGAGTTGAGTGTTATAATTTCATTCAACGACTTTTCTCAGTTGAGCATTCAGGTTTCCCTCAATCAACATAATTAATTAGTGACTAAAAGGAATTAAAGCTAGATGTAGCTGGGAAATAGATCTAGCTAGTTGAAGGTGTGACATCATGCGTTTCAAGTCTTCAACATGTAAATTATAAAGAAAATTGGATGAGTCATTCTCTTTGTAGTCGTGAATTATTTTCATCATACGTTTCAAGTGATCTTCAATTAAATATGGACTGGACATTAAGTTCTTAATTTTTTTTAATGAAAGATCATGTATATATATACCGCCGGTGGATAAATTATAGGAATTAAGGAAGAAAAATAATAAATACAACGCCATCCATGTCATGGTGTATAATTAAGTTATTGTAAATGAGCTTATAACAGTGTATATTTGTTTAAATTAAATATAGAGAGTTCTTTTTTTTTTTTTTTTTTTCCTTTTAAATTCAAGATCACGTACTCCACTAGATGGAATTAAATGGAAGAAAAATAAAATACGCAATGCCATACATGTCATTGTATCCAATTATTTAATTAAAAAGAGGGCATTTTGCCAACGCGTCAATTGCACGTGGACGAAAGACCATTGGACGAGTGGCCTAAAATGTCCACTAAATTTTATTAAAAACGTTCTAGGACACTGTGGGGCCCATTCCTGAACCTTGAACCGTGAGAAGGGTCACGCGGAACGCACGTGATCTCACCATCGGCCTATGGGTCTTCCGAATTTAAGGCAGAATCCACCACTGATCCCAAACGGTTCAGTCGGTCAGACCTCGAATCCACGACAGCTGGCGGTCTGAAGCCCCAAGGGTCTGTTGTCTAGGAACAGCGACCCTCACCTCAACAGTCGTAGGGGTCGGAAGCCCCAAGGGTCTTCAGACTGGATGCAATGGAAAACAGCCCCGCGGCTCCAGACCCGGACAGAGCATTTAATGCGTTTCTGGGTAGGTGCGCGCGCAGGGACAAGCCGTCCTGACAGAACGGCGATGTGCCCAAATCTCGCTCCTGACAGATTGAAGCCATAAGAGGTGGCGAAAATCAGGCCGCGGTAGCGCAGAAGAGGTCGCAGAAATCTCGGCCCATGATGGTTTTAAAAGATCTGGAAGTGAAAGGTACTCATGAATATATATTTTACTTTTCCAAAGATAGAGAAGAACAATGTTGATTGTCCGAGGGCTACATATATGAAAGCTATGCATTCAGAGAAGGTAGTTGTTCTTTGATACAAAAAAAAAACACTTGCAAAGAAGAAAACACGAAAAAGAGATAGATATTTGAACTGATCTATTTTTCTCCTTGCTACC